>JAHDVF020001461.1:600000-759543 GCA_022606425.2 Lepidostoma basale | reverse complement strand
AAATATACTATATCACATTTGCATAAAACATTCATACATATACAATTCATATCCGTTCACTCCTGGCGTAGGCCTCCTCCATCTGCTTCAATGTCTGTCGATCCTGGGCAACACGCATCCAATGTCGTCCCTCCATCGAAGTTGAGGACGTCCTGGGTTTCGGGTTGCACTTCATCTACGCATATATCGAGGTGTAGGATCCATCCTCTGCACACGCGCATTCCATTATCTTCTGGGTTGTCTGCCTCATCTCATGACATCTTTCAGCTTGCAGATTTCACCGTTTCATGTTACCTAGAAATAAAAGGAAAAATATTAAATTAATATAGTGTAGTTCAAATGTTACCCTAAAGATGCCACCCAAAAAAAAGTTAATATATATCTTTTTCAGCTTAATGTTTAAACCATTAAACGTCCAGTCTTAATTTTTTTTCCTTAATATTTTAAGTGAAATTAAAAAAACAAATAAATATACTATATCACATTTGCATGAAACATTCATACATATACCATTCAAGGTCATAATAATGCTCTTAGAAATACAATGTTTAGAGAAACAAAACTCTTGATTTTGATGTCCATTAGATGAAGCTAATAATGCACATTCACTTAACCAATGACGAAATTTGTAAATTTGTGCGATGTCTGGAAATATACATTGAATCAATTCTCCTTTGGAGTGTGATTCTACAGAAATCAGTTGATAATTTAAAGCATTCATTCCATACAATGAACTTTCATTGTTGCAGAATTTTACCCATTCAGAAATATTTAAAATGTTGCATGTAGGTGTTTCAATGTTTTGTATCATCATCATCATGAGCCTATATCCGTTCACTCCTGGGCGTAGGCCTCCTCCATCTGATTCAATGTCTGTCGATCCTGGGCAAAACGCATCCAATGTCGTCCCTCCATCGAAGTTGAGGACGTCCTGGGTTTCGGGTTGCAGTTCATCTATCATCAGGGCTGCGAGCGGCATGCCATTCTAGCGCTGCCACTCTTCCGATGATGTCCGACACTCCTGTTCTGCCTCTAATAGTGGAATTAAACCAATTAATCCAACCTGTACATACCATTTCAAAATTAGTTCATAAATATAACAATATTCCTGGGCGTAGGCCTCCTCCATCTGATTCAATGTCTGTCGATCCTGGGCAAAACGCATCCAATGTCGTCCCTCCATCGAAGTTGAGGACGTCCTGGATTTCGGGTTGCAGTTCATCTATCATCAGGGCTGCGAGCGGCATGCCATTTTAGCGCTGCCACTCTTCCGATGATGTCCGACACTCCTGTTCTGCCTCTAATAGTGGAATTAAACCAATTAATCCAACCTGTACATACCATTTCAAAATTAGTTCATAAATATAACAATCGGGTGTAGGATCCATACATGCCAGTATCTTGCGTTGCGTGCCCCATCTCACGACATCTTCCACCTTGGAGATATCGTGGATAGCCGTGTTCCTCACCCTATCTCAAAGAGTCTTTCCTGGTATCATCCTTAGCGTCGGCATCTCTGCAAAAATCAAATAATTATATTAAAATGAGCAGTATATTTAAAAAAAAACACTCGATCATTGTAAGATTGGCGTGGGAACATCAGACCATTTGGAAATGTTATATTAGTGGATTTTTCCAACTGAGGCAGCTAATGCTGTATGTAAGGATATGTTTACCTATCACAGCATAACAGAGAAAAACTAAAACAGCTGAAGTAAATCGTCTAATCCAAAAGATATTATAGGTTATCGCCCTGCCAGAACAATTTTACATTAAAATAACTAACTAAGTAACTAACCATCACGCCGTTTCCCCGAAAGGGTAGACAGAAAGAATGGACTGCAACATTTTAATCGATGCTGCACTCCATTCTTCTCTTTTCGCCAACGCGAGAGACGCGGTGTGATGGGTTGCGAACCTCATCGCCACCAATAGGCATCTCCTGCGCACACTTCAATCATTCAACGTCTACATAATAAATCTAAAACAAATTATACAAAATACAATGATATAAAATTAAATAACACATAAAAATAATTTAACACAGAATGTTCTTTTAGATGGTGCACTTGTCGTCAGCTGGACGATCCGGACATTTGTGTTTATTTAATTTTTTATTCCACTGTTTTAATTTTAATTAGGCACTTAAAACAATCCAACACCAGCAAAAACTTGAAAATTTGATTGAAGAATTTATTCAAATTGTCATTGGAACAAATGAAAAATTTATTTTTACAACTGTCAAAATTCTTTTTATAAACGAAAAAACTTGTATTATTTTAACATCAGAAGAGTGAAAACGTATTTCGTGTCACAAATAACTATCACAAAGTGCGGCAACAATCAAATTGACCAAAACAATTCACTTATACAGGAAATATCTCCAAATTGACAGAAGCACCACATGAATCAAATATTTTTTTTTAAATCAGAACCAGAACCAGATTCCTTGCAGGATTTGCGAATTTATTCGTTGGGTATCCTATCTCTAACGGTTCTCCCCACAATAAAATAACATTATTAAAATAGATTATACCAATTCATAGAATTGTTACTTAGAATTTAACGTTTTTCCATGTATTCATAACATAACCTAAAATAATACGTAAGTAAAACGATAGGTATGTAATTTCATTTCTATCTATATAAATTCGATATAATTTAGAACTAAAACTTTGAAATATGTAATGCGGAAATATAATCTGTATTCATTTCAACGGCAAAATAGAATAAACTGAAGATATATATGAATTAGAAATATAAATATTTTACTTACGAAACTAACACGCAATTCAAATTTGACATTTCAGAGATAGGGATGGGCAATCCGCTCACGAGTCGACTCAAAGATTCGAATCGTTTTGGTGAGCGGGTGAGCGATGATCCATAAAAAAAAGAGCGGCAGCTCAATGATCCGCTAGGTCAGGGGGTCGGCAAAATTATTAGCCAAAGAGCCAAATGCGTACTTTACAACGATTTAAAAAAAATTGAGAGCCAAATATGTTTATTGATTTAGATAACCTTTATTATAATTTTTGCACTTCATTCAATTACGGGTACACTGAATAAAACATTATTTCATACTTCTTCCTGTGATGAAGGCGACCAGCCTTCTCTCCATCTCTTTGGTGGTCATCCTGGTGGTCGACGGCCCTCTGGAGTCTCTTGCATCACGATATTAGGAATTCTTGCTGGACACGATATTAGGAATTCTTGCTGGATCCATTCTCTCGATGTCTCTGCCTACTACATCTCACTATGTCTTCAATGTTGCAGGATTTGCGAATTTATTCGTTGGGTATCCTATCTCTAACGGTTCTCCCCACAATAGGTCGCAGTCTGGTTCTGACAGTGTCTGCTCTTGCTTTGATTCCGTATGTTATTATGGACCTGATGCATGTTTGTTTGTTGTTATTATTAATTTTAGGCACAATTCCATGTTCTCATCAATAAGACGACTTCGTAGTTTACTCTTGTTAAAATTCATGCTTGAATAAAATTGTCCGCATGAATATGTTGAAGCGAAAAGCGAAAGATCAGCAAGAGTCAGTAATACTATTTCAGGCGTTGAAGATGATGACTAAAAATCTTTGAATTGGCGATGATGATTAAGAGTTTTAGCTAAACCGGAATTGATAATCGTAATCACCAATTCCATAACTTTACAAATTTCTTCTGGAAATGTCTGCGGACAGAGCGTTCTTGATGAATGATGCGATGGTAAGCAAGTATCTCGCGATTATTTTTTCTTTCAACAAACCCCTTCGGCTCCGGAGCCGCATTTTGCTGACCTCTGCGCTAGGTGAATCATATATTATTGCAAAAGAGTCGACGAACGGTTCCGCTCAGTAAAGTGAGCCGATTCTTCTTGATATTTATCGAGCGGCTCCGGAGCCGCATTTTGCCGACCTCTGCGCTCGGTGAATCGTATATTATTGCAAAAGAGTCGACTATTTTTAGTGATCTCTTTAAGGGATCTGAGCTGAATGGTTCCGCTCAGTAAAGTGAGCCGATTCTTCTTGATAATTATCGAGTCGTTTGTCAAAAAAAGTTGTTTGTCGTTGTGAATTTTTTTTTTAGCTCATCGACAAAAAATTTATCCTGGTGAATTTTTTTTTTTTTACCGGAATCAACTTTTTTGGTCGAGGAGCAAAAAAAAAGGTCACTAAAATAATTTCAAACTTTGAACGACTCAAAATGGTTAACCGTGGATCGTTAAAAAGAGTCGGCTCACTTTGCTGAGCGGAACCGTTCAGATCAGATCCCTGAGATGAGTCGTTTTGCCCATCCCTATACGTGCGTATATTTTTCAGTTCAAAGGAGCGACTAATTTCATATCTGACCACGCAAAGAGTCAAAAAAGCCACTAATTTGCATCTTATCACGCCAAGCGAATATAGACTCTAAAGATCGATACTCAGGTGATACGAACATGAAGGTCTATACTCGCTCGCACTACAAAAATTTATAAATTTACAAAGTTAATTAGAGCTCGATTAATAACAAAAATATGCCTATGCCCACCTATGTCTATCTATTAAGGAAGTGTATAACTTGGAAAATGATCAGCTCAGGAATAACCTCAGAAATAGTCCACACACACCCGGAAGATCGCCTTTTATTTATATAGATCTATCATATCATTCATAACAATGGAAAAACAAGGAATGTCATTTAAAATTCAATATAAATGTAATAATGCCATCTAGCGGCATTTGTACGTATCTATCCACAGTAAAATTTTCATATTCAAAAATCATGTGTGTCATCGACTATGGCCAGATAATCGATTGCTAATTGCTAAGAAATATATAGACTTTGATTAGCTTTATTCTCAATTTATTCAAATTAACCTTCTACTGACATTCCTCGTTTTTCCCCTGTAGTCTTCAACTGTAATAGATTTTATTAAAAATAACCTCTCGGATGCATACTGTTGCATCCCCCCTCCACACACGCTCCCCCACCACTCTCTTCCTTTGTGAATTACCATCCCCGTGCTCCATAATACCCCCGACTTACTCTTCAAATCCCAGTCCATTAACTTGCCAGCCATTTTGTTTTCCTCTTGTTTTTTGCTTAATTCTTCTGGCTCGGATTTATCAAAGAAATGCACGCGTTTTCAAAGAAAAATATTCCCATAGCAAGAGATACGAAATTTTATTTATTTCTACACATAATACGTTGGTATTTTTTTTTAAGTGTAACGAAATTGAAGCATGGAACTGGCAACAGATGGATGAAAGTAGAATAAAAAAGCAGCATAAATGAGTTATAATTATATGTTAACGATGTAAATGGAACTTGAAATAGAGGAAGACCGAGGAATACGTGGCACGATCAAATAAATCAAATATTGAATGTCGGCCACGTGAGGAGTCAGAGAAATCGACGCGCGTGCATGATACGATGTATGAATGTTGAGGAAGCGAGAGAAAAATCTCGGGAAAGAAATGTGTGGCAGTCCATTCTTTTTGCCTACCCCTTCGGGGAGACGGCGTGGTGGTTAGTTAGTTAGTTAGTTAACTTCTAGAAAACAGACTTTTCATTCGAATTAATGAATGCCTAACAATAAAAATATATATCATACATGCATCCATGGAACTGGCAAAAGGAGGATGAAAGTATAATAAATGTGAAATCTTTCTTATCTCAGAATTTCTTACTCTGTCTCTGAGTGTCGTTCCCGCATTGGTTTGGAGAGTCTTCATTTCTGTGGTTCTTAGGAGACTTTTTGTTCTGATGGTGTCAGCTCTCGTTTCTATTCCATAGGACGTGCGCATGTCATGTAGCATCGTATTTTGCTCTCCTTTAGCATATTTTTGTTTTTTTAAACAGCATTTTTCAAGTAGCCATCCACAACGGCGACCCAGTTTGTTAGTTCACTTACTTCACTGCTGCTCGATACATCAACACCTAAGTACTTAAATGCATCACTTGTTCTATTATTTTATTATCTAATGCAAGCTTGCATCGTACTGGCTGTCTTGATGTAACCATGCTCTTTGTCTTGTCTATGGAGATTTTCATGTTGAATCTTTGAGATGATATGTGGAATTTGTACAGTAGCCTTTGTAGATCATCTTTATTTATTTATTTATACATATACACAAAGGAGACATAACAAACGAAAAACATTTAGGCGACTCATTTGGACACAAAATGGTGTTACAAAGATAAGATAAACCAACATGAAACTAAAAAATCCTACATATCAGAAGGAATCCAAATCCAAGGAATCCATCTTCGGAGTTTTCTATTACCACCGCATCATCTGCATAGCATATTCTTAAGCAGACAATTCTTAATAATATTTACTATTTAATATGGTATTTTACATATTTGTTCGAGAAACAATATACTAGTACTATATAATATCTTCTTCTTTTTGTCATGTCACACCTCCGTGGTGCATAGGGCCTCAAGGAATCTTCTCCACCCGACTCTATCGCATGCCTGATGCCTAACATCATCCCAAGTGAAGCCTGCTGCTTTAATATCGTCCTGCATGGCCTAGATCTGCGCTCGCTTCCTCTTTCTCCCATAGGGACTGGACTGGGTTCCGTCTCAGGGTGTGACCGATCCACTGACATTTGCGTCTAGCGACTTGTTCTCTAATTGGTTTTTCACCTGCCATCCAGAGAACGGCATTTGACACTGTTTGGGGCCAATAGATCTTGATTATTGAAAGAAGGCGCCTATTTATAATCACCTGGAGTTTTCCAATAATCCAATTCCGCGATAGATTTCCAAGTCTCACATCCGTACAGCAGTACGCTTTTAACGCTACTGCTGAATATTTTAAGCTTGAGCTTTCTCAAAATGATACTGGAACGCCATACAGGGCGAAGCATAGCGAAAGCTCCCCTTGCCTTGTTGAGTCTGCTGGCTACATCTTCCTCCGTACCTCCCGAGCCTGCTATCATACTACCGAGGTAGCAAAAGCTGGTCGTGGTCACAAGGGGGACACCGTGGAGCTAGATTGGGGTGGAGTCATTTGTGGACACTCGTAGGTCTACTGTCTTGTACATACAACATTTTGAATGTATATGTACATACTTTTAAACGAATACTGGATTTTATTTACCCATTGCGGGTTATCAATTCAAGAATTAATTTTATCTCAATAGAGACGAATCCAGTATTCGTCTACAAGTATTTGTATACATTCAAAATGTTGTATAAAACAAAAACTGGTCCATGTTAGCATATAAATTGGAGTGACATTTCCAGGCGTTATCTAGTAGTGCGTTAATGGGCGGTAGCCTTTCACAGTGCGTTATAAAGATCTTCTGCTTAATGCTTAAATCTAATCTTCATAGATGGCGCATTGAAACTGACATGTGAATTGTGGTGTTGGATACTAACATATATACAACTTCCAAAAATTTGTCAGACATGGTGGTCATAAGAAACGTGGAATGGGGAATGTTGTAATTACATAAAGCGTGCGCTTAACCCAACCAATGACAGGTCATAAGTCCTGTAAACGCCTCGATCACCATATTCAGTTTCCAGTTTGCATCTACGTCTCTATTGAGATAAAATTAATCCTTGTCTTGTACATGTTCATTTTGAGACCTACTTTTGCCGCTTTCTCGTGAAGTCTACACAGCTTCTGCTTTGCATCCACCCGATTTATCGAAAGCAAACTATATAATATAATTAAAGTTATTTCGTTTGATTGCGTTCGTTTGTTCTTCACATTTCTATAATAATAATGCTCTTGTAATGAAATCACGAGTGTCTCTTAACTCAATCATTAGATTTCTATGTATTTTGCAGAGTGTAACCTTAATTTTGATAGAGTCAATAATTATTTGTTGGTCCTCCAACGTCCTACGCCCTTCAGGACAAACAATTTCGCTCGTCTATCGGATTGTATTATTATGTCGAAATGTCTCTTTCATTGTCTGCTGTTTGCGTTTTAAAATTGACAACACTCTCGCGTCCATTGTCTTGTCTGCACTCCTTAAAAGCTATTCGATTTATCTCAATGTAATGTTGAAAGAAAATATATAGATAAAACAATATTTAATTAGATACGGCATAACGAAATTAATCAAGTACTGTAAGGGCGGCCATGTTCGAAGTAGGAGCGTGCATGTCAAGATGTGTGAATGTAGAAGATGCGCGCTAGTTATGTCAGGATAGAACAATTTGGCGATCAATTCTCTCTGCCTATCCCTCTGGGGAAACAGCGTGATAGTTAGTTTGTAAGTTAGTTACAATTTTTCATTTAATGGACTGTCCCAAATAAAGCTAAAATGGCAGTGCACAATGGTGTTCTTCTACCGACCCTTTTGTATGCAAGTGAAGCATCGAACTGGCAAAAGCAAGATGAAAGTAGAATACGTAGATGAACGTGTGGAAAATCTGTGTGTGATAGAGTGTCGTATGAAAATATAAGAAGTGTGAATGCGGTGTGAATGAAATTGTTATGAACAAAATAATGAAAGGATTATTAAGATGGTTTGGACACATGGAAATAATGAATGAAGAAAGCATGATAATAAAAGTATATGTTAACGATGTAAATGGAACTAGAGATAGCGAAAGACCGAGGAAAACGTGGCACAATCAAATATTGAATGTCGGCCACTTGAGGAGTCGGAGAAACCGACGTGCCAGCATGATATGATGTATGAATGTTGAGGAAACGAAAATGTTAATTAATTGACTATCGCAAGATACTCTTTATGTTCCATCTTTATGCTTCGGATGGGTTATCTTCAACGGCGTCAGCGCAGACTGTTTTATATCCCAACATGCAGAATCTAGGTTACTCTGATAATGCCGTTGGGGAGAGCAATCATGAACGCTTCGAACACCGACGTTTTTCATATTGATTGAATCATCTTCAAAAGGAAAATACTCCAGCCTCATTAGCGTCGTACTTGTTCACGGTTACAATGTCAATGCATTCTCCCAAATCGGCTACTGAAATGTTTATTATTTTATGTTTGTAATATCTGACTAAACTAACTAACCTTCACGCCGTCTCCTCGAAAGGGTGGGCAGAAAGAATGGACTGCCACACTTTAACCGATGCGGCACTCCATCCTTCTCTTTTCGCCTCGCGGGAGACGCGGTGTGATGGGTTGCGAACCTTATCGCCACCAATAGGCATCTCCCGTGCACACCTCGATCGTCCAACATCCCCCAAAAAATCTAAAACAAATAATATAAAATACAATGATATAAAATAAAATAACATAATAAAAATAATTTAACACAAAATGTTATTTTTAGATGGTGCACATATTGTCTGTTTATTATTTTCCGGATGGTTATCTTCGACAACGTCAGCACAGACTGTTTTATCTCCCAACATGCAGAACCAACCTGCCTCTGGTGATGCCGGCGGGGAGAGCAACCAAACTGCTGAACATGATCGCTTCGGAGATCGATCATCATCCTTTTCTCTTTTTTTTTTTTTTAGTTAGTTGTAATATCTAATTATTAAATAAAGAATTTTGAATGTGAAAAGTCAACATAGTGACAAAATTTGATCCTCTTCCTTCCTTGAAAGCCTGTTCTCAAGAGTTTTGCGCTTACTGTGAGGTAGATTAATAACTGTTCTTCCATCTTTTAGGAGGTCTTTGCATTGGAATATTTTCTATGTCATATTATTAAGCCGACCGTGAGGTACGGGGTGTGTGTAAACAGTAATTGTTCAAAACGATGAGGTGACGTCACCGTGACGTCACACGTCGGAATTTGTGCCCTGAACGAGGATAATTGGATTTGGTGGAGACGGGGAGAATACCGCCCGCGAGTAATGTCTAACCTGGGACGTTCATCATCACAAACGTGAGGGGTGGGCGGTTGTCCTTTTTGTATTAATCGATTTAAAATATAATCGATGCAATGACAAATACTCCATCCGAAAATACCCATCAACTTGAAAAGGAGAGTGTTCAATGCCTCTGTCCTGCCAGTGTTCACTTATGGTATTGAGACAGTCTCAATGTCACAAAAAAGTGCCAATAAGAGTCACTCAGAGAGCAATGGAGAGAGCCATGTTGGGTATCAGTTTACTGGACAGACTCAGAAATGAGGACATAAGAGTCAGGACAAAGGTTTCCGATGTTATCAAGATGGCCGCGACCCTCAATGGCGATGGGCGGGACATGTCGCTCGCGATCCAGATGAAAAGTGGACAAGGCGACTGCTGTGCTGGTGGCCAAGGAAGCAAAGCGTGGAGTTGGGCGCCCACGAAGAAGCTTCAAAGAAATTCTTGAGAGCCCTCTACACGAGAGAGTACGGGGTATATCCTTCGCTCTATCCAACGGCATTTCTCTTGGGTATGCTGGGTTATAACCCAGAACTCCCTCGAACCGAACATCAATATTTTTCAGGATGTGTTTCCTACAGTATATAATATTTTTTTTTGCAGAATACCACTGTTACTACCGTTTAAATTCGCCGTGGAGAAGGCGATTATCTTAGAATTTAAATATAATATGAACGGAATCGACTTTAATTAAAAGTAACAAGACACCATCAAAACAAACAAAACGATTATTTGCTCAACTCAAATGCGTGACGTGTCGGTATCGGCTGATTACTGTCCTGTGTAAATGGACCTTAACCCCTTACCGCATACTGGCTCATATATGATCCAAAATAATCTTTCGCCATAAAAAACAACAAAATAATAAAATATGGATTGCTTCTAGCAATAATACCAAAGTTTTATCTATGATCCGCGTTACTAGTTGTCAAACTTCTTGCAAGATGTCTCTGGTTGTACTAGATGTGCGTTCGACTGTTTCCAACTGTCGGTTTATGATTTTCTGTACAAACATGATATTCAAAAGTGTTATTTTTTTGTTTGTAAAACGCTATAAATAATTATATTACACTGGTTTAATATTATTTTCATTAGGTTATTAATAAAATAATCACTTTTGTATAAAATTATAGATAATGTTGTGTAAAATCTAGGGATAAAAACGGGGTGGACCTAGAAATTTTTTTTTTGTGTTTTAATTAGAAAAAAATAATTTATTTGAAAAATAAAAAAATACGTGTCTTTTTTTTTTCATCATTTACACATCATATATTTTTTTTACAAATTAAAAAAAAATCATACAGTAAGGGGTTAAAGCGGGTGATTCGTAATACATGTATGCTAATTGAATATTTTCTTTTTGTTACAGGTGAGTTCTTTTGATCTACGCCGTTGGGAGATATTCGAGGAAGCTGCTACCAATGGAGATAAGTTCACAAAATAAATTATGCCTGGTTACAACCCGTGAAATATTCACAGGAGTAAATTTTTTCTACCCTTTAAAAACTTGGTTCACTGTCCTATCGTTAAGAGTAATAAGTTTTAACATTTAATGTAAATATATATTTTTTTACTCACATTTAAAAAAATCCCAATTAGCAACACCAAATTGTTCTCCTATTGTTTTCTACACTACTGTTATACGACAGTCAGAACAAATTTCAAAATAATCTAGAAACGTTCTAAGGCATGCGCGTCGTGTGCATTTCGAATTACTTTAGGAGAGAATCGAAGAAAGGCGACCACAAGGACGACCACCGAGCCGCTGGTCCGATCAAATCAGGGATCTGACTGGTCTCTCATTAGCTGCAGTCTGGAGACTGACGGGTGACAGGAGCGCATGGCGTGCCATGGTCAATAGTTTACAGGATGGACACGACTCGCAATCACAAGGAATACGACTGAGAAGAAGAAGACACGACTAGATCTTCTTAAAGTGCCCTGTCAGGTCCCCCCGACGTTGGCGATCACTCTGGTAAACTCTTCCCTATCCTGCGCTGTCCGGAATAGCTCCTCCACAGTTCCGATTCCCGTCCATTCCCTCACATTGCGCAGCCAAGAGATCTGCCTTCTCCCTGCCCCCCTGCGGCCCTTTATTTTTCCCTTCAATATTAGATGCAGCAGGCGATACTTCTCTCCTCGCAGAACGTGACCCATATATGAAATCTTGCGGATTTTGATTAATGTCAGCAGCTCTCTTTACTCCTGCACAATTCAGGACTTCTGTGTTCGTCACTCTCTCTGTCCCTGGGATCCTGAACATTCTTCGGTGAAGCCACATTTCAAATTCCTCTAACCGGTTCATTGTATTTACATTTAATGTCCATGCCAACTAACCTGGCGAAACCGGTCGCTGTCGAAATAAATACAAAAAGTGGTGGTAGTTATTTAAAAAAAAAAACAGCATTTTATTTTATTACTATTAAAATTGTGTTTGTATTATTCGATTTATTCGAAATCCCATCACTGTTAGCGGGCCCCGGCCACCCCGAACATCTTGGATGGATAAAACCACGAAATTAACTATCTCCCCGCCTTCCGGGAGGAAACGTTCTATTTTTGAATTAGAATTAGCGAATCCGGCGACAGTTTGTGACGTCATCTGCGCTTCACTGCCTAACCGCGAGGTTGTGTGCAACTTGCGCCATTAGCGGTTTCATATCGAATTATACAATATTATATATGTAGGGCGCGTTTCGCTTATGTATGGAAGCGAAGGATGGAACTGGCAAAAGAAGGATGAAAGTAGAATAAATGCAGTAGAAATGAGATCTCTTAGACGAATATGTGGATACTTTGTGTATGAAAGAGTGTCGAATGAAAATATAAGAAGTGAATGCGATGCGAATGATGGTGTCATGAACAAAATAATGAAAGGATCATTAAGAAGGTTTGGACATATGGAAAGAATGAATGAAGAAGGAATGGTAAAAAAATTATATGTTAACGATCTAAATGAAACCAGAAATAGAGGAAGACCGAGGAAAACGTGGCACGATCAAATAAATCAAATTTTGAATGTTGGCCATGTGAAGAGCCAGAAAAATCGACGCGCGTGCATGACACGATGTATGAATGTTGAGGAAGCAAGAGAAATATGTCAGGAAAGAAAAGTGTGGCAGTCCATTCTTTCTGCCTAACCCTTCGGGGAGACGGCGTGATGGTTCGTTAGTTAGTTAGTCTATAATCATATTTTTTTATGAATTAAAACACTTATTTTTGCTTTTGAATATTTTTCAAAAAAGAAGTGTCGTCGAAAGAAGGGTTGGTGCGGGTAACAAAGCGAATGGAGCTTTAAAAATAGTTATTGGAAACAAGAATTTATCAATGAAAGCGAAAACGGCCGTTCAAAATGGAGTTCTGGTCCCAACCCTAATGTATGGAAGTGAAGCGTGGAACTAGCAGAAGAAGGATGAGAGCAGAATAAATGCGGTAGAGATGAGGTCCCTAAGACGTATGTGTGGTAGACGATATACGACAGAATTTCAAATGCTGATATAAGAAAGAAATGTAGAGCGGAAGAAGGTATTATGAACTAAATTATGAAAGGATCGCTGCCTTGGTTCGGACATATGGAGCGCATGGATGGAGAAAGAATGGTTAAGAAAGTATACGTTAATGATATAAATGGGGTACGAAGTCGAGGCAAACCGAGGAAAATATGACATGACCAAATTAATAAAATTTTAAAGGTTGGTCATGTTAGAAGTCGGAGGAATCGACGTGCGTGTATGACTTGTTGTATGAATGTGGAGGAAGCTAAAGAGGTTTGCCAGGATAGAGTCGTGTGGCGGTCCATTCTCTCTGCCTACCCCTGCGGTGAAACGGCGTGATGGTTTGTTTGGTTGTTTGTTCTTTTTTCTTTAGAGTTTTTTTCTTTACACCTTCATCATCGGAAAAACGATATAAGCTTGAAATAGTGAAAGGCTGAGGAAAACGTGGCACGATCAAATCAATCAAATATTAAATGTCAGTCACGTTAGGAGTCGGAGAAATCGACGTTCATGCATGACAAGATGTATGAATGTAGAGGAATCGAGAGAAGTATGTCAGGACAGAACAGTGTGGCGTTCCATTCTTGATGCCTACTCCTCCGGGGAGACGGTGTGATGGTTAGTTAGTTAGTTAGCTTGTCTAGAAAAATAATCAAATGTAGAAAAAACAGTTTTTTAATTCATAAAGAGTATATGTAAACGACATAGACAGAAAAATAAACAGATGAAG
This sequence comes from Lepidostoma basale, assembly GCA_022606425.2. Classification (NCBI taxonomy): domain Eukaryota; kingdom Metazoa; phylum Arthropoda; class Insecta; order Trichoptera; family Lepidostomatidae; genus Lepidostoma; species Lepidostoma basale. Next base: position 745,523 of record JAHDVF020001461.1, on the reverse strand, counting down.
ACCGAAGAAAACATGGTAAGATTAATTCAATCAAATATTTAATGTCGGCCGCGTGGAGAAACCACAAGCAAGGATCATATACTAACTAACTAACCATCACGCCGTTTCTCCGAAGGGGTAGGCAGAGAGAATGGACCGCCACACTGCACTCTCCTGACAAAGAGAGAGAGGCATCGATTCCTCTACATTCATACATCGTAATGTTCGAATGTGGTTGCCTTTTAGTATTTGATTAATATGGTCATACCATGCTTTCCTTGGTCTTCCACGGCTTCTCTTTCCACTCACACTGCTTGTATACAACATTTTAACCATTCTTCTCCCGTCCAGTCGTTTCCGTATGTTCAAACCATCTCAGGGATCCTTTTTTAATTTATTTATGATGCAATCATCCGCCTTACATTTCTTCCTTATTTCGTCGTTCAGTATTCTTATTTTTCTTCACATTCTTCTCAGTGACCTCATTTTTATGGCATTTAACCTACTTCCATCCTTTTGCCAGCTCCAAGATTCACTTTCGTGCACAAGGTTTGGCACTAGAACTGCATTATGCATATTGAGGATCATATTATTGAAACCAATTAAAACAATATATAAAATAATATTTATCATTATTATTTTGTTGAATCGCTCTTTCCATCATGACAGCATGAGCCAAATCGATGTAAAATGTATTATTATAGCTATCTTAGTGATTCTCGTGACATGTGATAGGTAGCTGATCTATCGCCATTTTATTGTCACGTGAATTCTACACCAGTCCAAAGATAGTGTGACAATCACACTGCCCTCGCCGGGAATCGAACTCGGAACCTTCGGGGTGACAGTCAATGCACTTACCACTCGGCCACGAAGGTCGTCATATATGAAGCTGTTATAGGCGAACGGCGCCTTTCGTCAGCTTTGCTCATTCAATCTTTAGGCCCGTCTCTCGTCCATTCGGGACTTGCGTTAGAAAGATTATATGTAAGAAACCGCGAGGGACACAGGCCTCATTTAATATAATTATATGTTCCTCTATGTCCCGCCGTACATGCAGTTTACACCTAAAAAACACTCAAAATATTCCTAAACAAAATATAAAAATCAACTATCCTCGATCAACTGATTCGTGGTCGAATACGTAACTCTGATATTTTGAATGACTTGACTTTGTTTGTCCCCGACAATTATCTGCGACAAAGGCAACATAGATTATTTTACCTGCCACTGTGTAGAACCAATCTACCTAAGGTAATGCCCGTGGGCAGGGCAATAATCCTATTAAACCGCATCTCTTTGGATGTGGACATCTTCCACGATAGTGAGGCTACCCTCAGAAAGCATCTATCTCGTATGTATTAAATTGCTATTTGCTTCTCTTCTTATTGTATAATACAAAAATGTTTATCTTTACCAAACTGTTCTCGAATATGTTTTTTTTTTAATTGTCTTCTGTTTTTCTTTTTTTCTTACTTGCTCTCATTTGTTTTCTTATTATATTGTTTACAATAATTACAATATTAATTGTAATTCTTCTTTTAAAAATTGTTAATATTAAAGGCGGGCCACACTGTTTTGAACAAGGTTTCCACCGGCGGTTTAAAACTGTGTAGACACTTGTTAGAAACCAAAATTCGTTTGACCTTCAACAAACTTTGTGGACGGACGCGCGTTTAAACACGCATTCCACGTGTGGAGAGCTTGTTTACAACAGTGTGGACGCTACACCAACCGTGGGCTCCACAGCTCTCCACCAAGGTCACCCCTGTGGAGAGTTTGTTTCAAACAGTGTGGCACGGCCTTTAGGATCATAAACGATTTGGATTTGTTATTATTCTGTAATGTTTATAATTTTTTGAATAAAATGAAATTGAAATCAGCTCTAGCTCTCTGGAGAACATTTATGTTGCTGAGCATATCGGTCCAAGGAATACGCGACATTTTGCGATGGAGCCACATTTTAAACGTCTCCAGCAGGTTCGGTTTTTTTTTTATGGAAATAAAATAACCTGAATAATTTTCGGAGCGATGGGGCCGATTCCCGATTGAATCTTGCCTGGTTAAGTCGGTGTAACATCTCTGTTTTCTCTGTTATGCAAGGGTGGGTGCCTACGTGGCGAACAGAGGCCTTAATTATTTTTTAATCATTTCATTTCGAACGTATCAAATTCCATCTATGGAATAACAGCGGATTTTCGTTCATCCCGCTGAGGAATAGGGGCCCTCAACCTTTTACTTTAACCCTAGAGCGGACGGGCTGGGTCTGTGAGACCCAGACTTTTTATATAAGGTTAGATTCAAGGTCATGGGCGTTGCATACCGCCATTTTTCTGAGTACCTTCCTAAAAGAGTCCACAGAATGCTCTGGTGTCGCAAATTTGTCAACTCAACTCTCAGTCATCAGTTATCACGCGTTTGAATATCTTGTGGGCCTGTCAGACCCGGCCCGTCCGCTCACGTGACTTTTTTGACATAGCTGTATTTGTGTTCTAGGGCGGTTTTTTATTTTTGCTTGCACTCATTTTAATACTATTGACAATTTTAAACAACTATATATGATTGAGGAAGAACAAGCCTCAAATACCTCCAAGCTTTCTTCTAAAATCAACAAGGGAACGACATTCAAGCATTTTTGGTTTTCAAGAAAATTTGACGATAGTATCTTATGTACCCAAGAGAAACAAAAGTGTTATTTTGCTGTCATCCATGCACAACGACAGTGAAGTTGACCCTTCTACTGGTGAAAAGAAGAAGCCCAGCATAATAACATATTACAATTCAACTAAGGGAGGTGTCGACGTAGCTGATGCTATGTGTGCTGAATACAGCGTCGCAAGATGAACGAGACGTTGGCCATTAACTTTGTTTTTTGCCGCAATGAATATTGCTGCTCTAAATGCATTCATTGTGTTCAAGACAAATGAACAGTCCATCAGCAGGCGTGATTTTCTCAAGGACTTGTCGAAACAGATGCTGCAACCTTACTTGACCGTGCGAGCTCAGCAAAACAACCTACCACGAGAGATTCGTCAGTTAGCAACTAAGTTTTCTGGATATGAAGCTCAACCTAAAGACGACCCTGCTCCAGGAAAATGTGGAAGATGCTCAAAGTGTAAAAACAGCAAAATAAAGTACTTTTGCAGAGAGTGTACAATTTGGTTATGTCTAAACCACGGTGAAATGTTGTGTAACGATTGCTGTAAAAAAATTGTTATTTGACATCTTGAAAAACATTATTTAACTAATTCATAATATTTTTCCGTTAACATCATTCTTGTACGAGTATATAGTATGTAAAATCAAACCCAATCAAATTTCAAAATTTATAGCATATTCAGGTAATTTTAAAGAAATCAATCAATTTTTTTTAATTAAAATTTCAAGACTATTTAAATTATTTATACCATTGTTTGTGAGCAATATTATTTCGCTAAAATTGTGTTATACCACTGAAAACATTCCTAGATTTGATAGGAAAACCTGTTTGGATCGATAAAAATAATTTGAAATTTTTTAAAGATTTTTTTATTTTTGGGTCTGTCAGGCCCAGCCCGTTCACTTACGTGACTTTTTTGGCCCGTCCGTTCTAGGGTTAATCAATACCCATATTTTTAACGTTTTTACTTCTTCTTCTCTGGCTCTACAGTCCTGGATGGACCTCGGTCGCCTCCAAAAAGTTTATCCAGCCGACCCTATCCTGAGTCTTGAACTTTCACTCCTCTGGTCTGACTCTCCATAACTGCGGGTCCTTAAGAACACCGTCCAGCGAACGAAGCCGCAGTCTTCCCGCGCTGCGTCTTCCTTCCAGTCTTATAAATATCAACCGTGCGGGTGTTGACAGCTCCATTCCAAGACGTTGGAGTTGTAACATTTTTAACGTTTTTTTCTAAGAGCTTTTTACTTTATACCTGTGGAAATATACATGTAAACGGAATTAGAAATAGATGAAGACCGAGGAAAACGTGGCACAATTGAATGTCGGCCACGGAAGGAGTCGATGAAATCGTGCATGACACGATATTTGAATGTTGAGGAAGCGAGAGGAGTATGTCAGGAAGGGACAGTGTGGCGGTATATTATTTCTGTCTACCCCTTCAGAGAGACGCCGTGATGGTTAGTTAAGTTAGTTTAACAATTAAGGGGCAAAAGAAAAAAAAACGTAATAGTCCGTATGGAAGCGAAGCATGGAACTGGCAGAAGAAGAATGAAAGCAGAATAAATGCGGTGGAGATAAGGTCCCTAAGACGTATGTGTGGTAGAACGATATACGACAGAATCTCAAATGCTGATATAAGAGCGGAAAAAGTTATTATGAACAAAATTATGAAAGAATCGCTGCTGTGGTTCGGACATATGGAACGCATGGTTAGAGAAAGAATGGTTAAGAAAGTATACGTTAATGATGTTAATGGAGTACGGAGTCGAGACAGACCGAGGAAAACATGGCATGATCAAATTAATCAAAATTTAAATGTTGGTCATGTTAGAAGTCGGAGGAATCGACGTGCGTGTATGACTCGTTGTATGAATGTGGAGGAAGCTAGAGAGGTTTGCCAGGATAGAGTATTGTGGCGGACTATTCTCTCTGCCTACCCCTGCGGAGAAACGGCGTGATGGTTTGTTTGTTTGTGGTGGTCCATGGTTTGTTTGTTTGTGGTTTGTTTGTTTGTGGTGGTTTGTTATTGTTGTAGCCTGGTTCGATAGTCCCCGGTTTGCTTCCCCTGTAGCGAAATCCCCGGCGGCTAGCAGCTAGCAGCTAACACGATGTTTTCTACCCATTGTGAGGGCCCGGCGAGGCGTGCGAAGGGACCGCTCCTGCCTCTATCGGATGGGAGAGCTAAACGCGCAGAAATTATGGATTAGCCGGGGGTATTGTGATCTTAAATGGAATGTTTTGTACTTTACTCCGACTGCGGAGTGATCAAAACCATTTTTTTTACAAAGGGCGGAAACAATAATGTTTGTATATATAAACTAACTAACTAACCATCACGTCATCTCCTAGAAGGGGTAGAAAGAAAGAATGGACTGCCACACTTTTATTTCCTCACACATTTCTCTCGATTCCTCAACATTTCATGCTAGGGATGCTAGGCTACCAGTCACTCGAGATGAGACGAGACATTCACTTGGGTGTTCATTTATTTCGACTGATGTATACACAACTCAGAAATCCTGAATGATGTAGGTCTGTTCGTCCCTGACAAAGGGGCCATAGATCTCCCACGATGCAGAACCAACCTGCCAGTGGTTATGCCGGTAGGTAGAGCAATATCTTTGCTTAATCGTATCACCTCGGAGTTTGACGTATTTTGTGATAGTGATAGGCTCATCTGAGGGAAGTACTATCTTTATTATAATTGTATGGTATATTTATTTTATTAATTTGTCATGCATCTTATGTTTCTCGCTCTTTTTATTAATCTATTATGTATTACTTATTATTGTGTATCTCTAACTTGTATCTTTAGTGTATTGGAAAAAAAATCTGTAAAATAAGTAAATGAAAAACATTCATACATCGTGCCATGCAAGCAAATCGATTTCTTCCGATTACTGACTTCTTACTATTACTGAGTCCCCGTGGTTATTTAATCTATATGTGGACAAGTGTATGAAAGAGCTGAAAGAGTTGGATGTAGGTGCAAAAATGAGGGGCGTGGTAGTAAGCTGTCTATTGTATGCGGATGACGCTGTCCTACTTGTATGTACTCGTATATATACTAGCTAAGATGGCAGTGCACAATGGTGTTCTTGTGCCGACCCTTGTGTATGGAAATAAAGCTTGGAACTGGCAAATGAAGGATGATTGTAGAATAAATTCAATAGAAATGCAATTTCTAAGATGAATGTGTGATAAATCTGTATGTGATAGGGTGTCAATTGGAAATATAAGAATTGAATGCGGTACGAAAGAAATTGAACAATAGAACAATACAATGAAATGGTCGTTAAGATGGTTTGGAGTCATCTAAAGAATGAATATAGAAATAATGGTGAAGAAAGTATATGTTAACGACGCGAACGGAGCTAGAAATAGAAGAAGGCCAAGGAAAACGTGACACCTTCAAATTAATCAAATATTGAATGTCGGCCATGTGAAAAATCGTCGTGCATTCACGATGCGATGTATGAATGTTGAGGATTCGAGATAAGTGTGTCAGGAAAGAACAGTCTGGCAGTCAATTATTTCTGCCTACCCCTTCGGCGACTCCGCCGTTCTCTGGACCATGTCAGGCGAAAAGCCAATTAGGAAACAAGTCGTTAGACGCAAATGGCAGTGCATCGGTCACACTCTAAGACGGAACCCAGCCTGCATCGCTCAGGGCGCACTAGACTGGTCCCCTATGAGGGGAAAGAGGAAGCGAGGCAGACCTAGAGCCACCTGGAAAAGAGCCCTGCATGACGAGGTTAAAGTAGCAGGCCTCACTTGGGATGATGTTAGGCATCAGGCATGCGATAGAGTCGGGTGGAGAAGGTTCCTTGAGGCCCTATGCACCACGGAGGTGTGACAGGACAGAAAGAGGAAGAAGAAGCCCCTTTGGGGAGATAGCGTGATGGTTACTTGTTTTATTTAAGTAAATTTTTTTTTTTAGATTTCTTATTATCCTAAAAAGTTTGTACAATTAAAAAAAACGTTTAGCTATCGCGAAGAATTCATAGACCTATCGATCATTTGGTTATCGACGAGCTTTTGTGGTAACGTCCGTTTCCTCCGGGGTCGCCCAATTTCCGCCGAGTGCACTCTTCCCCCCGGGTAGGGGTCGCCCTTTTTCAAACTGCGCTTCACGTTCATTTGTCACGTTTTTTTTTTCATTCGTTTATTCGGCGGTTAATTACGACCACTGTCGCCGCTTTTGTCTGGCCATTGTTTCCGTCAAACGCCGCCAGATGGCGTTTGATACTCTTAGCTCACTTTCGCTCTAATTAGACCGATTACTCACTTTAAAGACTGAATTACACAAAATATAGTTCTTTAAACACCTTTTTTTCAAATGGGATTTTCGCAGCAGGGAAGCCATTGTGGTGTTTGGTCGTTTATTGTTAATTTTCAAAGGGGTTTTAATTAGTTCAAACAATACGCTTAGTGCATAATAAAAATCGTTACGCCTTTTGTCTGTGGGATTTGCTGGTGACTTACCTCCACACGTTCTGTTTTAGACTATCTTGACTCGCAATTCTGAATCCATAGAGGATTCCCACCGCTGGAATGACCCGAAGCTGTGCATCGCTCAGGGCGAACTAGACTGGTCCCCTATGGGGGGAAAGAGGAAGCGAGGTAGACCTAGAGCCAGGTGATGGTTCATAAGGAACTGACACAAGAGTTAGTTTCATTCATGGTAAAGATAGTGCAGGCAATTGGTAAGATAAACCAATGTATGACACAAAATGCCGAACATTCCTCTAGTGTAACGGAATGCCTGATGACTACTGTCAACAGGCAGGCTTATCTTGGAGAGTTTTAAGTGGTTTCCTCTCCACATGAGCAAATGCTGAGAAGTTTCTGATTGGTCCACTTTAGCATATCCCTCCTGATCCCAACACTTTGAGAAAAATCCATTTGATGATATTATAAACCTTGTACATTATAAGCAAGGTAAAAAATAAAGCAACTCCCATATAAAAAAATAAAAAAATAAAAAAAACAACTAGAGGCACCTAGAGAAGAGCCCTGCAGGACGAGGTTAGGGCAGCAGGCCTCACTTGGGATGATATTAGGAATCAGGCATGCGATAGAGTCGGGTGAAGAAGGTTCCTCGAGGCCCTATTCACCACGGAGGTGTGACAGGACAAAAATAAAAAGAAAAAAAAAACCGAAGCTGTTATAGACGATCAGCGCCTTTCGTCAGCTTCGCTTATTCAAATCGCCACGATGGTCAGATGAATGGAGATCGAGTTATGTATAAAAGTGGAAGGGGTATAATTAGGAATGAGGAGAGGGGAGATGTAACGGGAACATATCGAGCATGGTAATCGAAGGGTTCAGTAAAAATAAAAATGTGTTTTAATACATAGTATAATTATATTTATTCAAATATGAATCCACAACACAAAATGAAGGCGAACATATAATAAAAATACAATAATATAAAATAAAATAACAAAATAAAAATAACACTACACGTAATATAGTTCTGTTCGATGGTGCACATGATGTCCGCTGGACGATCCGGATTCTTGTGTTTAATTTAATTTATTTTAATCGCTATTATTATTATTATTTTTTTAATAGCAGGCAAGCAAACGTTCGGGCAGGACAACGTCTGTCAGGTCTGCTGGTATTCTTCTTCTTTCGGTGCCGTGTCAGGTTCCCCCAACGTTGACGATCACTGCAGCAAAGGCATTTCTGTCCTGCGCCATTTGGAACAGGTTCTGAACTCTTGTAATTCCTGTCCAATCTTTAATGTTCCGCGGCCAGGACAGCTGCCTTCTACTAACTCCCCGACGTCTCTCCACTTTACCCATTAAAATATAATATATAATATTTTTAATGTAAGGCTGGTATTATATATAATATTTTTAAACTAACTAACTAACCATCACGCCATTTCCCCGGAGGGGTTGGCAGAGAGGATGAATCGCCACAATACTCTGTCCTGGCATACTTCTCGGGCTTCCTCTACATCCATACATCGTACCATCCGCGCGAGTCGATTATTCCGACTTCGAATGTGCCATGTGTTCCTCGGTCGTCCTCGGCTTCTTTTTCCAATCACGCGGCTTGTGTTCAACTTTTTAACCATTCTACTCTCATCCATTCGTTCCATGTGTCCAAACCATCTCAGGGATCATTTTTTCAATTTTATCCATGATGCAGTCATCTGCCTTACATTTCTTTCTTATTTCATCGTTTGGTATTCGGTAATATTTTTAATGCATCATTTTTTTTAACTTTTCGCAATTTTTTAAGCATCGAGTTCATCTGGCGTTGTATAGAGCAGCATGTTCCGCGAAACCTAAAATTCCAATCAATTCTCCGCTAGCGCCGGCGAATACGCCGTGGGAATTGAACCCGGGAATTATTAATTTGGTATTCATTGCCTCTCGTGATTGCCACTCGGCCACGGGGCGATGCAATTTGTTCCACGTGATTAGTCACGTGGCTGCCATGCTGTTATTCTTCATGCCACGTTCTGAGCATATTTTTTATACAATTGGTATATCTTAAACGGAAGATATTAATAATATCATGTTTCAAAATTATTGAAAAAATTTCGTAAGTATAATTATTAAATCAAATCAAATCAGTTTATTTACTCAAAAGGCATTACAAACAGCAAAATGTTTAAGGCATCTATTGAGTACAGGTAAAATATTATAAAAATACCACATAATACCAGGAACGCATTAGAGATGGTTCCACATTAGGAAGACAATATACATTCTAAAGTTAAGAGTATTTGTCCCCTGAACGTACTCGTACCTTCATTAATATGAAAGACGTCGATCTCCGAGGAGACCGCTTTCAGCAGAGTAATTGCTCTTCCCACCGGTGTCACCAGAGGCAGATGGGTTCTGGCGGCAGGTAGGTAAAACAATCTGTGCTGTCGCTGTCGGAGATATCTATCAGGGAAAACAAGACTAATACCCTCTAGCACGGCCGAGTTCTCGAAATATCCCCTAATTAATCTAAAGAAATGGTAGATGCCCATCTCTTCAAAGCTGTAGAGAATTGGTTCCGAGCGTTCCCATACATACTTTTCTTGCTTCCTCAACATGCACGCACGTCGATTCCTCCGACTCTTTTCGTGGACGACATTCAATATTTGATTTATTAGGTCGTGCTACATTTTTCTCAGTCTTTCTCTGTTTCTAGTTTCGTTTACATCATTCATTCTTTCATGTGTCTTAATGATCCTTTCATCCATTCTTGGGAATCTATCAATAGTACCACCACTCAGTGAGGGAGGACTTTGCTGATATTGTTCAGCAAAGTCCTACTAATTCTATTTCTGACTTTATTCTATTTATGTTTCATAAAGATTTATATTTGGAATTAAACAACAACCGTGAGATGGGGTTGTTTTTAGAACAGTCTAAAAATGGATGTTTTGTTTTATCCTGTATTCAAATATTTTTTTCTATTCAACTTTTGGACTGAATAATATAATATTAACATTAACACAATTTTCTTATTTTTGACGAATTTTGAGGAAAATCTGTACAGAGTTTGTTCTTCCAGATTAGATAATTAAGACACCCTGATACGACACAAAGCGTTGACATATAAATACAAAAATATTAACATATAAACGTCGATGACCTTCGTGGCAGAGTGGCGAGAGCTATAGCTAACCGAAGGTCCCAGGCGATTCGATTCCCGGCGACGGCAATATGATTGTCACAATGTCTTTGTGTCTGGTGTAGAATTCACGTGACAATAAAATGGCGATAGATTGGCTACCTATCACATGTCATGGGAATCAATGGCTAAAAAAATTGTTTACAGTAATTGGGTTAAAATAACTTGCTCTGAACAAATGTGACAAAGCGACAAAGAATGATTAAATGTTATATATGGTCTGTTCTACTATATGGCTGCGAAACCTGGACTCTAAAAGTGAATGTAATGAACCGGTTGGAAGCGTTCGAGATGTGGATATACCGCAGAATGCTCCGTATACCGTGGACCGATACGGTCAGTAATGCAGACGTACTACAGAGAGCCAGAGCCAATAGAGAGCTGTTGTCCAGTGTCAAAATTAAAAAGGTCTCGTATTTGGGTCACGTGCTAAGGGGAGAAAAATACCACCTCCTTCTACTGATATTAATGGGTAAAGTCGATGGACGTCGGGAAGTTGGTAGAAGGCAGCTATACTGGCTGCGGAACATCAAATGGTGGACAAGAAAAACAAGAGTTCATAACCTGTTCCAAGTGGCGCAGGATAGAGCTGCCTTTGCTGCAGTTATCGCTAACGTTTGGGGGACCTGACACGGCACCGAAAGAAGAAGAAGAACAAATGTGGAAAGCAACGGGAAACTATTACATTTAAATGGCCCGAGTGGCGTCCCAAGAACCAGCACAGATGTTTATTTATTTATTTATACATTATACAGAAATGAGACATTACAAACGATAAAACATTTAGGCGACTCATTTGGACACAAAACGGTATTACAAAGATAAAATAAAACAAAACAACATGAGACAAAAAAAATCATACATATCAGAAGGAATCCAAATATGTCGACGTCAGTGAGGCAGTACTCTATCCAGAATTTGCAATATTTTTTATATGAATACTGCCTCACTGACACTGAAAATGTCCAAATCCGAGATGATTAGATTCAGCGTCCGAATTGCTCTTCCTACTGGCATCACCAAAGGCAGGTTGGTTCTGCGTGACGGAGTAAAGAACAATTGATGTCGGCGTTGTCGCAGGTAGTTATCAGGAACAAAAATACCTATTTGCTCCAGAACATGGGGTTAAATGTTAATAAACTTTGCTTCAAACCAATCTCTATGACAGAAACAAAAACAAAAACAAACAAACCATTACGCCATTTCCCCGTAGGGGTCGGCAGAGAAAATGGACCGCCACACTACTCTATCCTGGCAAACCTCTCTAGATTCCTCTACATTCATACAACGATTCATACACACACGTCGATTCCTCCGACTTCTAACATGACCAATCTTTAAAAATTGATTAATTTGGTCATGCCATGTTTTCCTCGGTCTGCCTCGACTTCGTACCCCATTTACATCATTAAAGTATACTTTCTGAACCATTCTTTCTCCATCCATGCGTTCCATCTATGTCCGAACCAACGTAGCGATCCTTTCATAATTTTGTTCATAATACCTTCTTCCGCTCTACATTCCTTTCTTATATCAGCATTTGAGATTCTGTCGTACCTGTCTGTTCTGTCTACCACACATAGAAACAAAAAAATATAAAAATAAACGTTGAAACACATTTAATCCAAATAAGATTTTTTTTGCCGCTCTATATTGTTCGCTTTAAGCGGGATTTTCTCTTGGTGAATTTTTCACTCCTCTTCTGAGATTCGGCTCGCCTCTTTACATTATAAAGGACCACTCGCCGGCGTGCTACGGGCGACTCCCATTAAGTACACCTCCGAATCGTATCCATTCCGGTCACGTGTGTCCGACCGCCGCCCGTTAAGCCGTCCCTCAATAGGACGACAACCCGCATAATTCGTTCATTTCTATTTCTCTCTTCCTTTCACTTAATTATCCGTCTTTCTTCCGTCTCGTCAACCCCGCGCGCACTTAAAATCGTCGCCTACACATTTTTCAATGCATTTTCTTTCTGCATTTCAATATTGTACTAATTAATAATTATAATAATATGCTATTCCTACTTCGATCGTGGCCGCTTTTCAGTAATTGATTAATTTGGTCATGCCATGTCTTCCTTGGCCTTCCTCGACTTCTTTTTTCCATTCACACTACTTTATATATCTTTTTAACCATTCTTCCCCCATCCATTCGTTCCATATGTCCAAACTATCTTAGTGACCCTTTCTTAATTTAATTTATCATGCATTCATCCGCCTTACATTCCGTTCTTACTTCATCATTACATTTTCTATCATACATTGTTTTTACGCACATTCTTCTTAGTGTCCTCATTTCTACGTAATTTTTCCTACTTTCATCCTTCTTCTGCCAACTCCAAGCTTCACTTCCATACATAATGGTCGGGACTAGAACTCCATTGTGCACTGCCATTTTGGCTTCAGTCGGTATATTAATGGCAATAATTTGAGTGCACCATTTATTTTGTTTCCAGCTCCAACCCTTCTTCCGATATCTTTCTCCATTCTTCCATCTCTTGTAAACATGCTTCCTAGATAAACAAATTCGGTAACTTGCTCTAGATAATCCTTAGAAGGGCGATACATGTTATTCCCATAAAATATAATAAAACTTCTAGAAAACTGACGTTTTTGAATTCCACAATGTTTACGTCTTAAGTTTATCAAACATTGTAATTGTAACATAAGGAAATTGTCTTAAATCTGTAATAGAGGACTGTAGAATATCAGGTTAGGTGGCTATGGTTCTTTTATTCCAAACACATCTTGAGCAAGCGATCGCAAAAAAATCTCGTCACAGTTTTGGCACCGCTGATCCGTCTCGAGACACTTTAAGAACGTCTGGCACCAAAGGCGCTCTGGGGTGGCCAGAAAAAAGGGTCTTCTTAACGGTAATTCGATAAACTGTATCGGGGGGTGGGTGGACCAAGAAAAAATACCGCCTCGCCGACTTTACATAATAGATATTTAGTTAAGGGGGGGACGTGTTTTTTACGGGACATACGTACTCAGCCGAAGGCGGAAGTAACCGGCGAATTAAAAAAAATGACAAGCTCCGACGCGTTTGGAACTTCTTCTTCTTTCTGTGCCGTGTCAGGTCCCCCCGACGATGACTGTCACTTGAAAGTAAGCGTACCTGGCAACTCTAAAACGCTCCTTAAGCCAGTTCAGATCCTTATAATAATAATATGCTAGCTTTTAAAGCGCCGTTTTTGTGATGTAATCACCTCAAGGGCGCATTAAGACATGTTTTAAATCTAAAAATCTAAATGTGAACGCTGCATCTGATTTTCGCGATCGGTTAGAAAGTATAGTAGAACAAAATATAAATGTTTAAATTAGGTATGAAATATGAAAAAGATGGGCAGACAAAACAGATGAAACTGGCATGCGCACGTGCAGATGATGGATCCCTCCAGAATCACACACGTTGTCATGCATCAGATGGCTACCATCCCTCCGGAAGACCACCAAACATATGGAAGGATAGGAACAGACCAAGGGTCTAAGCAGAAGAAGAAAATATTACCTATATATGCTACCTTATCGGCTTTAATATTGGCCAGCAAATAATCCCTATCAAGTCTGGCTCTCAAGAGAACATTAATATTGTTAACCACATCGTTCATATTGCGGTCCAGCCACGTTTCAAATGCCCTCAGCCGGTTCGTGATACCAACTTTTAACGTCCATGATTCAACACAATTTAAAAGTGTAGACCTTTCGGGTCATGATATTAAGATTGTTTTTATTTTACATCTAAGCAATATATAGTTATTATTTTTACTGTTAATTATATATACGACAGAATCTCAAATGCTGATATAAGAATGGAATGTATAGAGGAAGAAGGTATTATGAACAAGATTATGAAAGGATCGCTGCGTTGGTTCTGACATATGGAGCGCATGGATGGAAAAAGCATGGTTAAGAATGTATACGTTAATGATGTAAATGGAGTACGGAGTCGAGGCAGACCGAGGAAAACTTGGCATGACCAAATTAATGAAATTTTAAAGGTTGGTCATGTTAGAAGTCGGAAGAATCAACGTGTGTGTATGAATGTGGAGGAATCTAGAGAGGTGTGCCTGGATAGAGTTGTGTGGCGGTCCATTCTCTCTGCCTATTCCTACGGAGAAACGACGTGATGGTTTGTTGTTGTTAATTATATATGTTAACGACGAAAACGGAATAAGAAATAGAAGAACTCCGAGTAAAATATAGTAAGATCAAATCAATCAAATATTAAATATCGGCCACGTAAATGAAAATTGCACGCACGTCGGAATATCGACGTGCGAGCATGATACGATGTATGAATGTTGAGGAATCAAGAGAAGTATGTCGGAACCAGTGTGGCGGTCCATTTTTTCCACGTGCCCCTTCGGGAAGCAGAATAAAGGTTAGTTAGTTAGCTCTGATTGTTTTCATTCAGATGGTTTGGACCTAGGGAAATATTGAATGAACAAATGATGGTAAAGAAAGTATATGTTAACGATGTAAACATAACCGGAAGTAGAAGAATATCGAGGAAAACGTGGCATGATCAAGTCATTCAAATAAGATAACGTGATGGTTAGTTAGTTATTTTTATGCATGCTATGAATAACTTGCGCATTGTTTAATCGAAAGCAATAAATTGGTATATTGAATTTCGAACAAACATTTGAAAAAAGGAACGCGTTCTAAATTTAAATTTCGCGAAAATAGCCTAAAAAAACAATAGACTTATCCCAACTCGCCGCCATGTTTAAATTGGACGAAATCCGAATAAATTTTCATCCAATAATTTATCAGTTCAAATATTTGAAATTTTTTAACATTTTCGAACACCATTTTTCATAATTTATCCAGCATCATGCCCTGCTACGAGTTATCTTTAAAACATTTTTTCATTATAGCTTATATTGGTATGTATAGTGTACTTGTACAGACACTTATGTATGGGAATGAAGTATGGATCTAGCAAACCAAGGATGAAAGAAGAATACATACAGTAGATACGAGATAAAGGAACTGAATGAAAGAATTATGAACAAAATAATTTTATAGTAAATATATGTTAACGATGTAAATGGAACAAGAAAGAGAGGAAGACCACCGAAGAAATCGTGGCACGATCAAACAATCAAATATCAACTTATTGAAACTCCTCCTTTCTCTCTCCTCCTTAAATACTCCTTTCTCCTTAAATACTTTGTTCTCACCTACATGTAATCTCCCAAGCTCCCATTCCCAACCAAATGCAAATTAATCATTTATTAATTTCTATATAAATTATATGAAAAAAATGGTGTTCTTCTACCTACCCTATGCTTGATGCATTGTATGGAAGCGAAGCATGGAACTGGCAAAAGAAGGATGAAAGTAGAATAAATGCAGTAGAAATGAGATCTCTTAGACGAATGTGTGCATACTCTGTGTATGATAGAGTGTCGAATAAAAATATAAGATGTGAATGCGGTGCGAATGATGGTGTCATGAACAAAATAATGAAAGAATCATTAAGATGGTTTGGACATATGGAAAGAATGAATGAAGAAAGAATGGTAAAAAAATTATATGTTAATGATGTAAATGGAACCAGAAATAAAGGAAGACCGAGGAAAACGTGGCACGATCAAATAAATCAAATATTGAATGTCGGCCATGTGAGGAGTCGGAGAAATCGACGCGCGTGCATGACACGATGTATGAATGTTGAGGAAGCGAGAGAAATATGTCGGGAAAGAAATGTGTGGCAGTCCATTCTTTCTGCCTACCCCTTCGGGCAGACGGCATGATGGTTCGTTAGTTTAATTATAATGAAGTTTTACATCATTGTTCAAGAAACAATAAATAATACCTTAATTACCGAATTCTGCCCCCTTTAACTCGTGTATAAAAGCATGCATTTGATAATGTCGTAGACAGGCGAAACATGCCATTCACATAAATTATAATTAAAGTTGTTTAAAATATTTGTTTTCATACGTATTAATTATTTAATGTGGAGTTTTGAATGAATAGGATGCAGTTATTTTGTGAACGCGTTGTTTATCGGTAGATGCGGTGATTAATGGGTTAGTTTCTTCCACCTTCCCCTGTACCGTGTTTATTAATTGCTACTATAGTCTTGCATAGTGCGTATAATTATGAAGGAGTCATTTTGCGAGGGCAGAGGGATCCCTTAATGTTCTCCAGACGAGATTCGCAGCTGCGACCGGCTCTATGGATGGGACAGGACCGAACTGGTATAAAATAATGCCTCTATACGACATTTATGTAGAATTAATCCTGTACTCAACGAACAGACTGGAAGCATTTGAAATGTGGCTCTATCGCCGAATACTCAGAATTCTCTGGACAGACATGGTTACCAATACCGAAGTCCTGAGGCGAGCTAGAGTTGACAGCAGTGGCGGTACTCCCATCGAAGCCCAGAAGCCCGGCTTGCGTAAATTTTTTTAATCAAAACCCCCAAATCTAAGTTAGCATGCTCCCGAATAAACCAACAACCAACAAAATCAACTTCTAACAATGTTCCCATCAGATGTAAGAGGAATAGCCACATAAGCTGAACCTCTGTAACCCAGAAGATGTTTTGATTCAAAATTTCTTAAGCAAGCCGAGCTTCTGGGCTTCTGGGCTTCTATGGGAGTACCACCACTGGTTGACAGGGAACTGTTATCAACTCTCAAGGTTCGGAAGATTACACATCTGGGTCATATACTGCGTGGGGAAAAGTACCACCTTCTCCAACTGATATTGGAGGGGAAAATTGAGGGACGCCGAGGGCCCGGTAGGAGACAGATGTCCTGGCTGCGAAACGTGAGGGAGTGGATCGGCATCCGAAGTGTGGAGGAGCTGTTCCGAGCGGCGCAAGACAGGGACAGGTTCGCCGAGGTGATCGCCAACGTTGGGGGGACCCGACAGGGCACTTGAAGAAGAATAATCCTGTAGAAATGCGAAATGAATTTTTTTAGAAGAATGTGTGATAAATCTGTATATGATAGATGGTCAAATGGATATTTGACGAGAGGTCGCGATAGATTCCGGCTCCGGAGACTCAGACTTGAAAGTACAGAGAAAGGTGTTTCTAAAGAGGACTTAAGTTATATGAGTATAATGAATTCCCAAGTTATCTTTCGTCGAAAATGCTTTAAATGGGTTTTAAATTTCCATATTGTATGTTTTTATTTGCGCCTTTTATATTGTTATATAATTATTTATCTAAGTTTATGTTATAAGTTGACATTTTTTTTGTACTTTTTTATAACTTTATTAAATTAAATAAAATTCTAAATATGAAAATTGAATGGAGTGTATATGAGAGTGTTATGAACAAAAAAATATATATTGATAGGGATTCAACACATAGAAAGAAAGTAGGTAAACGACATAAACCAATCTAAAAATTGAGGCAGACCGAGGAAAACGTGACACGATCAAATCAACCAAATATTAAATGTCAGCTACGCGAGGAGTCTGAGAAATTAATGTGCGTGCATGACACGATGTATGATTGTTGAGGAATTGCGAGAAGCATGTCAATAAAGAACAGTGTGGCGGTCCATTCTTTCTTCCTACCACCCTTTTAGACTGATCTACCAGTGTGTCGATGCCAGCGAGCCTGGCGAAACCGGTCGCTGTCGAAATAGAGACAAAAGTGGATGTAGTTAAAAAAACATCGTTTTGTTTAATTATTATTTAAAATTAACTCCATCTGGAGATTTCGGTAAAATCATTTGATTAAATAAAAATAAAATATAGAGTTTTGTACCATTGTTCAAGAAACAAAAAATAGAAATAAAATGTGAATCCGTCCCTGGCTGGAGTGCCATAAAGTACAGAATGCAAGAAGAACGATTATGAATGGCGGATTCTGCCAGTACCGGCGGCATCTCGCCGTGATTTGTGGTCGCCCCCTCACCTGTAACCCGCCCCTAATTATAATATAATACTCTTATTACCCTAACTACCCCAATCATTCATTTTAATTTTACTCTTTTAAAGAAAGATTACATCTTTTAAGATTTCATTTATCTTTACATCATCATTCTTCATTAGCCGTTCGTCGTCCAGTGTTGGACATGATGACATTTAAAATATGGACTGATCAAATAGCCCGAATAACTGGAAAACAAAACTGACAAACGACCTGGCTTCGGAAGGAACAAGACAGGGACGAGTGGAAGAAAATGGAAGGGGCCTATATCCAGCAGGTGAACGAAAGAATGCTGAAAAAGGAAGAAGTTGGACATAGACCTATGCTGGACGGTTTTTAAAGCGCTTCACGGAATGGCACCAGCCTATATATCTGAACTTTGTGTTGCTGATAGCACTAACTTGCGGCAATCTACGCTTCGATCAGCAAACTCCTCGGCAATAGGCAGATTAGTTGAGCCAAAGCGCAACCCCCGGACAAATTTCGGAGATCGGGCCTTCGCAGTGGCAGGTCCGTCCGCCTGGAATATGCTTCCTGCACGCCTCAGATGCATTGACAATCCGACAGACTTTAAATCTCACCTAAAAACCCACCTTTTCAAAATATCCCATAAAATGTAAACAACGGTTATCTGATTGCTGGTGTCACATGCAGCTCTCATGACTAAAAACATTGTCAAAGCGCCCTTGAGGTGAGCTATTCACGAAAACGGCGTTATACAAATTAGCCTAATTATTATTATTATAATTATTATAGACCCCCTTCCAGAATGTCGGTTGAGATAAGCTGATTTTATTTAATTTGATTTGATTATTGCAGCGCTAACTACAATCCGAACAAATAAATATTCCACACTGATACTCCGAATAGGTTGGACGAATCGTAACACTGTTAACATTATATGAAAAAGTCGTATTTTTTTATTTTAAATTGGTAATATGTACGTACAAAGAATACATTAAACCTTTTGTTAAGTGATGTTGGCATGTTGATTATTGATTTTGGCATTATATCCTCTGTTTACACTATTTTTCACGCATGCTTCAAGTATACATTAGTACTTTATCTAACAAATATTTGTGTTTTTACTTAAATAAACGCGCTAAAAAAATAACCTGTTTATTGGTGTTTGATATCGAATGATATGTACCTACCCCATAGTATTCTTACCGCGTATATCGAATAAGCATTTTGTGGAAAAATATCGGTATTCCTATATTATTACAAGTTTAAAACACATAACCGACACTTGTGTGTGGAAGCGAAGCATGGAACTGGCAAAACAAGGATGAAAGATGAATAAATGGAGTAGAAATGAGATCTCTTAGACAAATCTGTGTAAAAAAAGTGAACGGATCATTGAAGCGTTTTGGACACATGGAAAATAATATATTTTAACGACGTAAACGGAACTATATCTAAATAGAGGAAGACTGAAGAAAACGTGGCACCATCAAATCAATCAAATATTAAATTACGGAGAAATCGACGTGCGTGTAGACACGATATATGAATATTGAGGAAGAGAAAGAAGTATGACAGGAAAGAAAAGTGTCACGCTGTCTCTCATCGCTGGGTAGGCAGAAATAATGTACAGCCGCACTGTTCTCTACTGACATACTCCTCAATATTCATAGATCGTGTCATGCTCGCCCGTCGATTTCTCTGACTCCTCATATGACTGACATTTGATATTTAATTTATTTGATTGTGCCACGTGTTCCTTGTTCATCTCGTTTCGTCGACATTCATACATATTGTGTCATGCACGTACGTCGAATTCTCCAACTCCTCCCGTGGCCGACATTTAATATTTAATTAGTTTGATCATGCTACGTTTTCCTCGGTCTTCCTCTGTTTCTATTTTTTTATGAATTAAACGCCAACCGGTTTCACTATGTAGCGAGCTTTATCAGGATTATAAACAAACATACAGTTTGAGTTAAAAGTTTAATTAATAATAGCACATAGATTGGAGTGACATCTCCAGGCGGTTTCTAGCAATGCACTAATGGCGGTAGCCTTTCACATTGCTTTAAAAAGATCTTCTGCTTAATGCTTAAAATACAATCTTCATAGATGGCGTTGGAGTGTAGATCGAATTAACTACCATGTAAAGAGTGGTGTTACGAATTAACATATATACAACTTCCAAAATTTTTTCAGACATGGTGGTCATGATAAAAAAATGTGGAATGGGGAATGTTGTATTACATTACATAAAGCGTGCGCTTAACCCAACCAATAAGGTAAGTCCTGTAAACACCTCAATCAACCATATTCTGTTTCCAATTTGCATCTTCGTCTCTATTGAGATACAATTATTCCTTGAAAGTTTAATTTATTTTTTATATAAATAAATTGTGATACATATATTTGAATACTGTGTTTTATATGTTAATATGTAATATAACTAACTAACTAACCATCACGCCGTCTCCCCGAAAGGGTAGGCAGTGAGAATGAACTGTCACACTTTTACTGATGCGGCGCTTCATCCTTCTCTTTTCGCCCCGCGGGAGACGCGGTGTGATGGGTTGCGAACCTCATCGCCACCAATAGGCATCTCCCGCGCACACTTCGATCGTCCAACACCTACAAAATAAATAAAAAATACAATGATATAAAATAAAATAACAAAATAAAAATAATTTAACATAAAATGTTATTTTTAGATGGTGCACATATTGTCTATTTATTTTAATATTGTATAATTATCATAAAATATTATAATTATGATTCAATATATTTAATGTATGGTTTTACGTTTTCCATATTATGGTACTAGTGCATGAGCCCTGTATAATTTTATGTCCATAGATACAAACAGATAAAAACACACAGAAACGATCATTAAATGTTCGTGTCGCCACCAATGCACGCTATTCGCCCATTATCCGCCTCTCTATCTCTTTCTTTCTTTATTTCTTTCTCTCCTGCCCTTTTCGTCCGCCCTAGGCACGCACGGCTGCGGACAGCACCCGCGCGGTACGCCTATGTGCGTGAGATGCTCAGAATCCAAAGTTCTTCCCGTGCGGAGGTTATCCAAATCACATTCTACGTCTTCCTCTTGTCCTGTCACATCTCCACGGTGCATAGGTCCTCAGGAATTTGCAGAAAACGGTGTATTATGGATTATTTATATAACAACATTTTGAATGTATACAAATTCTAACTAACTAACCATCACGCCGTCTCCCCGAAGGGGTAGGCAGAAAGAATGGACTGCCACACCTTTCTTTCCTGACATATTTCTCTCGCTTCCTCAACATTCATACATCGTGTCATGCACGCGTCGATTTCTCTGACTCCTCACATGGCCGACATTCAATATTTGATTTATTTGATCGTGCCACGTTTTCCTTGGTCTTCCTCTATTTCTGGTACCATTTATATCATTAACATATAATTTTTTTACCATTCTTTCTTCATTCATTCTTTCCATATGTCCAAACCATCTTAATGATCCTTTCATTATTTTGTTCATGACACCATCATTCGCACCGCATCCACTTCTTATATTTGAAAGTTACACTATCACAAAATACGCCAACCTCCGAGATGACACGATTTAGCAAAGATACTTTTGATAGCTCTACCTACCGGCATAACCATTGGCAGGTTGGTTCTGCATCGTGGGAGATAAAACAATATGTAGCCCCTTTGTCGAAGAGGGACGAACACACCTACATCACTACAGGATTTCTAAGTTGTGTATACACCGCCTATCAGTCGAAAGAAGTGAACACCCAAGTCTACAATAACTTGAAGAATTAGAAGAAGAATAAATTAATGTCATTGAATATTGTATTCGTCATTTATATAAAATAAGGGATGATAAGATGATTGTGACATCTAACGCATGTTTGGAATCCTTCGTTCCTTTTTCGAATTATCTATGATTTTCAGAATTTGTTCTTTCCCGTTTTCTCTATATCCGGTCGTCTTTCGCCACAAGTTTATTTTTGCGTAAAGCGCATGACGCACACTACTGCGTCATGCGTCAGACGCTGCGTCACGCTTTCGTATTTTAAATTATTTTTCCCCTTACTTCGCCTGTTAAGGACATTATCACAACGTTTTTTTCTTAATTTTATTCGACATTTCACAATACTCATGAAAGATACATATGAAAATATTTTTTGTCCGGTTTCGTTCGCGATAAATCTATGGATTTTTTTTACTGATATTGTAACTTTTTTTTTTTATATTTAAAAAACATGTTTCACTTTACAAAGGCACTTTTGATTTGTTACTTATGCTTTATTTAATTCTATAATTGTTTTAATATCAAACTATCTTTAAACGTTTTTGAGGATCTATTTCTCTTTGTTAGGGCATTATTAAATGTGAAAATCAAATTTTTATTTTAAATACTTTTAAAACGTCGGACAATTTGAAATTTGTGTTTGTAAAATATCGACTAATTTTTATTTTTCTCTTTGTTTCAGGTATGTTCCAGATTTTACGACGAATTCGTTACAATTCTACACATCTCAAGCTTCAAGGTCATGTACCATAAAATAAGTTATTATTTTCGTTAATTGCGGCTTGGAAAAAACAGAAGAATACCGAGAAAAACGTGGCATGATCAAATCAATCAAATATGAAATATCGGCTACGTGAGAAATAGGAAAAAAAAAATAGACGTGCGTGCATGACACTATATATGAATGTAGAAGAAATGAGAGTATGTGAAAGTATGTCAGGACTGAACAATATGGCGGTCTATTATTTCTGCCTACTTACTTACTTACTTCCTATGGCCATACAACTCTTGAAGAGTTTTAGCCACCTTGATGATTTTTCGCCAAGCTCCTCGATCCTGCGCCTTTTGCTCCCAGCAGTCCGATTCGCCTAACCTAGCCAGGTCAGCCAGAACATTGTCCATTAGACGCTGTCTAGGCCTTCCTAGAGGTCTTACTCCAGTTGATCTAGACGCGTACAGGGTCTCGATTACTCTGGTCTCCTCGGCTCGGCATACCTGCCCAATCCATGCTAGGCGACCGGCTCTCACGGCGCTCGTTATAAGCGGCTGCTGGGTCATCGTACGGATCTCTTGGTTGGTCCTATGTCTCCAAGTTCCCGCTGTAACACACGGTCTGGGTCCCAGGATCATTTTAAGTATTCTATTCTCAAATCAGTAGATTCTTTGTTGTTTTTTTAGAGCAGAGGTTCCCAAACTTTTTTGACCCCTTGTCGATTTCTTCTATTTTGTGTAGACCCCCTGCTTTCCTAATATTGATTTTTTTACACATTCATCTATAACTATAAAATTAGTGTTTGAAGCTGACACAGAGCTAAATCAGGCCAACAGAGAAAGGAAAAAGAAAAAAAAAGCCGGAATTCGTTGTCGACCTTTTTTTTATTAAGCTCATTGGGACCTTTGGTGATCTTTTTATTTTTTTAGCTAATTTGGGAAAATCGAATGTCCAAACTTTGCCAAATGAGCAAAAAAAAGGTTGCTAAACGTTTCGACTGGCAGATTTTCCCCAATGAGCTAAAAAAAACAGGTCGCCAACGATTTCGACCATCCGACACGAGATCCACTATCGTGGACCCCCATTTTCATTTCATAGACCCCCATTTTTTTTTCCACTGACATGGACCCCTTGCAGGTTGTCGTAGACCCCTGGGGGTCTATATACTCGTAGACCACTTTGGGAATTACTGTTTTAGAGTCATGTCCACGACTCAGAACCATATGTCACCACTGGCTTGATGATGGTGTTATATACTCATTCTGCCTACCGGTAAGTTAATTCGTTAGTTTTTTTTTTCTGTCCGTTACGCAGTTTTTCACGTGACGCAAGACGCTGTGCAGTGCGTGCGAGCGGTTAACCCCTCCCTCGCGTGGCGACCCCGCCCCCCTACGCCTGGAAATGAATATTTAATGGGGGCATTACACAAACTATTTTCGTTACCGAAGGCGGCCTCCGCGTGTATCGGAAAATGCGCGACTATAGCTAATTCCGTGGGGTGACGGTGGTTTTTCTTTTTAAAGACGGTTATCCCATCAAAATAGGAACACGTCTATTGCAGGCTAAATTGCGCAAGCCATTAAAACTTGCAGAAGTCGACTTGTCAGAGGTTTTTATGCAGCTAAATTCTGGATTTTGAATATTATTATTCATTATTTGATCATTATCATTATCATTATGAAAGGATCATTAAGATGGTTTGGACATATGGAAAGAATGAATGAAGAAAGAATGGTAAAAAAATTATATGTAAATGATGTAAATGGAACCAGAAATAGAGGAAGACTGAGGAAAACGTGGCACGATCAAATAAATCAAATGCTGAATGTCGGCCATGTGAGGAGTCAGAGAAATCGACGCGCGTGCATGACACGATGTATGAATGTTGAGGAAGCGAGAGAAATATGTCGGGAAAGAAAAGTGTAGCAGTCCATTCTTTCTGCCTACCCCTTCGGGGAGACGGCGTGATGGTTAGTTAGTTAGTTTTATTCATTATCTAACAAATCATCGCTGCAAATAGAAATACAGTGGACCCCCGGTAATCCGGCCCCTATCTAATCCGGCGCCCCCTGTAATCCGACATCCCCGCCCCCTGTAACTTTTACTTTTGAGAAGACTGATGGACAAAGCTTTGATCTCGCATTTCAACAATGTTAAACAAACAAAAAAAATGAATATTTTCATGCTTCATTACACAATTATTTCCTAATGAAAAGTTTAGTTATTTTTTTTTGTTAGTTCTATAGCATTAATGACGTTAATTTTATAATAAAACTTAAGCTCTCTATTGTGTTGTTTAATTTATTAAATTCGACATACATAATGCATTATAATTTATAGTTCAGATAGAATCTTATCATTTTGATCTGTAATTTGTCGGATTACAGGGTACTCTTTTTCAAAAAATTCCGGACTATAGGGGGGTCTTCGACAGTACTCTATAATCCGACAAATTCCATAGTCCGACACTGCACTGCAAAACGTTTGTCGGATTACCGGGGTTCCACTGTATATCGATTGAAGTAAAGGTGGGAGTGCACGAATTATTGCGACGAATCTGTGGATCCGTGAGAGAAGAAAATCAATGGTGCATCAGTTTTAAAACATTAATCAATTCCTTCGTCGTGTCCCGACTAGATTACTACAATGGAGTCTACGCCAACATCCCCAAACAGCAAACAAATAAACTCCGTTCTGCATTCAATGCAGCAGCAAGATTGATAAGAGGTGTCCCAAAGAGTTGTTACATAACACAGCATCTTAAGGAGCTCCATTGACTAAAATGTCCAGAAGAGATACAATACAAGCTCTGCTGGACGGTCTATAAGGCGTTGCATGGAATGGCACCAGCTTATATACGAGTATCTGAACTCTGCATCAACGAGAACCTGAATGCCAGACAGTCTACATTGCGAACAGCTAAATCTTCTGCGACAGGTAGATTGACTGTGCCAAATCGCTGTCCAAGCACAAACTTTGGCGACCGAGGCTGGCGACAATCACTCTGCCTTTACCATTACATTACATTTAACCCTTCCTTCCCTGTGATGGGTATCTTCTACACTTTGCTTCTAATAACCATCAATATCTCTATACATTTAATAAATACAAGGTTAAGATTTTAGGTATTCCTCCATCATATATTTATGCATTGATTAAAAAAATAATATTAATAATAATCAGAATTCATCGGGTTCATCGGAGGTATTTTGTGAACATGGGAAACAAAATTCGTAGCGCTGAGTACGCGACACTATATTCGCATCTCACTCTTGCATATGTTCTAGCTCGATGTTCTCACTCTCGGCCGTCCCGCCGCGCCGGCAATCGCTTTCGGGCTTGCAACCAGAGCGGGTTCCGTGAGCGTTGCCAGATGTTTTTTTAATGTTTTTAGCAATAAATCTCAATTATTATAATTTTTGACTTCAATTATAATTATATAAGGGGATTAGCTATGAATGTTCCTATTTTTCCGATTTAAAATCGCTAATTTTTTAACGCGTACTGACTACCCTACACTGGAACGCACGTTTTTTATTTTAGCACCGTAAGGGAAAGGTTAAAGAAATATTAAAGTTATCATAAGGTATTTGTACCGGCTACACAGCACCGGTGTGTGAAGGTTACCTGCGTAAAATAGAACCTTCTGCGCCACGAGCGTGTGGCGTGCGGTCACCCCGCTGGGGTGGTAGCGTGCCCGCCCCCGCCCCCGCCCCCCGGGTCAAATCGTTTTCTGATGCCTTTATAAACGCCGCGGCTCACCTTCCTGCATAATTGATTGACTGTCTATTGTAACAATTTACGTTGCAATTGACAAATTTTTAAAACTTTTTTCTTTTAACCTCATTCCTACCCCCGCCATTGTTGGCGACCCCTTCCTGACTAACCATCGTGCCGTCTCCCCGAAGGGATAGGCATTTCCTCGAAGGCGAGTGTACGGATATTGGCTTCTTCTTCTTCAAGTGCCCTGTCGGGTACCCCCAACGTTGGCGATCACCTCGGCGAATCTGTCCCTGCCCTGCGCCGCTCGGAACAGCTCCTCCACACTTCGGGTACCGGTCCACTCCCTCTCGTTTCGCAGCCAGGACATTTGTCTCCTACCGGGCCCTCGGGGTCCCTCAACTTTCCCCATAGTATAATTGGAGAAGGTGGTACTTTTCCCCACGTAGTATATGACCCAGATGTGAAATTATCCGAACCTTATTAATTGATAACAGTTCCCTGTCAACTCTAGCTCGCCTCAGGACTTCGGCATTGGTAACCATGTCTGTCCAGGGAATTCTGAGCATTCGGCTGCTTCAAGCAATGCTTCCAGTCTGTTCATTGAATTGACTTTCAAGGTCCACGTTTCACATCCATATATTGGCTATTGGCCATATATTGGATATTGGCTGATGATGATAATTTTTACTTTAAGGGTCAACCGTACCGGTATTGCCATACCATCATCATCATCATCGACTGTCCCTCGCGTCCGAAGAAAACTGTTCTTCACGGTTGTGAGTCTGCATGTGAATGAAGAGCCCGATCCTGGACCCACACATTCTAGGGGATCTGGGCCAGGGGAAGGCGCTACTAGTGGACCCGTCACCATCTCCCTGGGTCGATCCTGGGCAACACGCATCCATATGGTATCGGCGGTCTCTTTAATGTCGTTCCTCCACCGAAATTGAGGACGTCCTGGGTTTCAGGTCGCAGTTCTAGGACACCAGCAGAGTAGGTGTATTGTCAATCTAATATATTACTAAATTTTTCCCGAATACCGAACGATACTAGCATATGTAAACCGCTTGTCACAAATGTTCCAAGTTTTTAGCGATGTAACTGTAATACCGACAGAGTTATTAACTTTTTAATATTCCGTGACGACATCACTCTCATGTCGCTTGCCAACCTTATAATGTCGGACTGCAATTAAGATATGTGATCTTTAACGACCTTCGCAGCAGAGTTGCAAGAGTTATGACTGCCACACCGAAGGTCGTGAACGATAGAGGCATCTGTGTGAACCTTTTGTCACAAATGTTCTAAGTTTTTAGCAATGTAACTGTAATACCGACGGAGTTATTAACTTTTTAATTTTCCGTGACGTCATCACTCTCATGTTGCTTGCCAACCTTATAATGTCAGACTGCGATTTATGTGCAATAAAAATAAATTATTCAAACGAATTAGTTTCCTTAACAATGGCGTAATAATTCTAAATACATTTAAAAAAAATAAAACGAATAAAACGTCTGTTTTCTATACATTTTATTATATGAATTTCAAATGAAGACCAAACCGAATCATACCAGTTTATTTCTCAAAGATATTACAATTAATATGTATTTTATAATAGTTTAAGGCATTTATTATAAAATATAATATATAATACCAGGAACGCATGAGAGATGGTTCGACTTTAGAAATACAAGATACTCTCTCAATAGTCAATAGTATTTACCTTCTAAACGTACTTTTACTCATATGAAAGACTTCGATCTCCGAAGCGATCATGTTCAGCAGTTTGATTGTTCTCCCCACCGCCATCACCAGAGGCAGGTTGATTCCTCATGTTGGCAGATAAAACAGTAAGAGTGTCAATCGGCGGCGTCAATGTCGTCCGTCAATTATTTTTAATAATTCGCCGCCAATGAAAAAAATTCACAAATACGTGGAAAAGTGCGTGCACAATGCGTTATATGAATGTGGATGATTTCAGAGATGTATGCTCTGATGGAATCAACTGCAAATTAGTTTTATGTTTAAATAATTTGACGCATTTTTCGATACTGGATGTGTTTTCGTCTGTGAATTAATTTGTGCATAATTTCGAACGGGCGTCTGCTTCGCCGGCATTTCAATAGTGTACCTGCCGCAAACGCATGTATAATGTTGTCATAATAACATCAACGCAAAATTTATTCGAGCAATTAATTATTCTGTCGAATGAAGGATTCGGCGGTAATGCAGTTTTATTTTTAATCATTACGTATGTTTACAAAAGATTGGCGAGTGGTGAAGGATATTGAAATATTGCTAGTCAGCTATTGCTGAATGCAGGTGCCAAAATGAGAAGAGTGTCAGTTAGCTGTCTGTTGTATGTGGACGACGCTGTGCTAATTGCAGACAACGAGCATGAACTACAAATCCTAGTGACTAGTATGTATGAGGTTTTCAAGCGAAATGATCTGATGATGAATGTTAATAAGTTCAAGGTAATGATTTTTGAAAAAGGAGAAAGCATGACAGTCTGTGAAATAAGCGCGAATAGTGAAAATCTGGAACAAGTGGATGAATTTGTATATTAAGAAAGTATGTTTACAAATAAGAAAGTATGTTTATAGAGGAAGACCGAGGAAAACGTGGCACGATCAAATAAATCAAATATTGAATGTCGGCCATGTGAGGAGTCAGAGAAATCGACGCGCGTGCATGACACGATGTATGAATGTTGAGGAAGCGAGAGAAATATGTCAGGAAAGAAAAGTGTGGCAGTCCATTATTTCTGCCTACCCCTTCGGGGAGACGGCGTGATGGTTAGTTAGTTAGTTAGTTATGTTTACAAATAATGGGCGAATATTGATAGATATTGAAATAAGCTTTGGGGCAGGCAACAAAGTGAATGTACTTTTAAAGTTGTCATGGCAAAAAAAAAGGTTATCCAAAAAAGCTAAGATGGCAGTGCACAATGGTGTTCTTGTACCGAGCCTTATGTATGGAAGTGACGCATTGAACTGGCAATAGAAGGATGATAGTAGAAATGAGATCGTTAAGAATGTGTGGAAAAACAATGTATGACAGAATATTGATCGAAGAAGTAAGAAACGGGTGTAAAGCGGATGAATGCGTCCTTAATATAATTAAGTTTGGACATGTGAAACGAATGGAAGAATGAATAAAAAGCTATTTGCAAGTTGTGTAAATGGGAAAAGAAGCAGAAGAAGGCGTTGGGAAACTAGGCACGACCAAAAGTAATCAATCATTAAAAGGCAGCAACATTCAAAGTCGGAAAAATCGACGAGCGTGCGTTTTACGGTCTATGAATGTAGAGGACGCCCGGGAGTTTGTCATGACAGAGCAGCGTGGGGGTACATCTTGTGTCTACCCCTCCAGGAAACGGCGTGAGGGTTATTTAGTTAGTAACTAACTAACTAACTAACTAACCATCACGCCATTTCCCCGGAGGGGTAGGCAGAGAGGATGGATCGCCACACTGGCCTGTCCTGGCACACCTCTCGGGCTTCCTCCACATTCATACATCGCACCATGCACGCACGTCGATTATTCCGACTTCGAATGTGGCCGCCTTTTAGTAATTGGTTAATTTGGTCATGCCATGTTTTCCTCGGTCGTCCTCTGCTTCTTTTCCCACTCACGCTGCTTGTGTACAACTTTTTAACCATTCTACTCTCATCCATTCGTTCCATATGTCCGAACCATCTCAGGGATCCTTTTTAATTTTATTCATGATGCAGTCATCTGCCTTACATTTCTTTCTTATTTCATCGTTCGGTATTCTATCATACAACGTTTTCCCGCACATTCTTCTTAGTGATCTCATTTCTACGGCGTTTATCCTGCTTTCATCCTTCTTTTGCCAGCTCCAAGCTTCACTTCCATACATGAGGGTTGGCACTAGAACTCCATTGTGGCAATAGTGTGACTGGAAAAAGATGTCGAGGAAAGTCAAGGAAAACATAAAGAGGAGCGAGTGTGTGGGTGTCAGATGAATGTCAGGATAGAACTAGGGATGGGCAATGAATCACCTCAGAGATATGAGCTGAACGATCCCGTTCAGCAAAGTGAGCCGACTCTTTTTCGTAACTCGCGGCTCATCATTTTGAGTCGTTTATAAATCCCGAAATGACTAAAAAAAAAAGCTGTCTTTTTTAGCTCGACAGCGACTTCCGGTGAGGACTATTCGATTTACCTCGAATAGATCAATAAACCCAAAAAAGGTCGCCATCGATTTCTATCGTCCAATTTTACGACTTCCGGTTAGTGGGCAGAGAAATCGGCGATTTCGATTTTATGAATGACTCAAAATGATGAACCGTGAGTTATGAAAAAGAGTCGGCTCAGTTTGCTGAACGATATATTCAGCTCACCAATGAGTCGACTCTTTCGCAATTTTACGATTCAGCCAGCGGATCATTGAGCTGTCGCTCTTTTTTTGTGAATCATCGCTCACTCGCTCACCAAAATGAGTCAACTCTTTGAGTTAACTCGTGAGCGGATCGCGCATCCCTAGATAGAACAGTGTGGTGGTCCATCGTATCTGCCTACTCTTCCGCGGGAACGGCGTGATGGTTAGTTAGTTTCTTATATCCAGTAATTTAAATTGTTGAAAAAATTGCTCATCTATTTAACCATCAATATCTCTATAAATATAATAAATACAAGGTTAAGATTTTAGGTATTCCTCCATAATATATTTACGCATTGATTCAAAAAATAATATTAATCAGAATTTATCGGGTACATGGGAGGTATTTTGTCGAAAGTCAGAAGAAAGAAAGAAGTCGAAAACAAATTCGCGTATAAACAGCGCTTTGAGTGCGCATCTCACTCTTGCATATGTTCTAGCTCAATGTTCTCACTCTCGCCGTCCCGCCGCGCCGGCAGTCGCTTTCGGGCTTACAACCATAGTGGACCTATGCCCGTTCCGTGAGTGTTGCCAGATGGTTTTTGAACGTTTTTAGCTATTAAATCTCAATTATTATAATTTTTGACCTCAATTATAATTATATAAGGGGATTAGCTATGAATGTTCCTATTTTTCCGATTTAAAATCGCTAATTTTTTAACGCGTACCGACTACCCTACACCGGAACGCACGTTTTTAATTTAGCACCGTAAGGGAAAGGTTAACAGGATTTGATCAAACAGACGCCCACGCCGAGAGTACCTGGAGGACCTGTTGGTAGACGTGCGCTGCTCATCATATGCAGATTTCAAAAGAGCCGCACTAGACAGGGAAGAATGGAACAAAAGAATAGAGGAAATTGCTGCAAACCAATCCCAGGATTGAAACCAGAGAGAGAAATTCATATCTCCTAGTTTAAGCCACAAGAGTCTTAAATGCATTAAACGACGTATTGTGGACTCTATAGGGCGGCCATGAATGCCTAGATTAGCAATAGAGCACTGATTTTAATAACAAATTTTAACAATTTCATCGCGTTGTTGAAGGGTATAGTGTTTTCCATGGTAAAATGTCAAGACTGAATACCTATTCTTGTCAAACTTGACAGCTTTAGATGAACGTATTTTGTTTCACCGCCCCCTGTCTTGTTGAATCTGATTAAATAATTCAGATGATATGCCTCAGCCGGCGCTGCGGACACGCTCGGAGCCGCCAGTCTAGCCCGAGGCTACTATTATTTTATCAATATGCACCATTATTCGGCTATTCCAATTAATAATTATATTCCCATCTATTACTGTATTTTTTATACTACTAACTTTATGAAAAAATTTTTTTTTTTGATGGTGTATTCTTTATATTTTGACGACCTTCGTGGCCGAGTGGTAATTCCATTGACTGCCACCCCGAAGGTTCCTGGTACGATTCCCGGCGAGGGCAGTGTATTTGTCACACTGTCTTTGGTCTGGTGTAAAATCCACGCGACAATAAAATGATGTTTGGACTTACTTACTTACTTCCTATGGCCTTACTTGAAGAGTTTTAGCCTCCTTGATGATTTTTCGCCAAACTCCTCGATCCTGCGCCTTTTGCTCCCAGCAGTCCGATTCGCCCAACCTAGCCAGATCAGCCAGAACATTGTCCATTAGGCGCTGTCTAGGCCTTCCTAGAGGTCTTACTCCAGTCGGTCTAGAAGCGTACAGGGTCTTGATTGCTCTGGTCTCTTCGGCTCGGCATACGTGCCCAAGGCGTGCTAGGCGACCGGCTCTCACGGTGCTCGTTATAAGGGGCTGCTGGGTCATTGTACGGATCTCTTGGTTGGTCCTATACCTCCAAGTTCCCGCTGCAACACCGGGTCTGGGTCCCAGGATCATTCTAAGTATTCTATTCTCAAACCAGTTGATTCTTTGTTGTTCTTTTAGAGTCATTGTCCACGACTCTGAACCACTGGCTTGATGATGGTGTTATAAATATGCAGCTGCGTATTTATAACATGTTTGGACACATGATAAAAATGATTTCAGAAAGTATATGGTTAACGATATAAACGGAACAAAATACAGAGGAAGACCTAAGAAAACGTGGCATGATTAAATCAATCAAATATTAAATATCGGCCACATGAGGG
Organism: Lepidostoma basale; assembly: GCA_022606425.2. Lineage (NCBI taxonomy): Eukaryota > Metazoa > Arthropoda > Insecta > Trichoptera > Lepidostomatidae > Lepidostoma > Lepidostoma basale. Next base: position 712,587 of record JAHDVF020001461.1, on the reverse strand, counting down.
GTCAACGTGCTTGTATAACACAATGTATAAATGTAGCGGAATTCAAAAGAAAGGTCTACGATATGTGTATACTGCCCATGATGACATACGGACTAGAGACAACAACTCTTACAGCAAAAAGTGTCCACAGGCTCAAGTGTATACAGAGGTCCATGGAAAGACAGATACTTGGTGTGAGCTTGCATGACCGCATAAGAAATGAAGAAATCAGACGCCGCACCAGGATTGCCGACGTCATGGACTGATTGGCAAAATTGAAATGGCAATGGGCTTGACACTTGGCTAGACAGGGTGGCAACAGAGGGCACCCAGGATACTTAGTTGGAGACCATGGGAAAATAGGCGAAGTGTCGGAAGGCCACCGATGAGATGGACCGATGATATTATCAAAAGGGTTGGAAAATCTTGGATACAAAGGTGGCAGGATAGAGACGAGTGGAAGAAATTGGAAGAGGCCTATATCCAGCAGTGGAGGGAAGAAGGCTAGCAAAGAAGAAGAAGAAGAAGCGGAATTCAGATGAGTATGTCAGTAAAGAACAATGTGGCTTTCCATTATTTCTGCCTACCCCTTTAGAGACGTAGTTGGGGAAACACATCATTGCTTCAGGATGTGCGATTATATCCAGGAAGTGTGTGAAATTGTTCACGTCTATTAGGAGCGGAACGAATCCAGGAGAGCAGACGTGCTCAAAATGTCGAAGGGAAAGGGTTAAAAAAAAATACTGCCTTGTGTGGGGGAGTGTAGAGTTTTACCAAATTGGATTTACATAAATGATATAAGCGGAGTGGGACTCGCTAAAAAATATGATCGTACTTGCCGACGGTAGGCGGTGAGATCAAAAAAATAACGAAACATACAGGGTGTATCGTACTTGAAGTGGAACTAATTTAATTTATTTATACTAACTTCATACATATTTGGAACACTTGTGTATTTTGTTTTATACCACTTTATTTGTGGTTACCCTCCAAAAGACTAACATCGATTGTGATAGCTGGAATAATACAGCAGAAGACAGACCTATTATTATTATTATTATTATTCTGATGACTTGTATTTTAAGTGCGCCGTTTTGTAAAATCAATTACTACAAGGGCGCACTAGGAAATGACTGACCCAGCAGTGCAGTCTTTAGAAGTTTCTTAAATTGCTTAGAATGCGGAGTCGAGATAGACAGAGGAAAACAGGGCATGACCAGATTAATGAAAATTGTCGGAAGAATCGACGTGCGTGTATAACTTGATGTATAAATGTGGAGGAAATTAGAGAGGTGTGTCAGGGTAGAGTAGTGTGGCGGTTCATTCTGTCTGCCTACCCCTGCGGGGAAACGGCGTGATGGTTTCTTGTTGTTGTTGTTCTCTCATCCATATGTCCAAACCATCTCATGTGAATGTTACATCATATATTAACTGCTTCATCCCACATGGATGGGGGCGGGTCGAGGGATTGTTTGAGCGAAACTGACGAAGGGGCGCCGCTGCGTCCTATAACAGCTTCGGGTAAGCGGCGGGTAACCTTCTATTTCTTTATTTAACTGTAAGTTTGTTCCTTATGTATGGAAGCGAAGCATGGAACTGGCAAAAGAAGGATGAAAGTATAATAAATGCAGTAGAAATGAGATCTCTTAGACGAATGTGTGGATACTCTTTGTATGATAGAGTGTCGAATGAAAATATAAGAAGTGAATGCGGTGCGAATGATGGTGTTATGAACAAAATAATGAAAGGATCATTAAGATGGTTTGGACATATGAAAAGAAAGAATGGTAAAAAAAATATATGTTAACGATGTAAATGGAACCAAAAATAGAGGAAGACCAAAAAAACGTGGCACGATCAAATGAATGAAATATTGAATGTCGGCCATGTGAGGAGTCAGAGAAATCGATGCGCGTGCATGACACGATGTATGAATGTTGAGGAAGCGAAAGAAATATGTCAGGAATGAAAAGTGTGGCAGTCTATTCTTTCTGCCTACCCCTTCGGGGAGACGGCGTGGATGGTTAGTTAGTTAGTTAGTTAAGTTTGTTCATTTGTAGTGTATTAACAATCTGTATGTTACCCTACAATAAATAAATAAGTGCTTTATTCGAATGTATAACTTCACACTCCCTGTCATGAACAATCGTCGATTTCTCCGACTTCTTTGAGATTCTGTGTCCCAGCTAAATGAGTGGGATGATATCTAGTTAACAAGACGACCTTCGTGGCCGAATGGTAAGTGCATTGACTGCCACCCTGAAGGTTCCGGGTTCGATTCCCGGCGAGGGCAGTGTGATTGTCACACTGTCTTTGGTCTGGTGTAGAATTCAATAAAATGGCGATAGATTAGCTACCTATCACATGTCACGAGAATCACTATGATAGCTATAATACACTTTACATCGATTTGGCTCATGCTGTCATGATGTAAAGAGCGATTCAACAATTTGACCGCCCTACCTTTGGGTTATTTTCTGAGAAACCTGAAAAAAAAAAGAATATATTTTTATTATGTATTAATTTTTTTTTAAATTACGAAACTTCAAATGCTTGGCCGCACACTTGGCCTGCCCCTTGTAAAACTATCATATTTATGAAGACTTGTACTCGAGTGTTGTTGGCACACGCGCGTATCCCTAACAGTTTGTACATTTTAGGTACATTACTTTTTCTCAAGCGCGTACGTGATACGGGATAGCGCAGAATGGTACAGTCAAAGTGAACATATTACGTACGTTCAAATACGTAGGGTGGTTAAAAAATATATATAAAATTAAAAAAAAAATCAACAAGTATTGCTCACCCTGTAGCCGGTGGAAGAAAATGAAAAGTGGCGAACTGAATATTGTATTCTGTCGTTTATCCTATAGTGGAAATGAAAGGGTCATCTCGCCGTTTCTCGGCTTTCCTACCACTTGTACATAGCATGCTAGATACATAGGTGCGTACTGCATGCGTAACATTTCAAAACTATGTTATTGTTTACCTTCCATTACCGGTGTTGTGTAGAGAGTACACATTGCTTCTAAAAACTTCAGTTAGTTAGAAAGTTTCAATCCTGGGATTGATTTGCATCAATTTCCTCTATTCTTCTCTTCCATTCTTCCCTGCCTTGTGCGGCTCTTTTGAAATGTGCATATGATGAGCAGCGCACGTCCACCAACAGGTCCTCCAGGTACTCTCGGAGTGGGCGTCCCCTAGAGTTTGTCCCCTCGGTCATAACCTCCATTATGGCATGCAAGAGACCTTCTTGTCGTATTACATGGCCGATCCATCTTGCACGCCTTTCGGACAAGGTCCTGAGCAGGTTCCTTCCTCCTTCGATTCTTTGGAGAACTTCCTCAAATTTGTAATGTGGTCTCTCCGGGATATTCCTAATAGTTTTCTATAGGACCACGAATTGAATTTGAATTTCGGCCGCGTGAGGAGTCAGAGAAATCGAAGCGCGTGCATGACACGATGAATGAATGTTAAGGATGCGAGAGAAAAAGTCAGGAAAGAAAAGTGTGGCAGTCCATTCTTTATGCCCACCCCTTCGGGAAGACGGCGTGATGGTTAGTTAGTTTTAAAAAAACACGTGTGAAAGAGCTGAAAGAGTTGGATGTAGGTGCCAAAATGCGCCGAGTGTCTGATGAGGAAGAACGTGGAAAACGTGGCACGATCAAATTAATCAAATATTGAATGTCGGCCACGTGATGAGTCAGATAAACCGACGCGCGTGCATGCATGACACGATGTATGAATGTTAAGGAATTCAGAGAAATATGTCAGGAAAGAAAAGTGCGGCAGTGCATTCTTTCTGCCTACCTTCGGGGAGACGACGTGATGGTTAGTTAGTTTAAAAAAAACACTTATTTCACAAATAATATATTGTATTATTGAAAATCGGAGATTCAGTGCACAATAGGTTTAAAAATAAACGTATTTTAATACAAAATGATTTAATTTCCAATTATTGTGTATTTGTTCGAGTCGCTAACTAGACCGACAATGAAATGAAATATGGCGGTTGCGCTGTGCTAATTGAGAGACACAAATAATGCACTGAATGACGTGTTGCACACGCACTCCGATCGTCTCTTCTGGGCTCGGCAATTGTTACAATTAGCCGAATGTCCGGATAATGATTCGTTAACGACAATCTAAGAGCGGGACCTGTGCGCCGATTAACAAATTTGGATCTTTATTATTGTTAAACTGAAAATGAATTGTACAACCCATAGTATCTGGACATGAAGCTTGGAGCTGGCAAAAAAAGATGAAAGCAGGATAAATGCCGTAGAAATGAGATCACTGAGAAGAATGTGGACAAAGGGTTTATAATAGAATACAGAACGACGAAATAAGGAAGAAAAGTAAGGCAGATGATTTTATCATAAGTAAAATTAAAAAAGTATCCCTGAGATGGTTTGGAAATATGGAACGAATGGGCGAGAGAAGAATGGTTAAAATGTTGTATACAAGCAGTGTAAGTGGAAAGGGAAACCGTATTAGACCAAGAAAATCATGGACATGACCAAATTAATCAAATACTGAAAGGCGGCCACATTCGATGTCGGAAAAATTGACAAGCGTGCATATTACGATGTATGAATGTCAGGGCAGAACGGTATGGCAATCCATTCTCTCTGCCTACCCCTCCGGGAAATGGCGTGATGGTTAGTTAGTTAATTAGACATGGAGAAAGAATGACTTTGAAGCTTCTTGACCCCGCGGGACAAGAAGTTTGTGAGTTGCTTCTTCTTTTGAAGATCGTAGCGCTGACTGCCGAGAGTTCAAATTGATTAGCTTGCAAAGGTCTGTGAGGTAGTGGGATGCTTGTTCATATAAGGCTTTGTGATCCAGTGAAATCGATCACATTTTAAAGTCTACCCTTCGAATTCCAACGGTCCAGAAGCGGTCATGGTCAGCGAAGGTCATATTTGTCATCCATCAACGACACTTTCGAGAAATGTGGACTCAGGGTCGACCCCACTTCTTCTTCATGGTTGCAATCCTGCAGATTATTCTGCAACAAGCTTCACTCGTTCCCTCCACTCAGTCCTGCCTTGACCCCACTTTAAGTAAGTAAATGGCATATTAGAAGAGATTTATTTGCTTGTTGGTGTTAGTTTTTGAAAGGGAAGAGCAAATGACAGTTTGTAATATAAGTGTAAATGAAGAGAACTTGGAACAGGTGAGGGAATTTTTGTATTTAGGTAGCATGTTCACAGCGGATGGCCGAACGGACAGTGATGTTGAAAGAAGGGTTGGTGCGGGTAACAAAGTGAATGGAACTTTAAAAGTAGTTATTGGAAACAAGAATTTATCAATGAAAGCGAAAATGGCCGTTCACAATGGAGTTCTGGTCCCAACCCTTATGTATGGAAGCGAAGCATGGAACTGGTAGAAGAAGGATGAGAGCAGAATAAATGCGGTAGAGATGAGGTCCCTAAGACGTATGTGTGGTAGAACGATGTACGACAGAATCTCAAATGCTGATATTAGGAAGGAATGTAGAGCGAAAGAAAGTATTATGAACAAAATTATGAAAGGTTCGCTGCGTTGGTTCGGACATATGGAGCGCATGGGTGAAGAAAGCATGGTTAAAAAAGTATACGTTAACGATGTAAATAGAGTAAGGAGTCGAGGTAGACCGAGGAAAACATGGCATGACCAAATTAATAAAATATTAAAGGTTGGTCATGTCAGAAGCCGGAAGAATCGACGTGCGTGTATGACTCGATGTATGAATGTGGAGGAAGCTAGAGAGGTGTGCCAGGATAGAGTACTGTGGCGGTCCATTCTCTCTGCCTACCTCTGCGGGGAAACGGCATGATGGTTTGTTTGTTTGTTTGTTTATTTGCTTTTGTATTTGGGCTTCCAATTTCCGATCGGCGCAGTGGTCCACCGGAGAAATATATTATGAATGGGCCCGCATCTTTCCTTCGTATCAGATTTCTCTCAATCAAGACCAATTGGTCTCATCGCGGCCCGAGCGGGGACATTACGAAATATAGGCACACGTATCTTCTCGCTCGCACCTTTCAATCAGGGATTGTGCGCGTCAGAGCGAGACGCCGCGATCGGGAAGGGATAAAAAAGAATTGTCCCGAATAAACGGGTAAATAGTTAATCGTACGATAACATTAGTACCGAAATTAGTGAATTATCTTGTAGTTTATTGTACACGCACGTCTCTGCGGGGGTAATCAGAGAGAATACAGGGTGACCAGAAAAGAATGAGACTATTGTCGAATTTTTTTAAAAAGAAAAATAGAAATATAAAAGACCTCCCAAATTACGACCCAAACACCTCCAGCCGCCACAAGCGCCCAAAATCGATCCTCCTTCAAAGAAACACTCCGGGCCACACAAATCATGCCCCCGCATAAACTAACAACCTACCAAACCACCTTCCAACAATGTTCCCATCAGACGTAAGAGGAATAGCCACATGAGCTGAACCTCTGTTAGCCAGAAGATCCAATTCTTAATCCAGAAGAAGATACTGGAGGGTCCATGTAGCCAGAATGGATAGTGACAGACTCACATTTACAACCGCTTACGAAATCCCCTCCGGACACCGCTCATCTGGAAGACCACCTAAGAGATGGAGAGACAGCTGGTCATCATCATCAGTCACAGATCGTCAGATCTATTAAAAAAATAAAAATAGTGTCAATCCTTGTGTATGGAAGTGAAGCTTGGAGCTGGCAAAAGAAAGATGATGAAAACATCTATTTTCTAGAAGTTTTATTATAACTAAATAACTAACCATCACGCCGTTTCCGCGGAGGGGTAGGCAGAGAGGATGGACCGCCACATGATATAACTCTCGCGCCTCTTCTACATTCACACATCGTGACATGCGCTTTCGTCGATTTTTCCTACTTATATCATGGCTCCCTTTCAGTAATTGATTAATTTGGCCATGTCTTCCTTGGCCTTCCTCGACTTCTTTTTTCATTCACACTACTTGTGTAGATATTTTTAACCTTCTTCCCTCATCCATTCGTTCAATATGTCTAAACCATCTTAGTGGCCCTTTCTTAATTTTATTTATCACGCATTTATCCGCCTTACATTTCTTTCTTACTTCATCATTAGATATGAAGAAAGATGTGCGGAAAAACAATGTATGATAAAATATCTAATGATGAAGTAAGAAAGAAATGTAAGGCGGATAAATGTGTAATAAATACAATTAAGAAAGGGTCACTAAGACGGTTTGGACATATGGAACGAATGGATGAGGGAAGAATGGTTAAAAAGATATATACAAGTAGTGTGAATGGGAAAAAAAGTCGAGGAAGGCCAAGGAAAACATGGTATGACAAAATTAATCAATTACTGAAAGGCGGCCATGTTCGAAGTAGGAACAATCGACGAGCGTGCATGTCACGATGTGTTAATGTAGAAGAGGCGAGAGAATTATGCCAGGATAGAACAATGTGGCGATCCATCCTCTCTGCCTACCCCTCCGGGGAAACAACGTGATAGTTAGTTAGTTAGTTTATTTCATCATTCCTTTTTTCCATGTGTCCAAACCAATACGAACATTTCATTAATTTTATTCATAACATTTTTATTTTCACTGCATTCATTTCATACATTTTCATTTGGCACTCCATCATATACAGATTTTCACACTCTCGAGATCTCATTTCCACCTCATTTTTTTGTTTTTGTCAGTTCCGCACTTCACTTTCTTACATCGGCACTAGAACTCAATTGGGCACTCCCATCTTAGCTTATAATCTAATACTGTATAACTCATTGGTCCGGAGCCGGCTAGAATGTGGTTCGGTGATATGGAGTCCCCACGAGTCGAGATACTCGCTCATGTTAGAGAGGGTTCAGAAAAGATTTCCGAGATATCTCTACATGAGGGAGTTTGGTAGCTTTCCGTGGCTTTATCCCACTGCATTCCTCTTGGGCATGCTGGGGACCAATAGTTCACAGATGAGGAGAGATGGGTGCACACTTACCCATTTCTTCAGACGTACCAGAGGATTCTTTGAGAATTCCGTCATCTTGGAGGGTATCCATCTCTATGTTCTGGATGGATATCTTCGTCGGCGTCAACACAGACTGTTTTATCTCCCAACATGCAGAACCAACCTGTCTCTGATGATGCCGGTGGGGAGAGCAATCACAACTTATAATATATAGCGTCGTATTGTATTTTAACACTTCAAAAATGTTTTTATTACGTTAGATGTCTAATAATTGTCGTAAAAATTATATATACATATATACGCTTTACCCCCTAGAGCGGGACATTGCACGGGGTGTCCCGTTCCGCCCCTGGCGTAGGGGTGGGGGTGGTATTTTTCCGTCGATAACAATTATGATTGGGCAGGAATTTCCATATTATGCAATATTTCCGTGTTCACATTGATTCCGAGTGCCGCCCGCCCAAATGTGACCCCTGCAACACGTTCGCGGCCCGCGGTTTGTTATCTGCGACAAAGTATACTTTTTATATGAATAGTGATTCTTGGATCCAAGAGTTTGGTTTGCAGCATAAGATGTTTGCTGATGGATGCCACTTGGGCCTTTTTGATTGTGATAGTTACCCGATGAAAACGTGGCACGATCAAATAAATAAAATATTGTATGTCGACCACGTGACGAGTCAGAGAAATCGACGTGCGTGCGTGACACGATATATGAATGATGAGGACGCGAGAGAAATATGTCATTATTTCTGCTTATCCCTTCGGAGAGACAGTGTGATGATTAGTTAGTTAGTTTCCCGTTGCTTTTCACATCTGTATGCAGTAGGTTATTGGAGACCAATTTTTTTTTTTTTTAGCTATTGATATTCATGACATGTGATAGGTAGCTAGCCTATCGCAATTTTTATTGTCACGTGATGTATCCCAGAAAACCAGACCAATAGACAGAGCGTGAGAATTATTTTTTCACTTTTTCATTGCCAGGACTCGAACCCGGGATCGTCAGTGTGGCAGTGATAAACGAGGCATTGACGGATATTTGTAATGAAGTTATCAAAGTCAATTTAAGATAATCAAATGATTTTACAGACATCTCTTGATGGAAGTTCATTTTAAATAATAATTAACTAACTAACCATCACGCTGCCTCCCCGAAGGGGTAGGCAGAAAGAATGGACTGCCACACTTTTCTTTCCTTACATATTTCTCTTGATTCCTCAGCATTCATACATCGTGTCATGCACGCGCGTCGAATTCTCTGACTCCTCACATGGCCGACATTCAATATTCGATTTATTTGATCGTACCACGTTTTCCTCGGTCTTCCTTTTTTTCTGGTTCCATTTACATCGTTAACATATAATTTTTTTAACCATTCTTCATTCATTCTTTCCATATGTCCAAACCATCTTAATGATCCTTTCATTATTTTGTTCATAACACCATCATTCGCACCGCCTTCACTTCTTATATTTTCATTTTAAATAAAACGATGTTTTTGAACTACACCCACTTTTTGTCTTTATTTCGACAGCGACCGGTTTCGCCAGGCTCGCTGGCGTCGACAGACTGGTCAATTTATATAAATAGTATACTATAATATATGTATTTGTCAATGAGTACGGTAATTTTTTTTATCTAATATCGCCTACCCTACATACGAATCACTCGATTTTATACATGATACGGTAATTTATACGCTCATAACGCTAATTTATACACAAATAACGCAATGTTATACACAAATAACGCTAATTTAGCGTTATTTGTGTATAACATTGCTCGCGACCGCGTTCGGCAGACTAATTGCTCTTCCCACCGGTGTCACCTGAGGCAGATTGATTCTGGTGGCCGGTAGGAAAAACAATATGTGCTGTCGCTGTCGGAGAAATCAGGTTATACGAATTTATATAAGACTAGCGGTCTTGACAGACGTTGTCCCGCCCGAACGTTGGCTTGCCTGCTATTCGCTGGTTCAGCAAACGTTATTTCGATATTAATATTTACGATAAACTATCTACTGAATGACATTTGAGGTCGTAGTTGCGTTGCTTTTCAATTTTATTTGCACGTGTGTTTGCAACCTGGTTTCTTAAATTTGCATTGTCAGAAGGTCAATTATTCATGAACTTCCCAGAAGGTTTTAACGGTCACCCACAATTGTTGAATCTAAACCATTCAGGGACCCACTAAAACACAAAAAATTTCATCAAAATCGGTTCAGCCCTTTAGGAGGAGTTCAACTACATATTCCCGTGCAGAAAAATTATATATGTTATATAAAGATTAACCCGAATATTTTAAAGAGTTTACTTACTTCGCAGTGACTGGTTTCGCTAGCATCGGAGGCATCACAGTCATATTTTATCAATTGTGACAAGTTAAAAATTAAATTAATTTGACTTTTTCGTTAGCATTATCATTTAAAATATAGTTTTTTTTTTTTTCATATATTTTTTTTATATCATTTCGGGTCCGAGGGCGTTGGCTTCATCCCTTGGCAAACACGGGCTATCCTCCCCTCACCCCCCATTATGTGCGCCACTGAGATTAATAATTAAAGTAAACACTGTAGGGGATGGCGGGGCGGGGGCGGGTGGAGGAGAGGGGGGAATAGGGGAAGAAAAACTGCCTTCCACCACTCACACACACACACACACACACACACACACACACAGGCATGACGTAACATTGTGACACCTGAGATGGTATTAGTGTGCTGGCAATTCCTAGGAATTTACAATTGTGAACTGGACATTAAAAACTAACTAACCTAACCATCACGCCGTCTCGCGCTGAAGGGGTAGGCAAAAATAATGGATGGCCACACTGTTTTTCATGCTGGTTCTTCGGACATCCTGATACGGCCAGAAGCTTTATTGACTTGAGAAGAATATCAAGTTTTCAAAACGCTCAAACATCAACAGATCTTAAATTTGGAACACCCGCTCGGTATTCGAATAATATCCGTTAATAATTAATTCATCCCGTTTGGCGCCAATCGTAACTGACGCGTCCTTCGGAATTCGAATTTTAAATTAGTCCCGACCGTGATTGGCTGTCAATTTCGCTCCGTGATCGTTTAGTTTCACATCCCGTCCCCCTCCCCGCCTCTCCCCCCGGCCGTTCTAAATTCAAATTCAAAGTTAGGAATTTATGACGTATCATCGCATTAAGATATCTGCCTATTTTTGTTGTTCTAAATTAATATTTTCTGACTTACAATAAATATGGATTTAGTTCAATAACATCAGAATTTTCAAACTAATTGTAAGAAGAAATAATATTTTCTGTATAAGCAAGTCTTATATACAAAGTATCATAATTTAGTACCCATTTTCCACCATTTATTACTCATTTTCTACCTTTTATTCCCCATTTTTACACAATTTATTACCCCTTGTTATTTACTACCCTTATTATTTATTACCCATTTTTCCACCGTTTACTACCCATTTTTACACCATTTATTACCCACTTTTACACCATTTATTACCCATTTTCCACCATTTTTCCACCTTTTAGTACCCATTTTTTACACCATTTGTTACCCACTTTTAAACCATTTACTACCCATTTTTCACTATTACCCTAATCTTACAGTCACAAATATTTGCACATGTTTTAATTTTTTTACTCAACCATTTATTATGTATATTATATATTCATTTACCAAATCTTTCAACCATTATTTATTACCCAAGTTAAGCTATAGTCTCATGTCTGTGTTTTATTGTTTCCAGGGGGTTGCGAGTTCCCCGCGCAGTGGGCCGGCCTTTGGTTCCTCAACGGACAGCTGAAGCCGCTGGCCGTCAACTCCACCTTCATAGACACTAAGGGGAAGTGCCACGAGGCGCAGGGAGACAAGTTCGTCCTGCACGACAGGTTGGTCTAGCGTCCCTTCATACCGTCTTAGCGTCCATTTACGCTGGACAATGATCGTAACGTCACCGCCTCAGTATCTCAAATTCTATAATAAATTCGCCGCCGTAATAGTTGATAAGTGTCATCTGCATGTCTCTTTTCAACTCTCCTGTTGACATTTTTAGTAAAGCATTTGAGATAAGGAGTCAGTGAGATTCAAGGCTACGTCGACATTATGGTGTTGTTACCGTCACTGTTCAGTGTAAATGGACCTTTATTCTTCAGTTTAGTGTCAATTTGAACTCTGAGTGTGAAGTTAGAAAGGTCTCATATTTGGTTCACATACCCTTAGCAATAGGATACCCAACAAAAAGATTCGAAGATCCTGCAAAATTGATGACAAAGTGAGGTAGAGTAGGCAGAGAAGACTATTCTGGAGGGACCCAGCTAGGATTCCTGAGATCGTGATTCACGAGACTCCAGAGGGCCGTCGACCACTAGGATGACCACCAAAGAGATGGTGAGATAGCTGCAAGTCTTCATCACAGGAGGAAATTTAATATCCTGTATAAACAGTAAGATCATCTTATTGTATAAGATCTACAGTAAAATAAAGAAGAAGATGAATCTAAAGGGAGAAAAATACCACCTTTTAATAATAACAACCTTCATGGCAGAGTGACAACAGCTATGACTACCTCTCTGAAGTGTCTGATGGGTGCTACATCCCAGTGTGGGACTTGGCCTCCTCCACTGGCTCCTGTCCCTGGCTATCTCTCTCGATTCTCCAGATCTTTCTAATTTCTCCCAGTCCTTTTCCACGCAGTCCTTCTTTTTCCATCTTTTTCCCGATTTATCCTCTTGGTCTCTTTTCGTGTAGCACTCATCTAGACATAATCCATCATCTGGCATTCTCTCTACATGGCCAACCCACCATAAGTGTTGAGACTTACAGAATCTCACCACTGTTTCTTGGTTAATCAGTACAACTCAATACACAACTTAATATTTGAAGTTATCACGATGAATAAATAATGGGAAGCTCGGGAGATATGCCAGTGTCCATCCTCTCATCCAACCTCTCTGCAGGGAAACGGCATGGTGATTAGTTTCCTTTAATCGGAGCTATTAAAGCTAGAAATCACATCAGAGGTAGCCTAAAAGTCGCTCCGATAGCGGAAAAAACTAGGGAACGTCGTCTGCGGTGGTACGACCGTGTGAGCAGGAGGGACAATGAATTCATCGTTCACAAGACCCTGCAACTGGAAACGGAAAGAGAGGACCAGGTCGGCTTTCTGCAACATGGATGGCCACAGATAGGAACAGCCTGAAGGTGCTGGGACTGAACAGCCAGATGACCCTGGATCGTAAGACTTGGAGGAGCCGTATTAGGAGAGCCGACCCCAAATAATGGGACAAGGTTAGGCGAAAGATGAAGGCAGTATCAAGAGACCTAAATCTAATTGTGTTTTATTTTTTTTATTTCCAGAACGGATGGCGGCTGCTATAGATGCATCGTCATCCATGCTAAGCATACAAGTGTACTTCAATACAAAGAAAGTAAGTCAATTAGATTATTTTACTAATTACATGCTTTCCACTACTCCTTTCTTTTCTTGGGACTTTTTCAAAATAGAGAAATTCAATTTAGATAGCATGTTCACAGCGGATGGCCAAACGGATAGTGATGTCGAATGACGGGTTGGTGCGGGTAATAAAGTGAATGGAGCTTTAAAAATAGTTATTGGAAACAATAATTCATCAATGAAAGCTAAAATGGCCGTTCACAATGGAGTTTTGGTCCCAACCTCTGTTTATGGAAGCGAAGCATGGAACTGGCAAAAGATGAATGAAAGCAGAATAATTGCAGTAGAGATGAAGTCCCGAAGATGTATGTGTGTAATTAAATTGTGAATTCCAAATGCTGATATAAGAAAGGAATGTAGAGCGGAAGATGGTATTATGAACAAAACTATTAAAGGACCGCATGGATGGAGAAAGAATGGTTAAGAAAGTATACGTTAGTAATGTAAATGGAGTACGGAGTCGAGGTAGACCGAGGAAAAATGGCTGAACGAATTAACCAAATTTTAAAGGTTGGTCATGTTAGAAGTCGGAACAATCGACGTGCGTGTATGACTCGTTGTATGAATGTGGAGGAATCTATAGAGGTATGTCAGGATAGTGTAGTGTGGCGGTCCATTCTCTCTGCCTACCATTGCGGAGAAACGGCGTGATGGTTTATTGTTATTGTTAAGAAATTCGATATGCCTAGTTAGAGTATTGTTTTCAACTATAATGAAGTGTTCTTGGATGTGGCCACCCGTCTCGTTCTACGGCAAGGAAACATGGACCTTGACAAAAGCTGGACCTTCGTGGCAAAGTGGTAAGAGCTCTGACTGCCATACCGAAAGTCCCGGGTTCGATTCCCGGCGATGGCAGTGTGATTGTCACACTGTCTGGTGTAGAATTCACGTGACAATAAAATGGCGATACATTAGCTACCTATCACATGTCACGAGAATTAATATAGTAGCTATAAAAAAAAAACTAATTCTATACAGTAATTGGGTTCAAACGAACTATTGTATCAAAAATTTTTTTTTTGTAATATCATAGAATGTTAGCCCTACAATGTGAATTTTTTTTAAATTTTAAGATAATATTATATAATTTTCGCTTTATGCATGTAATAATTTTATTTTATTTTTGTATATTTATATTTATGGCAAAAAAAAAAACAGACCGCGATTATTATATGTTATGAATTAGTGTGCATTTATAATGATATAAATGACAGCAAACGATACTCTGGTGTTTAAATTATATGTAATAGAAGAAAAACTAATTTAACGAAGACTCCCCAAGTGTCCCTTATTTTTTTCTGGATCCGGTACTGCCTACATTGGGAACCATTGTGGTTTAATAGCAAAGACCAGTACTCAATGTCGTATTAACAATTTGTTTCTCCATTTCCAGCGGACTGCGAGCAGAAGGCTCCACTGTCGGAGTTGTGCGACAACATTAGCGGGGACGCCCCTCTGTTCTCCATGTTCCGGCAGGAGCCCCCGCCACGACCACAGCCCTGTCCCTTCAAGGGGGCGCCATTCACCTTCTCCTACAACAGGTGAGGATATAACCCAACCCCGACATTTTATGTTCTTGTGTGTAGAATTTTTTGTAAGAAAAATTTTATATAACACGCCGGTGAACTCTGCAGACCATTTTATCAGATCATTTCCCTTCTCTTGTCGACTGGCATTCAGCACACATGTATACATACTTTAATTATAGTTACTCCTCTGTGCATAAATGGTACACTAAAAATACACCAATTTTTGTATTGCATTTATGTGTACTATACGAGGTCTGTTCAAAAAGTATCCGACTTTTATTCATAAAAACAACATTTATTGAGATACAATTTAATGACACTAATCCCCTTCAAAGTAGTCCCCTTGGGCTGCTACACACTTCTCCCAACGGTTCTGCCACTGCCGGGAGCAACGCTGGAAAGACTATTTTGGTATGGCCCGCAGGTGGTCCGTCGCAATGTTCGTGATGTCTTCCCTGGTCTGAAATCTGGTCCCTTTGATGATGAGCGGCCATCTTTGAAGTGGTTATACCACTCCTTTATCTGTGTAGTGCCCATTGCTTCGTCCCCAAACACTTTTTTAATTTTGTGGATAGTTTCCACTTGAGAATCAATTGATATGTAATGTAATGTTAACATTTGTGTCTCATCATTCCAGGGGTTCTGGAGACTGCACAACACCGCCCTCCAGAGCGGAGAGCTGCACAGACGACTCCAGGCTGCTGCTCAAGTATCAAGCGTGTCCTGACATCCCCTCCACCGAGAGCAATGGTAACCCCTTCTAATTTACCTACCTTTGACCTTCTAGATTAAATGCAGTTTGATCTAATGGGTTAAAATAATTAATAAATTTTTGGTTAAAACATGGTTTTAAAATATAGGATTGAAATATTCATTGATTTATAATGTAGACACAGTCGAACATAAGGACCAAGTTGCCATACTTCAACGTGGATTGGACTGGATAGCCTGAAGCTTAGTGAAGGTTTATTAGGAGAGCTGACTCAAAATAATAGGAAATTGCTTAGAAAGACATGGTGAAAAACCCCACTATCTATGCAAGAACAGGAGTTTCTGACGCCATTGGAAGGGTGGGTCATGTCGCTCGCAGCTCTGACGATAGCCGGACAAAACTCCTCCTTTGCTGGTGTCTTAAAACTGCAACCTGAAACCCAGGATGGATGGACTATTCAAGAGACCGCATGGATGCGTGTTGCCCAGGGCCGACAGACATGGAAACAAATGGAGGAGCCATGGAATTACCAAACAAATAAAATATTAAAAGACAGCTTCATTCGAAGTCAGAAAAATTAACGAGCGTGTGTTACGATGTATGAAAGTAAAGGAAGCTAGAGAGGTTTGTCAGAACAGAGCAGTGTGGCTGTCCATCCTCTCTGCCTACCGGAAACGGCCTGATGGTTAGTTAGTTAGTTGAATCATACATTCATACGATAAATTTGTAGAGTGAATAATTCGCTTAAGGAAGAGGTTATTTTTAGTCCCAAAGGCTTATTTCTCAGAGCCAAGCGATAAGAACTGAATGTTCATTTTGCAATTTTTTGAGTTTTTCTTTTCTTTTCGTCTAATCTAGTGTTCTTGTGTTCTAGTCGAGGAATTGATCTGCCTGGCCACCTGGAGAGAAGGTTCCACCCGATACCTGGTCGGGAAAATCGCACAGCTCAACAGGAGGACGTCTGACGAAGACTCATACAGGTTAGTCATTTCCCTTCGTAAATAGTATTATTTTGTTTAGTAACTTTACGAGTGACCCTAATATCCATGAAAAAAGCCACGTTATAAATAAACTTTAGAGACAGAGTCTGAAACTATAGAGTGAGAGATAATTAAACCATAACATATTGATAATTATTGATTATGACTAGGGCTCATTCTTCATGGGCTTCGTGGCACTTTAAAAAAGATGCATTTTTTGTGTTTAGAGGTCTATAGACTCCCTTTAGCTCTAGATATTAGAGAATATAACGGCCGTTCACAATGGAGTTCTAGTCCCAACCTTAATGTATGGAAGCGAAGCATGGAACTGGCAGAAGAAGGATGAGAGCAGAATAAATGCGGTAGAGATGAGGTCCCTAAGACGTATGTGTGGTAGAATGATATACGACAGAATCTCAAATGCTGATATAAGAAAGGAATGAAGAGCGGAAAAAGGTATTATGAACAAAATTATGAAAGGATCGCTGCGTTGTTTCGGACATATGGAACGCATGGATGGAGAAAGAATGGTTAAGAAAGTATACGTTAATGATGTAAATGGAGTATGGAGTCGAGGCAGACCGAGGAAAACATGGCATGACGAAATTAATCAAATTTTAAAGGTTGGTCATGTTAGAAGTCAGAGGAATCGATGTGCGTGTATGACTCGTTGTATGAATGTGGAGGAATCTAGAGATGTTTGCCAGGATAGAGTAGTGTGGCGGACAATTCTCTCTGCCTACCCCTGCGGCGTGATGATTTGTTTGTGTTTGTTTGTATATAGAATATTTCAGAGTTTTCCGGATGAGAAGAATTAAGTGGCATATTTTTACTTTGTCCATATTATAATAGTCACCATTTCGAACTTGCTACTTTTGTGGCAAGGAAAACTGGACAAGGCAGACAAGATACGTGCCCTGATATCTGACAGTGCAGTCTGTATGTTGAATACCGGAGACTGTTTGAAGGTGTTCCTAAAATGGTGTGTCACTTTTTTTTTGTATTCAACAAGGTCATTTGAACTCAATTGCTGTATACAATTTGTTTTTTTTTGTTATTATATGTATACATGACATGTGATAGGTGGCTAATCTATCGCAATTTTATTGTTACGTGAATTCTGCACAAGACCGAAGACAGTGTGACAATTATACTGCCATCGCTGGAATTCGAACCCGGGACTTTCGGTATGGCAGTCAGAGTTCTTACAACTCTGCCCCGAAGATAATAAATTTAACATTCTACGATATATCCACATTTCAAAGGCCTCCAGCTTTTTGGTGATAGCTTTTGTCAAGGTCCGTGTTTCCATACCATAGAACAAGAATTATGTAACATGGAACTATTCTCATTCGCAATTTGATTGGTAGATCTCTGTTGCTTAATTATATATTGATAACCATTTGTTTTTTTTATTAGATGCTTCATCTACAAAAGTATCCACAACAACAACAAAGTGACGTACGAGATCGCGCAATCCGGAGATGCCACGTGCAACGGGGTGCAGTCCAGCATCGAGGGTAGCAGGACCATGAAGCTCACCACCGGTGAGTGTTTCCTCGTTTAGATTTGACAATCACTCCATTTGGAATAGCGTGACGGTCCATCGTCTTCATTCAATTCATAATCATAAACATAACCATTGTATGAAGCATTTTATTTACACTGTTGGACCACGAAAAAGCGGTCAATTTGTGAAACAAGATTAAATCGAACAAATTTTAAATTTAGGTCATGAGAGAAATCCTAATGCATATATAACACGATGTATGAATGTCAACAAGGCGACAGAAGTATGTACTGGACAAAATTGTGTCGTGGCTCATCGTTTCTGCATACTCCTACTGAGAAACGTTATAATAGTTTATTGTTTCTTGAACGATGATGTAAAACTTCACGTTAAATAATTAATACAAATGAAAACGTTTGTTTTACACACGTTTTATTATATTTTATGTGAATGATTTATTTCGCCTGCCACATTTGATAATGCCATAGACAGGTGAAACATGTCATTCCCATAAAATATAATAAAACTTCTAGAAAACAGACTTTTCACTTATAATAGTTAGTTAATTATAATAGTATAAACATATAGCCAACGTGGAGGTTAAAAGACGCATCAGGGTCACTGACATAGGAATATGCATTGTAAGGATGAGGGGCTGGGCATGTGTGCCGACGGGATGATGGAAGATGGAGCCAGAGGGTTACTGAATAGAGGCCAAGGTTGGGCTGAAGATGTGTCAGGAGACAGCCTACCAGGTGGAGCGAAGATATTGTGCGGCGGGAAGGGCCTGCAGAACACAAAGACCGAGACAGATGGTGTGGGAGTGGAGAGGCTTATGTCCAGCAGTGGATGGAGACAAGCTGATGAACGATAAAATAAAAAATTTGAAAATTTATATGTGTAAAAATTAATTCTTTTGACTTTGGATTTGCATAATGAACCTCCTTTGTTTGATGCCGGGAAGAAGAGCAATTGATGGTAATATGTTATATCGGTCTCTAGTAATAATGTGTTTATGATTTCAGTGGACAACCATCACAATCGGTGCCGGTTCCCTTCGTGGATCACGGACCATCACACCTGGCACAGCCTCAACCATACGCGCACCTACCACTTCTCGCTGCGAAACGCCACCCTCAAGGTACGCCGTCTTACTAATTCTTCTTCGTCTTCATCATGTCCAGGAGGCGTCACAAGGCTGGACCACGTAAGGAACGAATACATGAGGGGTAGCTTTAAGGTTGCCCCAATAACGGAAAAATTAAGAGAATCTCGACTCCAGTGGAACAGTCATGTGATGCAAAGAGACAGCAAACACATTGTCCAAAAATCCCTCAGCATCCCCACAAAACCAAGAAGAAGAGGTGGCCCAATGGCAACATGGTGGGCCAACATGGAAAAGGAGCTCCAACGCGAGAACCTGACAGTGGAGATGAGTCAGGATAGAAAAGTTTGGCATTTTCGTACGAGGAGGGCCGACCCCAGATGATGGGAAAGGGCTAAAGGAAAGAAGAGGAGATTGAATGAAGCGAGAGAAAAGTGTGGCAGTCCATTCTTTCTGCCTACCCCTTCGGAGAGACGGCGTGGTTGGTTATTTAGTTAGTTAGTTTTACTATATTAATTTGTGTTTTTTTTTTTCAGATATCCAAGGATGACGGGTCAGGCAACGAGATGCGTCTGGTGTGCCACTCCATCTTGCTGCAGCCCCCGGACAACAATCGCATTCAGCTTGTCGCACACATTACGCAAGGATGGTAATGTCATAATAATAATCATGTGCTAACTTTTAATGTGCCGTTTTTGTGATGTTATCACCTCAAGGACGCATTAAGACATGTTTTAAATCTTTAAAACTAAATATGAATGCTGCCTCTGATATTCGCGATCGATTAGAAAATAATGTAAAACAAATTCTGGCATCATAGGAATAAAAAGCGCGACTAAAGGGAAAGTAATAATAAAATGCAAAAGCAAAGAGAGACAAAAAGCGACTGAAGCAATTCAAACACAGATCGGAGAAAAATACAACACCCGTATCCCAAAACAACGTCTGCCAAGGATTAAAATAGTTAACGTAACAGACGATTTCACCGAAGATGAAATTATTGAAAAGATAAAATACCAAAATGATTTCCTAGAAGATAATGACGCAAGAATAATGAAAGTTGTTAATGTCCACAAGAACCCTGTCAGCAAAAGTAGTACAATTTACCTAGACCTGGACTCCGAAACACATAAAAAAATTTTGAACAACAAAAAAATAAACATAGGATGGGAAAGATGTAGAGTGCATGATGCCATAGACATAAAAAGATGCTACAACTGCTACAGATTCAACCACAAGGCAAATTAGTGCAAAAAAGACAAACCGACCTGTCCAAAATGTATGGGCGACCACAAGGCCAAAGACTGCAAAGCCGAAATACATGAACATAAATGCATAAATTGTGAAGAAACAACAAAAATTATCAAAACCAAACTCGATTCTAATCATGCAGCTTGGAGTTTTGATTGCCCGGTTTACCTGAAAAAAGTTGAACAAGAAAAAAACAAACTGTCTTTTTTGTGAAGAAAATGGAAAACCTAAAAATTATGTACATGAATATAAGAGGGTTAAAATCAAAAATTGACGAACTAAACATATATATCACAAATCTAGAGTACCAACCACATGTAGTCGTCTTGACTGAAACCTGGCTCAGTGATAGTGAAAGTAAACTGTATAATCTAAACAACTACACAGGAGTGCACTCCTGTAGGAATCGTAGAGGTGGAGGGGTGGCTAATTACATCAGAACACAGATAGACTTTAAAACTATAAAAGAAGAAACATACCTAAGCAACAACAACCTCCTGAAAGTACATATTAATGAAATAGATCTTACAATAAATGCAATATACAGACAACCAGGAACCAGCAACAAAAAGGAATACATAGAATATTTAGACAGAATGTTAACGGGAGAACACAGGAGTGCAAAATGTGAGATCATAATAGGGGACCTTAAATTCAACCTGCTTTCCAGTGATAAACTCACAAAGGACTATATTAATACAATTAAAGGAAGTAATCTTGGATTTATCAACTCAATAAAAGAAATTGATTATACACGGAAAAATGACAAAGGAAAAAATACTATAATTGACCATGTAATGACAAACCAGGAATTAGCTGATTCAACGACACTTGAACTATTCGACACACCACTGAGCGATCACAGAGGAATAAATATTGAACTAAAAACTATACCCAGACAGAGAATAAAACATCAACAATATACCACAAAGAAAATTAACTACAACAAACTAAAAGAAAGCCTAGGAGAAACAATACAGAAAGAAGAACCAGGAACCTTCAAAGCGCTTCAAAACAAAATATCTGAAACAAATCATAATTAATAGTACCTAAGATCTAAAAATGTAACCATATAACCCAATCGGGTTTTTAAAAAAAAATAAATCAAATAAAAAAAAAAATAAAAAAAATATACAAGTTATGTTTTGATTTGGGTATGAAATATGAAAAATATTGGTTTTCAGCTTAGATCTGAAATCTGTAGAATCATTATTGCATCTAAGGTATGAAGGGAGATTGTTCCATGCTAATGGGTCGGCTACTGCTTGAAATTTCAAGATTCTATTCTACCCAAAATGAACAAGCCGTCAGGGATATCCCTGACGGCTTGTTGGTACATTATTTTTTCTCAAGCTCGTACGTGATACGGGATAGCACAGAATGGTACATTCAAAGTGTGCATATCACGTACGATCAAATGCTTAGGGCGGTTAAAGACAGTGTGATCCTAGACGAATCCAGACCTTCGGTGTGGCACTCATCACTGTTACCACTCTACCACAAAGGCCGCTTTAATTTGTATGCTATTTGGATGTCCTGTTTCATTGTGATATTATTGATTCCAGCCTATCGGGCCACGTGTGTATGATGTTCCACAAGAGGGACGGCGGAGTCATCGAGGTACAGCATCCGGAGCAGAGGCATGACAGCCCCGAAGATGCGTGTCAGTACTTCGATCACATCAGCACGCCCTACACAACTCTTATAAGTTAGTATTTTTATCATCCAACAGACTCCAACTAGTCATCTCACTTCGTCACACAAATCACCCTTGATCCTCCTTTTCCAATTATACTTACCCCATATTTTGATACTCTGCTCATTTTGACACCTAGATCCAACCCTTTCAGCTTAAATAAATAATAATTTAATATTAATGTCGCTGCGTTCGTATGGCATGGCGCATGTGAGGTGGCATGGTGAATCTTGTTGTCTGTGGAATCTGGGCGTAATTACTTTGTCAGTTGAATAACATACACAAAAGTAATAAAACCTAGCGTCCTATAAGGGTTAAACTTCCAGTCATGTCATTACGAAACCCTGTTTGGACACCTCTATTGATATCAAAGCAGGCTGTAAGATCTCCATTTACTCTGACACTAGCAATGCTTTCCATGTGCTTGTACGAGGTCTGTTCAAAAAGTATCGCGAATTTTGAATTTCCGCTGGCTACGTATATTTGATTTTTGATTTTTTTGTAGCGTTATGTTGGTACTCATGTCCCTTACTTATGCTGACTAGGTCGGCCATTTTGAATGTTTAGTTAATTTTTGACAGCTGTTTTGCTTGGATGTGTTTTGGCTCGTCTTCGATTTTTGCCTATTCCAAAAAATGGATCAAAGAATCTGTATCAAATTTTGTGTGAAAAACAAAATAAAGTGCGCGGACGCATTTCGAATGTTGACTGTGGCATATGGTGAAGCTACCTTGGACCAAAGCAACGTTTATCGGTGGTACAAAATGTTCTCAGAGGGCCGAGAAGATATGAACGACGAAGAGCGTGCCGGACGCCCGAGCACGTCAACAACAGACGAAAACATTGATAAAGTGAAGAAAATAGTATTAGCCAATCGTCGAATCACCGTTAGAGAAGTTGCTGAGGACCTAAACATATCGATTGGCTCGTGCCATTCGATTTTAACCAATGATTTGGGCATGAGTCGGGTCGCCGCGAAATTCGTGCCAAAATTGCTCAATTTCGACCAAAAACAGCATCGCGTTAACATTGCTCGGGAGATGTTGGACTCGGTCCGTGACGACCCAAATGTGCTCCAGAGGGTCATAACTGGTGACGAATCATGGGTTTATGGTTATGACGTGGAAACCAAAGCCCAATCATCCCAATGGAAGCTGCCGCATGAGCCAAGACCAAAAAAAGCGCGCCAAGTTCGGTCGAACGTGAAGGTTTTGCTCACAGTTTTCTTCGATTGCAGGGGCGTGGTGCATCATGAGTTCTTGCCACGGGGTAGTACGGTCAATAAGGAATTTTACCTGCAAGTTATGCGCAATTTGCGCGAAGCAATCCGCCAGAAACGCCCGGATTTGTGGAAGAACAAAAACTGGCTTTTGCACCATGATAACGCCCCTGCTCACACATCGTTGCTTGTGCGCGAATATTTGGCCAAAAACAACACAGTAATGGTGCCGCAGCCACCGTATTCCCCAGACCTGGCCCCCTGTGACTTTTTCCTGTTTCCAAAACTGAAGAGGCCCATGAAAGGACGACGCTACGCCACGATTGAGGAGATAAAGACGGCATCGAAGGAGGAGCTGAACAAGATCACACAAAATGATTTTTTTAAGTGCTTCGAGGATTGGAAAAAACGTTGGCATAAATGTATTATATCCGAGGGGAATTACTTTGAAGGGGACAAAATAGATATTCATGAATAAATAAATACTTTTTGAAAAAATATAAAATTCGCGATACTTTTTGAACAGACCTCGTATATACTTTGATTGACTTATTAATGGATGGTGTTGCTTTTCAGCCGCAACTCTTCACCCGAAGCCTTGCCCACATTTAGGACGGTACTCCGTGTTTGACTCCCTCGCCGAGAAGAGGAAGAGAAGACAACAGTTGAATTCTGGTAAGCAGAAACTTGTATTTATATTGACGACCTTCGTGAGCGATTCTCAGATTACTACACCGAAGGTCCCGTGTTTAATTCCCTGATTTGATGGCAGCATGATTGTCACATTGTTTTTAATCTGGTGTAGAATTTACTGCAATAAAATGATTATAGATTAGCTACCTATCACATGTCATAAGAATCAATATAATAGCTAAACCTTTTACACCGATTTGGCTCGTGCTATAATGATATAAAGAGAGATTCAACAAAATATTAATATTAAAAAAAATAATGATTAAAACTGAACCTTTCAACGCCCAGTGGTCCCGTACGGGACTGTGGATTTGCGTCATTCAATGCCCAACGGTCCCGTATGGGACTGGTGATTATGGTGCATTTCGCTATCGGATTATACTGATTTATGACAATAGTAATCAAAATATCAATATTAGCTTATGTAAATAATGTCTTTGAGATAGCAATCCAAAATTTTATTTTCAGTTCTGATAAATATTTTTGTCATGATGCGTAATAGTAGTGTCTATACCTACGTTACAAGGTCGACTCTTGGGATATGCGTTGTGTTTTATTACGGTCAGCCTAATAAAAATAATAATAGAATCATATTTTAATTGTATCTCAATAGAGACGAAGACGTAAACTGGAAACTGAACATGGATGATCAAGGTGTTTACAGGACTTATGACCTGTCATTGGTTGGGTTAAGCGCACGCTTTATGTAATTACAACATTCCCCATTCCACCTTTGTTATGTGTGCATGACATGCACGACAAATTTTTGGAAGATGTATATATACTTCAAAATCCATATTTATCTTCACGTGTCAGTTTCAGTCAGCTATCTATGTAGATTTGGTTGCACTTGTGAATTTTTTCAAGAATTAACCTATACAACCGACCCACTAACGCCATCTATGGAGAATGATTTTCGGCATTTAGCAAACTACCTTATTAACACAATGTGAAGGCTGTTGACCAACATATTGTTAGAAGCCGCTAGGAGTATTATTCCATTCTATATGCCAAAGAGAATCGTAGTCGAAAATGGAGCTAGAGGGTTATTACTGAATGGAGGCCAAGGTGGGCCGGAGTGGAGCGATGATATCTAGTCGACGGCGGAAAGGGTCTGGAGAATACTGACGAGAGACCGAGATGGATGGCATAGGGGTAGAGAGGCTTACGTCCAGCAGTGGATGGAGACAAGCTGACAAAGAATGACCTACCAAACTACCTAAATGTTTACCTAGAAATTTGTTGAAAAAATCTGAAAAAATAATTTAATAGCATATATATATTTTTTTGATGATGTGTTGATATATTTTTTTATGTGTTCAATTCAATATGGGAGTATCGTGAGAGGTCTCTCATTATTGATGCCCCTCTCCTGATTATTGTATTGTCTGGTTGCAGGTGACGAAGGGCAGGGAGCGACGGCCCCCGCCGTGCGGGAGTGCCCTGCCGGGGTGGCTTTCGAGGCGCTGGCCGTGGGCTGCACCGGCGCCCAGGACACCATGGAGTTCAAGTCCTCCTGCTCCATCACCGGTGAGATCCCTTTGTCTCCTTCACTAACTGCGCCTAACTATATTTGTAGCTCAGACAGATAGTCCATCATAATATTACACACAATCTAGAAATAAGGAACTAAAGTAAAAAGGTTTATTCAAATATGACCTGCAAATGAAGTTTGCCGCATTTCCAATTTGTTTACTAATTTTGAAATTCCGCCATTTTATTAACTCGCCTAAATTGTCTTGTATTCTTTACTTTATTTACCGGACCACCATTTTGTGTGCCCGCCATCTTGTTGACTAACGATCCTGTATTGTGACAGCGTACTCGTGCCATGGCAGCTGGACGGAGAACGGGGTCCACTACCTCATCGCATCGCCCAAGTCCCGAGCCTCCATGGACCCGCGGCGATACTGCTTTATCTACACCATCTCTGGAGCCGGAAACGGTATGATCCTCATTCCACATCTAACATTAAAACCTTGTCGACCTTCGTGGCAGAGTGGTAAGAGCTCTGACTTCCATACCGAAGGTCCCGAGTTCGATTCCCGGCGATGGCAGTGTGATTATCACACTGTCTTTGGTCTGGTGTAGAATTCTCGTGACAATAAAATGGCGATAAATTGGCTAACTATCACATATCACAAGAATCAATATAATAGCTATAATAAATTGTATACAGTAATTGGGTTCGAACGACCTGTTGTATACATGGAGAAAAAAAAAAAAAAACAGTTTTATTTTATAAACTATATAACATCAAATAGACATTTTCATTAAGACCTTGTGGGAATATATTTGAATCACGCTGTCATTGCTCTGGTAAAGAATTTCTAGATTAGCTACCTATCACAAGTCATGAGAATCAATAGCTAAACAAATTGTTTATTGTAATCGGTTTCAAATAACCTGTTGTATTCAAAATAATAATAAAATAAAAACCTTATTTGTATTTTTATACGTACGTCAGAAGTTATGTTTTACGTATAAGCAAAAATAACTCCAAAAAATGTATCCTGCGTGTCGACCCCACGTTAGTAGAAAGGAGGATTGTAGATATATAATAGTACAGGTTCTTTATTTTTATTTAACCGCCCTACCTTTGGGTTATTTTTATTTTTATTTTGATAATAATATTTTATTATCAAAAAGTAGGTATAAAATCATCGGATTTTTTTTATAAGATTTATCAATAACAATACTTATTTACAATGTACCAGAAAATCACGAACATATCCGTAAACTTCGACTGACCTCGAAATACTAAACTTGCCGTATAACGTATTCATATGCGTAGGACGAATAGGAACAATTTGACGTATCACAAACGTTTCTGTGATTGCGAGTAAATTTGTTTGTACCTGGACGTACGGGATACGGCTTGTTGTGTCCGGGCGATAATATCGCAGACGTATCACGCACGTTCGTATAGGTAGGGCGGTTAAAAGTTTAAGCACATAATATTGTGCAAAATAATCTAAATTACCTCACTAAAATGTGACAGTACGGTAGTACTATTTTACGTCTAACTTCGTTCATGACATGTTTTCAAATCTCGTGAGTTGGCATGTGTGAAATGTCAGTCTGTTATTTATAATTGGTTTGCAAGGTCTCTAATCTACTAATCGCTCCAAAAGAAATGTAATTTCAAAAATATGTTTTGAATGTTTCCAGAGTCCCAGCTGACGGAGGGTCCTAGCTCGCGCCTGAACCGAGCGCGGCTGTCCTCGGTGCGGGAGACCAGCGCCGTGATGCGCCTGAGTGCCGTGGCCTCCTCCTGCTCCAGGGCCCTCTCTCCCGGAGTGCAGGGAGACCGCGCCTACAATCTCACCTCCAACGGTGCCTTCACTTTACATTATCCGCTTACCCCTATACACTATAACAAGCAGATACTAAACTAGTATATATTACATAATTAATACGATACTTTTAATCTAGTTATCTTGGTAATCTACCGCGGACGTTATAGGAAAACCCGAGGTGTTTATAAATAGGTGCCTTCGCTCAATATTCCAAATCTATTGGCTCCAAACAGTGTCAAATGCTATTCTCTGGACCATGGCAGGCGATAAGCCAATTAGAGAACAAGTCGCTAGACGCAAATGGCAGTGGATCGGTCACACTCTGAGACGGAACCCAGCCTGCATCGCTCAGGGCACACTGGACTGGTCCCCTATGGGGGGAAGGAGGAAGTGAAGCAGACCTAGAGTCACTTGGAGAAGAGTCCTGCATGACGAGGTTAAAGCAGCGGGCATCACTTGGGATGATGTTAGGGATCAGGCATGCGATAGAGTCGGGTGGAGAAGGTTCCTCGAGGCCCTATGCACCACGGAAGTTTGACAGGACAAAAAGAAGAAGTATCTATCGGGGGTACAAATGTCACCTGGTTCAACTGAACTGGTCAGCTTGAAGCGTGTTAATTTGGAGTCACAATTTATTTATTTAAGTACTATTAAATTGTCGCGACAGCTGTTTCATAAATCAATATTGGCATCATCAGGTGTTACAAACAATCTATATATCCTTGCTAAGGTATTATTATGAATATCTAAATATAATATGTATGATAGATATAATAATTATGAATGTGCAAGTGCAGATAGGTGCATACGTCCTGTCAGGATAGATAATAAAGCTGAAACGACTTTGATCTGTTTTAGAACAATTTATCTTATTTGTGACCACCCTGATTGCAGGCACCTGCGCCCAGAGCAGCGAGTACAGCAGCGGGAGCCCCTCCGCATGGACGCGCGCCCCGCCCGCCTGTCTGCTTGCGGTGGCCCTCGCGTGGTCCCACCGTTTCGCCGCCTCCCGCCTCACCGCGAGATGATAAGCGCCCGCCACGCCTGCCGCCCTCCCACCCTCACCACCAGCGTCCGCCAAGAGTCTCCGACGTGACACAACCTAACCTAACCTAACCGTATTCTTTACTTTTGTTTTAACACATCATAAGAACCGATTCACACGTTTTTACACCAAAAATTGATTTAATTAAAATCCATCGTTGATTTAGGGACACTGTAATTGTATACAGAATCTTCACACAAATGACCATAGCCACAAGAGCTGGATAGTTGAAATAGTGGTTCAAATCCCGGTGGTATCATTTTGACCTTTTTTCTAACCATCATCTTTGTCAGCCTGTGACTGTCCATGTCGTACCGATGGTCTATTTAATGTCATCCTTCCATCGAAATTGGGGAAGTCTTGGGTTTCGACTCCTAGGATGCCAGCATTGGCGGCATTATGTCCATCTATCATCAGAACAAAGAGCGACATGGCCTTCCGACACTCCTGTTCTGGCTCTAATAATGGTGTTTCTCACGCTGTCTGCTATACTGATCCACAACTTTGCTCTTTCTTAACAATATCCCGTTATTTGGAGTCGATCATACTAATATATCTTTACTAAGCTTCTGGCTGTCCAGTCGCAGCGCTTTCAGATCATTCTTGACTGCAGAATACCGGCCCGTTCTTCTTCCATTTCCCAGTCTTGGAGATTAATTACTAGTTTATGCTTTCAGACCTGGTTACACACAACGGAAGCCTAGAAAAAATCCAGTATAAACTCTGCTGAATAGTCTTGAAAGAGCTACATGGAATTGCACCAAGTTATATATCCAAACTCTGTATAACGGACAGTTTAAATTCAAGGAAATCCAACTCCTCTGCAATAGGAAGATTAGTTGAGCCGAAGCGTTGCCCTTGTACAAATTTCAAGGATCTAACCTTTGCAGTAACTTGGAACAATCTCACTTCATATCTAAGATGCATAAATGATCTGACAGATTTGACGCCTAAGCTGAAAATCCACCTTTTTCATATTTCATAACCAAACTAAACCCACATTTTGAATGTATACAAATACTTGTGGACGAATACTGGATTTTACCCACTGCGGGTTATCATTTTTAAGGATTAATTGTATCTCAATAGAGCTGAAGATGCAAATTGGAAACAGAATATGGTGGACGAGGCGTTTACAGGACTATCTATTATTAGACGTTATCTAGCAATGGCGGTAGCCTTTCACATTGCGTTGATAAAGATCTTCTGCTTAATGCTTACATCCAATCTTAATAGATGGCGCTAGTGTTGATTGAACTAAAAAATGTGAAGTGTTTTCCATCATTGTAGCATATATTCTTTTCTTCTTCTTTTTGTCTTGTCACATCTCCGTGGTGCATAGGGCCTCAAGGAACCTTCTCCACTCGACTCTATCGCATGCCTGATGCTTAACATCATCCCAAGTGAGGCCTGCTGCCTTAACCTCGTCCTGCAGAGTTCTTCTCCAGGTGGCTCTAGGTCTGCCTCGCTTTCTCTTTCCCCCCAGTAGCATATATACATCTTCCAAAAATTTGTCAGACGTGGTGGTCGTAAGAAGGGAGGAATGGGGAATGTTGTATTACATAAAGCGTGCGCTTAACCCAGCCAATGACAGGTCTTAAGTCCTGTAAACACCTCGACCACCATATTCTATTTCCAATTTGAATCTTCGTCTCTATTGATATACAATTAATCCTTAAAACTAAACCCAATTTGTGTATTTGTTTTATAATTATTTTTTATCTGATGGTGAATATCAGATGCATTGTTCGTTTATAGATTTTTGTATTTAAAACACGTCTTAAAGCTCCCTTGAGGTGATTATATCACGAAAACTGTGCTTTAAAAGTTAGGATATATATTTTATTTTATCACTCGGAGACGATGAAAACGTGATCTGGCGATGTTGGAAAGCTCTTTAAGTAATTCCACGTAAACGAATTTTAAACAATTCACTACTATTTTAATTCTTAGATAGATTATACAGAAATGAATGAAATATTAAGTATTTGTAAAATTATTTAAAAAAAAAATTATTAAAAAAATATATATATTACTATTGTAAATTGGACGCACGGCTTAACCCCGTGCATGTGAAAGAGGATTTTTTCGGTATTTTTGAGGCGTATTTTCTAATGTTTTGATGTTTAACCCCTTTATGCTATATTATGGCTATATATGCAGTGCAAAAAAAATGGTTTCAAACTTCTGCAAAATCATTTGCAGCTCATACAGGGTTTCTATATTTTATTTACAAATAATACGAATGAAAACGTCAGTTTTCTAGAAGTTTAATTATATTTTATGGGAATGACATGTTTCGCACTTCTAAGGCATTATTAAAATGCCTTAGAAGGGCGAAACATGTCATTCCCATAAAATATAATTAAACTTCTAGAAATATATCCACAGAAGCAAAGATGGCAGTACACAATGGAGTTCTAGTGCCAACCCTCATGTATGGAAGTGAAGCTTGGAGCTGGCAAAAGAAGGATGAAAGCAGAATAAACGCCGGATGAAAGCAGAAAAACGTGGTATGATAGAATACCGAACGATGAAATAAGAAAGAAATGTAAGGCAGATGACTGCATCATGGATATAATTAAAAAAGGATCCCTGAGATGGTTTGGACATATGGTACGAATGGATGAGAGTAGAATGGTTAAAAATTTGTATACAAGCAGCGTGAGTGGAAAAAGAAACCGAGGACGACCGAGGAAAACATGGCATGACCAAATTAATCAATTACTAAAAGGCGGTCTCATTCGAAGTCGGAATAATCGACGTGCGTGCATGGTACGATGTATGAATGTAGAGGAAGCCCGGGAGTTATGCCAGGACAGAGCATTGTGGCAATCCATCCTCTCTGCCTACCCCTCCGGAAAATGGCGTGATGGTTAGTTAGTTCCTAGAAAACTGACATTTTCATTTCATTATTTAATATGGATCCAAAGTATCCACAAAATCTATGTGAAGGGTATTGCTATCATATTGATTCTCGTGACATGTGATAGGTAGCTAATCTATCGCCATTTTATAAAATAACAAACTAACTCCTTAAACTTTAAAATTAAGGTGCGTCTTATAATAAATATGGTATGATAGGGCAAATATCCAACCAGCTAAAAATACAATTATAAGAATTCTAATTGCAAGAAAAATTTGGGAAACCTTTTTACTCTAGTTCCTTAATACTGAATTATATGTGATATTATGATGAACTGGGACTATCTGTATGAGCTGTTAATATAGTCAACCGCAGTTTGAGACCATTTTTTTATACTGCAAATGAAGTCATCGTACACTGAGGGTTAATTCACAATTTGATTTTTTTTATTATTATTTGTAATTTATAAAAATATTTTTTGTATGATACTATTTATTAATTGAGCCTGCCACTATATTATTAGCTCGTTATAAATTTCACGTTAAAAGTCTTGAAATTATGTTTTTTTTTTATTTTTTATTATTATATTCATTTGAGTTTTGACGAACCGTTAAGATTCGATGAAAATTAAATAGTTATGATGCATTTTAATTTGTCATCTCGTAAACAAGAGTCTAAATGTTAAGATAACAGTACACAATAGTGTTATTGTACCAACCGTTGTGTATGGAAGTAAAGTTTGGAACTGGGCTTAAGATAAAAGTGTAATAAATCTAGTCGAAATGAGATCTCTTAGACGAATGTGTGGATACTCTCTGTGTATGATAGTGTCGAATGAAAATATAAGAACTGAATGTGGTGCGAATGATGGTGTTATGAACAAAATAATGAAAGGATCATTAAGATGGTTTGGACTTATGGAATAAATGAATGAAGAAAGAATGGTATAAAAATTATGTGTCAACGATGTAAATGGAACCAGAAATAGAGGAAGACCGAGGTAAACGTGGCACAATCAAATAAATCAAATATTGAATTACGGCCATGTGCGGAGTCAGGAGGAGTCGGCCATGTGCATTTATTCTACTTTCATCCTTCTTTGGCCAGTTCCATGCTTCGCTTCCATACATAAGATGTATATTGTGTCATAAATCGTCAGATCTTTTAAAAGAAAAAAAAGAAATTATGTAACGTAACAATTTTAAGACTTTTAACGTGCAAATATTTATAAAATAACATAAGTTTAATATTATTGTATTGCCGTTTGCGAATTGAAAGAATTTCACCGTTTGGTTTTTTTGTGTGGTTCACACTTTTTTTTATATATGTATAATTTTTTTTTTATGATGTACAGAGATCCTAATGACGGAATTGAATGTTAGATTTTTATTTTATTTTTAAAATTAAATTAAGAATATTATTTTTTACCGACCAATTAAAATCAGATCCATATGTATAGCGTTTTAAATTTTATTTTAAATATGAAACTGACTATGTAGTTAAATTTAAAATTAAAATTTATATTCTTAATGCTTCAATTTAAACTTGTTCTCATTTGTATTGATATTGATATAATTTTTTTTTCTATATGACGTGTTAAATTTGGTCCATTTAATAAATGTATATTTTTTTGTTTTTAATTACCGATACAACGTCATATTAGATTTTTCACACAATCTCCGATAAAAGCGGAAGAAGATGTTGTTTATTAAGAAGACGGTTTTTTCTTTGTATCTAGGATTGAATCTAAAACCCCTGGGTTCAGAGCCAAGCGTTTTGCCCAGTAAGCTATGTATAATTTCATAAGCACAAATTGCAAGTAATTTTCCTAAAATTAATATTTTGCATTACCTTAAACTTTGCATAAAATTGAATTTTGCATGCATGTAAATTTAACGTAAATGTGAATTTTATGTAAATGTAAATTTGATGTATACGTAAACTTTATCCAAGTGTATTTTTTTGCATATATGTGAATTTTGCATATACGTAAAATTTGCATTTAGTGAATTTTACATACAAGTGAATTTGGCATAAATGTGAAATTTACATACACGTGAATTTTTCATATATGTAAATTTTGCATATTAGTGAATTTTACATATAAGTGAATTTTGCATAAATGTGAATTTTGCATACATATGTGTATTTTGTGTATACGTGAATTTTGCATACATGTGAAATTTGCATGTATGTGAATTTTGCATGAAAGCGAATTTTGCATTTACGTGAATTTTACATATAAGTGAATTTTGCATATATGTGAATTTTGCATACATGTAAAATTTGCATGTATGTGAATTTTGCATTTACGTGAATTTTACATATAAGTGAATTTTGCATAAATGTGAATTTTGCATACATGTGAAATTTGCATGTATGTGAATTTTGTATGAAAGCAAATTTTGCATATATGTGAATTTTACATATAAGTGAATTTTGCATAAATGTGAATTTTGCATACATGTGAAATTTGCATGTATGTGAATTTTGCATGAAAGCGAATTTTGCATTTACGTGAATTTTACATATAAGTGATTTTACCTGAACTTAAATTTTACCTAGAGTCAAACATAGAATATCACACAAACTTAAATGTGAATTGCCCTTAAACATTGACATTAAATTTGACAGTTAAATTCAACCCAGGATTTTTCTGCAGATGTGGAATTCTGCATATTGTTTTTACGTACCAAATTTTGCATTTCATACGGATTTGTTAAATTTTTTTTTACATTTAAAATATAAAAAGCTTTTTTGGAAAAAAATGTATGTACTAAATAAATTAGCTTGTTGGACTAAACTATTGTAAGAAAGTACGAGCGTAGGTAAGACAGTTTATATTTGTAAATGAAATTGTGTACATATTTTTACTGTGATCGTAGGAGGTGGCTACAGATTTTTTAAAAAGGTTTTTTAAAGCTAAATTTGATATAAAAAAAATTATTACAATTTAATAATCTTAAAAAAAAAACCTCTAAGTATTTTTAATGTATAGATATTATCACGTTTTTTTTTAATGTAAAGCAAAGCGTACACTAGCAAGTTTTTTATTATTCGATTCTCTCTTGCCAGTGGACACTCGGCTTAACATATTGATTACGAGCGATTTATGCGTTCCTGGAATTATTATTATTTTTTTTTTTTTTTTATATACCACTTATCACGATAGTAATTAATCTTAATTTTTTAATAACAGTATTTATTACAATTTTTCATTATTTCTTTGACTTTCTTTTTTTTTTTTTCAAAATACTAACGAACAAAATTTCATTGTTCATACGTGATAGATATAGCGTGTGGACCACTTAAGGGATGCATGCTATCTCTTTCTTCGTATAAGCGAGATGCACTATTTATCACACAGTAATTATTTTAATTTGTGCATTAACCGTAGTCTTTTAGGCAACGACGATCGCGCATTACTCAGTCATTTTGCGTATAATCGTATATCCAGTGGCGGTACTCCAATCCCGCATAAACCAACAACCCACCAAATCACCTTCCAACAATGTTCCTATCAGACGTAAGAGGAATAGCCACAAGAGCTGAACATCTGTAAGATAGAAGAGGTTTTGATTCAAAATTTCTTACGCAAGCCGGGCTTCTGAGCTTCTACGGGAGTACCGCCACTGCGTATATTATTGTTTTGCATTCAAAGGTTTAATAACCAATATTATAATGGGTAAGCAACCGTGATGGAATGATTCTTACTTTGGAGCTTTAATTTCATCTTTTGATCTTGATTTATCAGTCGTCTGCTGCAGAACGTAAGCTTTTCCAAAAGCACTCCACTGCCCCCTATCCATCGCCACTCTCATTCATCCACATCCAGCAATCCTGACAATATCGTCGGTCCAGCGAGTAGAGGGACTCAGTTTCCACTCCAGAACCCATCTTCCCTATCAGCTGATGTTCTCCGATAAATATGGCCAGCCTACTGCCACTTTACCCGCCTTTCATTGACATAATTAACATACCGGTCAATTGATTCTAATTTGAAACTAGTGCCGACTCTGCGATTTCCATCTTTCATTTCAAAGTATGAGGCATATCCAGAAATTAAGTGTACTGAGGCTCTCACGACCGGATGGATTTTATTTTCGATATGTTGGCTACACTTCCGTGTAGCCTGACCCTTCCCCTCCGCAACGAGACCGGTTCGAGGTCAGTACGTTGAGAAGTGTCGACGCGACAACACGTTTCGTGAAAAATGTCAATCCAATCTCCCGCCAAGTGCGTATTATATGAATATTTTTAAACCTTTCAATTTCAAAAACATTTGTATTTTCTCATCATCGAATTGCTTTGAGAACTATCTTATTTTTCTTTTCCTGTCACACTCCCACGAGGCATGGAATTAATCCGTATCCACCAGGCTCTATAGATATTTACATCACTGTTGCTTACGCATTTCACGATTTATATTACGATAATATCTTATCTATTGCAGCTATACAGAACTTGTTTATTTTTCTATTATTTTTTATTTAACTAATATTCATAGATGTAATAAATATTTAATTTCTTTCTAATTCGACAACAATTTTTTTCAATATTAACCCTCTTAGTGCGTATCGCCCCATCTGTGGGGCCCTGAAATACATAATCAGATAACTCTGTGTTTGGGGTGCAGTGATTTTTTCTGGACTACCATTTGGCCCCATATATGGGGCTCTGTGATTATTTGAATAAATATAACTACATTTTGTATTTTTACACTTTATTAATTTTTTTTCAGACATGTTTCGGTTTTGACCCAACCTTTTTCAATGTACAAATTTTATGGTTAGAATTAATACACCACACTGTTCTCTCCCTTACTCTACATTCATACATCGTGTCATGCACACACATCGATTTCTCCGACACCTCATGTGACCGACATTTAATATTTGATTGATCTGATCGTGTCACATTTATCCTCGGCCTTCTTCTATTTCTAACTCCGTTCACATCACCTACATCACCATTCTGTCTTCACTCATTCTTTCCATGTGTCCAAACCATCTTACGACACTTTCATTATTTTGTTCGCAACACTTTCATTCGCACCACATTCACTTTTTATATTTGCATTTGACACTCTATTATATACAGATTTATGACACATTCGTCTTAGAGATCTCATTTCTATTGCATTGCATTCTTTGACCAGTTTCATGCTTCACTTCCATACATAAGGTTAGGCACAAGAACACCGTTGTGGACTGCCAAAAAATACAAAGTGTAGTTATATTTATTCAAATATGAATCCACAACACAATGTGAAGGCGAATATATAAGAATCACTGGAATATCGTATCATGCCATGTTTGGGTTATATCTGTAATGGCCCCGTGTTTGGGGCATAATGATTATTTCTGGAATATTCCAGGATTTTGATTGCTAGCGACATCTATTGATGATGCAATAGCAACAAGCCTTACCAACCGAATAATCTTTTTTTTCTTCTTAATAGATGGCGCTAGTGTAGATTGAACTAAAAAAATGTGAAGTGTTGTCCGACATTGTAGCATATATACATCTTCCAAAAATTTGTCAGACGTGGTGGTCGTAAGGAATGGGGAATGTTGTATTACATAAAGAGTGCGCTTAACCCAACCAATGACAGGTCATAAGTCCTGTAAACATCTCGACCACCGTATTCTGCTTCCAATTTGTATGTTCGTCTCTATTGAGATACAATTATCGAATAATGTTTGTTTTAAAATTCTTCGGTTCTCAACTTTAATTAATTAATATATTTAATAATTTTTTTAAACAATTTTCTGTATTTAGATCTAGTCAAAATTATTTCATATATTAATGCAAACAAAATTATAAATATAAATTTGTATTTTCTCCTGGTTTCATTACATATATAAAATAAAATATATGTTTTAACACGTACTGAAAATAAAAATACTACAGAATTACATTGTAAAAATGTTTTCACTTTAAGTTTATTTTTTTTTAATATTTATAAGTTTTAACCATTCCAAAGTATGCGAATGACTTTTTTTATACATACAAATGCTGCTATTTTTTTTTTTGTATTTATAAGTGTGTATTCCTCGTTATATAATTGTTTTTTCTTTTATAAACGCTTTTTAGTGTGTAAGATTTAATCCTTTTTTTTTTATATATAATATATACTCATATAATCAATGTAAATACATAACTTTTTGTGTGATATAAAATTATTATTTATTTTTAATCGTCACATTTTGAGAAGCTCTGGTGAATGTTATTTATCTTTAATACTTATTATATTTTTGTTTGTTTTGATTTTGAATTTAAATTTTTTATTTTGATTTAAACGAAGTTTTCGTAGACTTTTTTTTTTACTTAACACAGCAGTAAAAGAACGATATATAAATAAGTCAATGAATCTTGATCCGATTCCTTTTAAACTAACTAACTTACCATCACGCTTTCTCTCCGAAGGGGTAGACAGAAAGAATAGACAGCCACACAATTATTTCATGGCATACTTCTCTTGCTTCATCAACATTCATACATCATAGATGATTTCACTGATCTTGCCATGGTTTCCTCGGTCTTCCCCTATTTTGTTTCTTGAACAATGATCTAAAACTTCATATTAAATAATTAATATGAATCAAAACATCTGTTGTATCTTCCTTTTGTCCTGTCTCACCTCCGTGGTGCATAGGGCCTCAAGGAACCTTCTCCACCCGATTCTATCGCATGCCTGATGCCTAACATCATCCCAAGTGAAGCCTGCTGCTTTAACCTTGTCCTGCAGGGCTCTTCTCCAGGTGGCTCTAGGTCTGCCTCGCTTTCCCTTTCGCCCCATAGGGGACCAGTCTAGTGCGCCCTGAGCGATGCAGGCTGGGTTCCGTGTCAGGGTGTGACCGATCCACTGCCATTCAGGAGTCTGTTATTTCAGGCGGGTCCTCTTGAGACGCTGAACTCCAGCTTTCTTTCCACCGTTTCAGGGGTCTTCCTGGTCGGCGTTGTCCGTTTGGCGTTCCATGGAGAGCTATGTATGGTATTCTATTTGAGCTCATTCTTTTTACATGTTGATGCCAGTATCGCCGTCTTTGACGTCCCCATCTGAACACATCTTCGACCTCGCAGATTTCTCGGATTGCTGTATTCCTAACTCGATCACGTAGGGTTTTGCCAGCTATAGCGCGGAGTGTTTTCATCTCGGTTGTCCTGAGCATGCTCTTTGTCTTGACAGTGTCTGCCCTCGATTCAATGCCATATGTGAGGATTGGTGGCACACGGGTCTTATAAATGCGTACCTCGCTGTCAGTCCTCATGTCCTTGTTTCTCCATATGACATCTTTCAGGCAGCCTGCAACCGCTGCAGCCTTATCTGCCTGTGACCTTACTTCTCTGGGGAGGTCGTTAGAGCTGGTTACTTCGCTTCCGAGATATCTGAATTGGTCTACCTGTTAAATTTTTTCCTGGCGTACAAAATATAATATAACTTCTATAAAGCAGACATTTTTATTTGAATTAATTTGTTTTATATAATTATTAATTACAATTTGTATTATGTTTACTTTTCTCATCACGACGGCTTTACACCTTCATTATCGGGAGAACGATATAAACTTTAAATTCATAAAAAAAATTGTCATGGAATGGAATTCCACAGTGTTAACACCTAAGTTTATATAAAAAATATTTATTAATTATTAATGCGACATTGTAAAGCTTAAATTATGGTTTTAGGCCATAGATAAAACCGTTCACGGCAGCTTCTCACGATGTGATATTATTTTGTATTTTTATAAACTTAAATATATTTATTTTTTAATTTTCTTGCCGTATTTAATTGAGCGAAGAGGGATATGTTTAATATAATAAATAATTTTTAGGTCATAAGGTTCCAAATGTACATTTTTAACACGCTAAATAAAAAGTAGAATTTACA
The DNA here is from genome assembly GCA_022606425.2 of Lepidostoma basale. NCBI lineage: Eukaryota > Metazoa > Arthropoda > Insecta > Trichoptera > Lepidostomatidae > Lepidostoma > Lepidostoma basale. The sequence goes on along the minus strand of JAHDVF020001461.1, from coordinate 673,413 downwards.
CAAAACTGTATAAACTGTTTGTTTCATTTCCTCCACGTTCTTTATTCTTTTTCCGGTGCTGTGTCAGGTCCTCCAGTTTTGGTGATCACTGCAGCGAAAGCATCTCTGTCCAATTCCATAGACTACGGCCACACCGAAGTGTTTCGATTGGTGATTCGCTTGTTTTCTGTCCAATGACAGACTGATTTGACAGCGTTGTCAAATTATTTAATTTGAAAATGTCACGCTATTTATTAAGCTTTTATATTTATATAAATATTAATTAATTTATCTATCTGGGAAGCATGTTTACAAGAGATGGAAAAATGGAAGAAGATATCAAAAGAAGGGTCGGTGTTGGGAACAAAATTAATGGCGCTCTCGAAGTCATCACTGCATTTGCATTTATAAATATAAACTGAATGGAGTTCTAGTGCCAACCCTTATGTATGGAAGTGAAGCTTGGAGCTGGCAAAAAAGGATGAAAGTAGGAATAAATGCTGTAAAAATGAGATCAATGAGAAGAATGCGCGGGAAAACGATATATGATAGAATACCGAACGACGAAATAAGGAAGAAATGTAAGGCAGATGATTGCATCATAAGTAAAATTAAAAAAGGAACCCTGAGATGGTTTGTACATATGGAACGAATGTACGAGAGAAGAATGGTTAAAATGTTGTATACAAGCAGTGTGAGTGGAAAGAGAAGCCGTGGAAGACCAAAGAAAACATGACATGACCAAACTAATCAAATATTGAAAGGCGGCTACATTCGAAGTCGGAAAAATCGACTAGTTTGCATGTTACGATGTATGAATGTGGAGGAAGCAAGAGGGGTATGCCAGGACAGAACAGCATGGCGGTCCATCTTCTCTGTCAAACGGGGTGATGGTCGGTTAATTAGTTAGTTAAGAATTAATTTATTAAAGTAGAGGGTACTAATGATTTGTGATCACAAAGTTAATGGTGAAAATTTTATAACCTCACAATTTCAAATCAAATCGAATATGAGTAAAATTTGTTTTTAACTTGCACAGAATCAAATTAATAAATAAAAATTCGAATATTAGCAGTCCAAGAAATTGACGTGCGTACATTTATGAATGTTCAAGAACCGAAAGTAGTATGTTAGGAAAGAACAGTGGCGGTTATTGGAATTGGTTTGAGTTTGGCTGCGTTCCAAAATTGGACTATATTTTTAAAAATCCACGAACCCCCATAAACATTAAACGGAAGGCTGCTCGTATTAACCATTTGGTAACGGGTTTAAATTAATTATTAAAGTACACAATTTGGGAATTTATTTCTTAAAAATAATATAGTCAAAATGTGAACCCTTGCGTTCGCGGCACTCATTTAGTCGAACAGTAAAATTTCTTATGACGGCTCGGCAGGTAGACTCCGTGATGGCTGCCATTTCGTGACGAATATTTTCTTTCAAATGCGCCAGGGTAGTCGGTTTACTGGCGTAACCTTAGATTCGAGAAAACCCCACAAGAAAAAGTCCATAGGGATTATATCAGGACTGTGTGGAGGCCAATTTTAATCACCTCTCCTGGAGATCAATTTGTTGGACGTGTGTGACGTTGTTCCATCCTGCTGGAACCTTGGACTTGGATCTTCTGCCTTACAGAGGTTCAGCTCATGTGGCTATTCCTTTTACGTCTGATGGGAACATTGTTGGAATGGTGATTTGGTGGGTTGTTAGTTTATACGGGGGCATGATTTGTGTGGCCCGGAGTGTTCCTCTAAAGAAGGATCGATTTTAGGCGCTTGTGGCGGCTGGAGGTGTTTGGGTCATAATTGGAGAGTTCTTAAATTGTGGGGTTAGGATGTGAAGGGAGTCCTTTGTAAAAACGTTCGGCAAGTTTCAGAATGAATTCATCTATCATCGGGATTCCCGATTCTAGGAACAGTTGTGTGATCCTGGTCCATAAAGACGCACCAAGTTATAAACGGATAGCCTTATTTTGCAGGATTGAGTTTTCGTATGTGACTAGAAGCTGCATAACCCCAGATTGGGGCTGCATAAGTTTTTTTAGATTAATTAGGGGATACTTCGAGAACTCGGCCGTACTGGAGGGTGTTCGGCTTTTTGTCCCCGATAGATATCTCCGACAGCGACAGCACAGATTGTTTTACCTACCGGCCGCCAGAACCAATCTGCCTCTGGTGACACCGGTGGGAAGAGCAATTAGTCTGCTGAACGCGGTCTCCTCGGAGATCGACGTCTTTCATGTTAGTGAAAGTACGTTCAGAAGGCAAATACTCTTAATTCTGGAGAGTATCCTGTCTTCCTAATGTTGAACCATCTCTTATGCGTTTCTGGTAGTATACTATTTATAATATATTATTTTACCTGTTCTCAATAGATGCCTTAAAAATAAATTTTGTAATGTCTGTTGATGAAATAAACTGATTTGATTTGATTTGATTTGTTGTTGTTGTCATATATACCTAGATTATAACCGTCTTACTAGAGGATCAGCCGATGATGATGATGTCATTACGCAATAGTTGAATTATTGCCTTTTAAAGTAAATGATACAATTTGTAGAAGCAATGTGTTACGCGTGTCCTACAAGGAAAATAAATATAAAAAATTTCATCGTCTGATCCGAGACGTCTGTAAAAAATAAGCGATCAATTCAAATATTTAACATTTGTCGTGACTCATACATACGTTCAAAATAGAATTATCGTAACTCTAGTCGTGTCGCTTGGTGATAAGGAGGTCACTATTTAATTCATATACTAAAATATTTATTACGAGCAAGTAGTTGAGTTCGTGTATTTAGGTAGTATGTTTACAAGATATGGGCTAGTGGAGAGGGATATTGAAAGAAGGGTTGGGGCAGGCAACAAAGTGAATGGTGCACATAAAGTTGTCATCGCAAACAAAACCCTATCCAAAAAAGCTAGAATGGCAGTGCACAATGGAGTTCTTCTACCGACCCTTATGTATGGAAGCGAAGCATGGAACTGGCAAAAGAAGGATGAAAGTAGAATAAATGCAGTAGAAATGAGATCTCTTAGACGAATGTGTGGATACTCTGTGTATGATAGAGTGTCGAATGAAAATATTAGAAGTGAATGCGGTGCGAATGATGGTGTTATGAAAAAAATAATGAAAGGATCATTAAGAAGGTTTGAACATATGGAAAGAATGAATGTAAAGAATGGTAAAAAAATTATATGTTAACCATGTAAATGGAACCAGAAATAGAGGAAGACCGAGGAAAACGTGGCACGATCAAATAAATCAAATATCGAATGTCGGCCATGTGAGGAGTCAGAGAAATCGACGCGCGTGCATGTCACGATGTATGAATGTTCAGGAAGCGAGAGAAATATGTCAGGAAAGAAAAGTGTGACAGTCCAATCTTTCTGCCTACACCTTCAGAGAGACGGGTTGATGGTTAGTTAGTTTTTATTATTTATTATGATTTATGTTGTCAACACAGCTTCTTCTTGGAGTGTCATGTCAGGTTCCCCCGAAGTCGGCTATCACTCTGGCGTAGGCCTCTCACGAACAACTCTCCTACCCTCCGAATTCCGGGCCACTCTTCGATGTTCTCGAGCCAGGACATCTGGGGTCTTCCCACTCCGCACCCGCCCTCTACCTTTCATGATGAGGTGCAGCAGACCGTATTCCTCGTTGCGGAGAATATGTCCCAAATCCGCCATCTTTCTAGACTTCACATCAGACAGCAATTCTCTTCCTGCTCTGGCTCTATGTAACACCTAATTGTTGGTGACCATGAGATCCGCAACATTCTGCGATGGAGCCACATTTCAAGTGCTTCCATACAGTTTATTGTGTTCAGTCCAGGCCTCCACTCCGTATAATAATATGGACCAAATACGGCTCTTGACCATTTCTTGGAGAAGATTGGTCTGATATGATTGCATCATCATCATCATCATCAGCCGCCTGTCATCCACTGCTGAATGTAGGCCTCTCCCAAAGCACGCCACCGCCCCCTATTCATTGCCGCTCCCATCCATCCATGTCCAGCAATCCTCTTCAGATCGTCAGTCCAGCGGGCAGGGAAAGAGCCAGTTTTGAATGCGGTCCTTGCAATCTCTATTCTGCACCTCACTTTTTTTTGTCACAACACATGGACTATAATTACAAAAAAGAGTCAAAAAACTAAAGTATACACGACGATTAATGAAAAGGCAGAAGCTTGTTGTAAGTCTAAAGCGCCCCTTACACGATCAATAATATTGATTATACACTATGATATTGACAATAATATTGATGAAAAAAGATATAGTTGGGTATTACCTTGTTGAGTCAGAAATGAGGACATACGAGCCAGTACAAAAGTCAGGCGAAAGGCCAATCGAAGAACAAGAACAAAGAAAATGGCTATGGATCAGTCACACCCCGAGACACCTCAGGGCACACTAGACTGGTCCCCTATGGGTGGAAAGAGGAAGCGAGGCAGACCTAGAGCCACCTGAATAAGAACCCTGCAGGACGAGGTTAAGGCGGCAGGCCTCACTCGATCTCCGAAATTTGCACTGGGGCAACGCTTTGGCTCAATTAATCTTCCTATAGCTGAGAAGTTCGCCGAGCGAAGCGTGGATTTCCTTGTATTTAGGCTGTCCGTTATACAGAGTTCGGATATATAATTTGGAGCCATTCCATGTAGCGCTTTGAAGACTGTCCAGCAGAGTTTATACTGGATTCTTTCTGGACTCTTAAGCCAGTGAAGTTCTTTGAAATGTTGTGTTATATGGGTTTGTAGCAAATTTATTAAACTTTGCAATGAATAACTCCATCCACAATGATGAAGAGTATAGTCCCATTAGAGTCAGGTCAGATAGGTTGGCGTTCAATTCGCCACATGATTTGTAGTTGGGCAGTGATATTTCGCACAACAGAGGTCACCTCCGTGTGAACTTATCCCATTGCCAAATGAAAAACCAAAGTCAAGGCCGTTCCTAGAAGCGAGGGCAGCGCCAAAAGCGAAACAATTCCATACAATTCGCTTGAAATCGCCTCCACAAATATCCCGCCCAGATGATTTGCAGATAAGATATGCACACACAACAAAAATACCAATTTTAACAAAGTACAAACAACACTACATCAATACAAATGATCAAACACTTCGCCTAGACGCCAAAAAAACTTGTTTTATATTTTTTAGCATCATAAAATAGTTGGAATTTCCAAGAATTGACACAAATATAATTACCACGCCTACTTTCATAACTCAATATAAAATAGAATAAGTAAAAAAGCTATACGATCACGTTTAATTCAAATACATTTTTGATACAAATGAATAAACTTTTTTATGTGTATGTATAAATTAATAAGCTGTTATTGTGTTTAGTGACGCGTTTGAGTTGTTTCTGGATCGGTTGCGTCGTGTGGCTGAAACTACAGAACGCTTTTGCATTAAAAAATACGTTAAAATCGCAGTTTTTTTTAGTTTTTACACGGAGTTGAGTTGCTTATATGTTTTTGTAGTGCAAAACCAGATATTTATACGGTTTTTGCAAATGGTGCGTTTTACAGGGCCGTCTGTGGTAATTAATTAGTACGAATAAAATCGTATATTTTATACAAATCATTTTTTTTTTGGGAAAGATATGTTTTGCCTTGCTAAGGCATTACCAAATGTATTAAATCACCTTAGAAAAGAGGAGAGAAGAATGGTTAAAATGCTGTACACAAGCTGTGTGAGTGGAAAGAGAAGTCGTGGAAGACCAAGGAATGCATGGCATTACCAAATTAATCAAATATTAAGAGGTGGCCACATTCGAAGTCGGAAAAATCGACGAACGTGCATGTTACAATGTATTAATGTCGAGGAAGAGATAGAGAGGTATGTCAGGACGGAACAGTGTGGCGGTCCATTCTTTCTGCCTACCCCTTCGAAGAGACGGCGTGACGGTTAGTTAGTTAGTTAGCTTGATATTTCTTCTTCTTTTTTTCTTGTATGCAATAGGTTATTTGAACCCAATTACTGTATACAATTTGTTTTTAGCTATTATATTGATTCTCATGACATGTGATAGGTAGCCAATCTATCGCCATTTTATTGTCACGTGAATATTACACCAGACTCAAGACACTGTGACAATCACACTGCCATCCCCGGAAATCGAACCCGGGACCTCCGGTATGGAAGTCAGAGCTCTTACCACTCTGCCACGAAGTTCGACAAGAAGGTAATAGATCTGATGACCTGATATTATATCTGATATTTATCTGAGATAAACTGATTTGATTTGATATTGGTGGACCGCTAGCTATCTCGCCTGCTTTTCAGTGGTCGGAAACCCTCCGGTAGAGTTGATATTTGACATTTGATATTGCTTTAACAAGGCGAAATATTTCATTCCCATAAAATATAATAAAAGTTGTAAAAACGTTTTAATTTGTATTAATTGTCTGACATTTAATATTTGATTGATTTGATCGTGCCAATTTTCCTCTGCCTTCCTTTATTTCTAGCTCCGTCCACATCCTTAGCAAGGCGAAATATGTAATTCCCATAAAATAAAATATAACTTCTCGAAAATAGACATTTTTATTCGAATTGATTATAAAACTCCATCCGCGAGATCTGCAAGGTGGAGGATGTCGTGAGATGGGGCAGACAACGCAGAAGATACTGGAACGCGCACGTGCAGAGGATGGATCCCACCAGAATCCCACACGCTGTGGCGCATCAGATTCCTGCCGGCTGCCGTCCTCCCGGAAGACCGCCGAAGAGATGGAGAGATAGCTGGGAGTCAACCTCCCAAGAGAGGCCAGCCTGATTTCAGGAACAGACCAAAGGTCTATACGGAGAAGAAGAAGAAGAAGAGTTATAAACATAGTTATGGAACTGGCAAAAGAAGGATGAAAGTAGAATAAATGCAGTAGAAATGAGATCTCTTAGACGAATGTGTAGATACTCTGTGTATGATAGAGTGTCGAATGAAAATATAAGAACAAAATAATGAAAGGATCATTAAGATGGTTTGGACATATGGAAAGAATGAATGAAGAAAGAATGGTAAAAATATTATATGTTAATAATGTAAATGGAACCAGAAATAGAGGAAGACCGAGGAAAACGTGGCACGATCAAATAAATCAAATATTGAATGTCGGCCATGTGAGGAGTCAGAGAAATCGACGCGCGTGCATGACACGATGTATGAATGTTGAGGAAGCGAGAGAAATATGTCAGGAAAGAAAAGTGTGGCAGTCCATTCTCTCTGCCTATCCCTGCGGGGAAACGGCGTGATAGTTTGTTGTTGAAACTATGATGATGTCCTTAATTTTTTATTAATTATTATTTTTTGTTAATTTACCTAAATTATTGTTTGTATAAAACTCGGGTCTAATGTCACATGGGAGTTTTTTTGAAACTATATTTGTTAAATTATTAATGTATAAAAATCTACGCCATTGATATATGGAGACGGAGAATACAAAACAGTTTTAGTAAATTTATTTTTGATTTGTAATTATTAGCTATATTTTAACTAACTAACTAACTAACTAACCATCACGCCGTATCCCCGAAAGGGATATTTTTATTTGTATTTAGTTCATTATTATTATTTTACAAAGAAAGTGGCATATTAATTAAGCGCGTCAACATGGAATGGAAAGCTGAATGTTTATTTGAGATCTTTATAACATCTGTCAAATCTGATCATATTTGTACACAATTGTATAATATTTTGAATATCTTTATAATATCACTGAGGAAGGACCGGGTTGTCCGAAACATGTCTAATAAATAATTAAAAATAATAATAAAGTTAGTGTTGTATATACAAAGTATATAAAAAAGAATATGTACGGAAGCGAAGCATGGAACTGGCAAAAGAAGGATGAAAGTAGAATAAATGCAGTAGAAATGAGATCTCTTAGACGAATGTGTGGATACTCTGTGTATGATAGAGTGTCGAATGAAAATATAAGAAGTGAATGCGGTGCGAATGATGGTGTCATGAACAAAATAATGAAAGGATCATTAAGATAGTTTGGACATATGGAAAGAATGAATGAAGAAAGAATGGTAAAAAAATTATATGTTAATAATGTAAATGGAACCAGAAATAGAGGAAGACCGAGGAAAACGTGGCACGATCAAATAAATCAAATATTGAATGTCGGCCATGTGAGGAGTCAGAGAAATCGACGCGCGTGCATGACACGATGTATGATTGTTGAGTAAGCGAGAGAAATGTGTCAGGAAAGAAAAGTGTGGCAGTCCATTCTCTCTGCCTATCTGAAATGGCGTGATAGTTTGTTGTTGAAACTATCATAGTTATGATATATTCGATTTAAAGGGTTATCCTAATTCGCCACTGGTCGGATATAAAATGTAATTTCCATACAGAAGTACAGCGAAGTGGTTATGGGCTAGCGATGCAACTTTTTTACAAAGTGGTTCTACTTGTATTATAGTCAAACCACACAAAAATTCGTCATGGTATCCAGCATCAGCAACGAACCAAAATTGCCTTATGCAAGATAGCTTCATTGAAGTGGAATTGGATCGGCCATATAGTGAAGACAACGGATAATCGGTGACCATTAACATTGGATGTTCCTCGTATCCGAGGAAGAAGAATGCTTTTCAAAACAGAGAAGAGCAAATGACAGTTTGTAAAATAAATGTGAACGAAGAGAACTTGGAGCAGGTGAGTGAATTTATGTATTTAGGTTGCATGTTCACAGCGGATGGCCGAACGGATAGTGACGTCGAAAGAAGGGTTGGTGCAGGTCACAAAGTGAATAGAGCTTTAAAAATAGTCATTGGAAACAAGAAGTTATCAATAAAAGCGAAAATGGTCGTTGGAGTTTTGTTCCCAACCTTTATGTATGGAAGCGAAGCATGGGACTGACAGAAGAAGGATGAGAGCAAAATAAACGACGTATTTGTGGTAGAATGATGTACAACAGAATTTCAAATGCTGATAAAAGAAAGCAATGTAGAGCGGAAGAATTATAAACAAAATTATGAAAGGATCGCTGCGTTGGTTCAGATATTTGGAACGCATGGATGGAGAAATAATGGTTGAAAAAGTATACGTTAACGGTGTGAATGAAGTACGAGTTGAGGTAGACAGAGGACGGCGTATTCTTCGTCTTCTTCAAGTGCCCTGTCGAGTCCCCCCAACGTTGACGATCACCTCGGCGAACCTGTCCCTGTCCTGCACCGCTCGGAACAGCTCTTCCACAATTCGAATGCCGGTCTACTCCCTCACGTTTTGCAGCCAGGACATCTGTCTCTTACGGGGCCCTCGGCGTCTCACAATTTTCCCCTCCAATATAAGTTGGAGAAGGGGGTATTTTTCCCACGCAGTATAAGACCCAGATGTGAAATCTTCCGAACCTTAAACTGGCATGACCAAATCAAAAAAAAATTATTTATGGTCATGTTAGAAGTCGGAAGAATCGACGTGGGCGTATGACTCGTTGTATAAATGTGGAGGAAGCTAAAGAGGTGTGTCAGGATGGAGAAGTGCGGCGGTCCATTCTCTCTGCCTGCCCCTGCGGAGAAACGGCGTGATGGTTTGTTTGTATTGTCTGAAAAGCGAAACACGTCATTCTCATAAAATATAATAAAACTTCTAGAAAACAAACGTTTTCCTTCGTATTAATTATTCAATCAAAAGCGTTCATATTACTAACTAACTAACCATCACCTTTCTGACATATTTTTCTCGCTTCCTCAACATTCATACATCGTGTCATGCACGCGCGTCGATTTTTCTGACTCCTCACATGGCCGACATTCAATATTTGATTTATTTGATCGTGCCACGTTTTCCTCGGTCTTCCTCTATTTCTGGTTCCATTTACATCATTAACATATATTTTTTTACCATTCTTTCTTCTTTCATTCTTTCCATATTTGAATGTATAAATATCGCTATAAGAACATATCGTTCATATTTGAATGCATAAATATCGCTATAAGAACATATCTGTGGTTATTCACCTCTGCCTACCCCTTTGGTACACGGTAAGTTAGTTGAGTATCATTTTTATACGGATTGACTATACACACAACCACTTTGATTCGCTGTGAATTCTTCTGAGTCAGTCATATATTAGCTCACCATACACAACACAATAAGTAACGCATCGTTCGCTCTGAAGAGGTAAGCAGAACGGAAATATTTCGACTGAAGCAAAGATGGGGCAGTGCACAATTGAGTTCTAATCCCGACCCTTATGTATGGAAGTGAAGCTTGGAGTTGGCAAAATAAGGATGAAAGTAGGATAAATGTCGTAGAAATGAGGTAACTAAGAAGAATGAGCGCAAGAACAATGTATGATGGAATATCTAATGAATGTAAGGCGGATGAATACGTGATAAATGCAATTAAGAAAGGGCCACTAAGATGGTTTGGACATATGAAACGAATGGATGAGGGAAGAATGATTAAAAAGATATATGCAAGTAGTGTGAATGGGAAAATAAGTCGAGGAAGGCCAAGGAAGACATTATAAGGCGTTTCATGGAATGGCACCAGCTTATATATCTGAACTCTGCATCAACGAGAACCTGAATGCTAGACAGTCTCGTACATTGCGATCAGCTAAGTCTTCTGCGATCGGTAGATTGACTGTGCCAAAACGCTTTCCAAGCACAAACTTTGGCGACCGAGCCTTCGCGGTAGCCGGCCCTTCAGCCTGTAACAGTCTTCCAGCAGACCTTAAGTGCATTGAGAATCAATCAGAGTTTAGATCGAGACTCAAAACGCACCTTTTCAAATTATCATTTCCTGACAGGAAGGGCTGATCGACTACGTCAGGTGCAGCCCTCATTCTAGGTATGTTTATTATTATTTTTATCATTATTATTATTATTATTATGTAGTTGATAAAACGGAGCATCTTCTACAGCGCCCTTGAGATGAGTAATTCATAAAAATGCCGCTCTATAAATTATCCAATTTATTATATTATTATTTCTTCTTCTTCTTTTAATAGATCTGACGATCTGTGACACAGAGATCATGTCTCGTCGGATGATGTGATCTCGCTGTCCCTCCATCTCTTAGGCGGTCTTCCAGGTGGGCGGTGTCCGGAGGGGATTTCATAAGCGGCTGTATATGCAAGTCTGTCACCATCCATTCGGGCTACATGGTCCCTCCAGTATCTTCTTCTGGATCTACTCCACTGAACGATATCCTCTATTTCGCAAGCTTTTCTTATGTCTACGTTGCGGACACGATCTCGGAGGGTTTTTCCAGTAATTGATCTTAGGACCTTCATCTCTGATGTTCTTAGTAGTCCCTTGGTTCGCACAGTGTCAGCCCGCGTCTCTACAGCGTACGTCATGATAGGTCGCACGCATGTTTTATAGATTCTGATCTTGGACTTGGACTTGGATCTTCTGGCTTATAGAGGTTCAGCTCATGTGGCTATTCCTCTTACGTCTGATGGGAACATTGTTGGAAGGTGATTTGGTGGGTTGTTAGTTTATTCGGGGGCATGATTTGTGTGGCCCGGAGTGTTCCTCTGAAGGAGAATCGATTTTGGGCGCTTGTGGCGGCTGGAAGTGTTTGGGTCGTAATTAGAGAGGTCTTTTATTGTGGGGTTGGGATGTGAAGGGAGTCCATTGTAAAAACGTTCGGCAAGTTTCAGAATTAATTCATCTTTGCTGTCTTATTATTATTAATATTATTATTATTAGTTAAAAAGATTTTCTTACAATTTTTTTGATTTTCAATTTTTTAACGGCGTGATTATTTGTTTTTGTATTAATTTGATTGAAATTGCACACATTTTGATGACATTTTTTCGTAAAAAAAATTTATTTGCTATAGATAGATGTGTGGCTCGCTATTAATGTTGCCAGCGTCACAGAATAATTAGCTGTGTTCGCAGATCGAGTTCAGTTTTCCTGAGTCACCAGTCGCGCGAGGTAGTCTGTCACGTATCGTCCGAAACGGCAGATTTCCACCCTGTTTACTCCTCTTCCAATTAGTATCGTCAGTTTTTGCGACTCTAGCAAGTTCAAATAGGTGAAAAACAGTTTTTGAAGTGTTAATTTGCGTGTGATAATCAAGAACCACAGTATCAGTTCGAGAACTTGGTATTTTGCAGTTGTTTACCTGTTTGACATAATTTACATAAATATACAATCAAGTTTTTCGCACGCAAGACACGCGCGATCCAAGTCACAACTTTACCATTTGACACTTGGTAAAAACACTAAAATTGTGTGTGATATTATAAAAAATTGTTTTAAGTTAAACATTTGAAGTTTTTTACGTGAAATAAGGTGAGACATTCAAAATTCTTCCACAAAAACCCAACAAACATCTCTGTTCTGCGCTACTTGGAACAGGTTTTCAACTCTATTCATTCACGTCAAATAAGCAAACCATCACGCCTTTTCTCCGCAGGGATAGGCAGAAAGAATGGACCGCCACATAATTTATCCTGACACACCTCTCTAGAATCCTCCACATTCATACAACGAGTCATAAACACATGTCGATTTTTCCGACTTCTAACATGACCAACCTTTAAAATTTGATAAATTTGGTCATGCCATGTTTTCCTCGTTCTACCTCGACTCTATACACCTATTTTTTTCAATCATTCTTTACATGACAGCATGAGCCAAATCGATGTAAAGGGTATTATAGCTATCATAGTGATTCTCGTGACATATGAATTCTACACCTAACCAAAGACAGTGTGACAATCACACAGTCTTCGCCGGGAATCGAACCCGGAACCTTCGGGGTGGCAGTCAATGCACTTACCACTCGGCCACGAAGGTCGTCGAAGGTTAACATCCTAAACGTATACTTTCTTAACCATTCTTTCTCCATCCATACGCTTCATATGTCCGAATCCATCCTTTCATTATTTTGTTCATAATACCTACTTCCGCTCTACATTTTTTTCTCATATCAGCATTTGAGATTCTGTCGTACATCGTTCTACCACACATACGTCTTGGAGACCTCATCTCTACCGCATTTATTCTGATCTCATCCTTATTCTGCCAGTTCTATGCTACGCTTCCATACATAAGGGTTGGGACCAGAACTCCATTGTGAACGGCCGCTTTCATTGATTAATTCTTGTTTCCAATAACTATTTTCAAAGCTCCATTCGCTTCAGTTATTGCTGTCCAATTCCGCAGCCAGGACTACTGCCTTCTGCCAACTCCTCCTCAACATGATTATCACCACGACTTCATCCAGGGGTTTTTCCTCATCTCTTCCCTTCATAAATAGTCTCATTTAAAAATTAATAAGACTGATCCCATTAAACTCCACAATGTAACGTTAACTGTTCTTCCATTAAAGTAGCTCTGGTCGAGAATAACGCAGGATTAAGATCCTACGATAGGCATTAACCCTAAATTCTCACTTGTCCTCTTTCGATGGAACAACTCCAGGCCACACATATACGCCCCAGCATAAAACAACCACCAAATCATCTCCAATAATGCTTCCAATAGACGTAAGAGAAATAGCCATTAGAGCTGAACCTTTGTATGCCAGAAGAACAATCTCCAAGTCGGTTAAATAGCTCGATTTTGATGTTTATAATAATTAATTATTTGTATATCATCATCAGCCCGTATCCGTCCACTCCTGGACGCAGGCTTCCTCCATCTGCTTCTATGTCTGTCGATTCTGGGCAACACGCATCCATGTCGTACCGGCTATCTCTCTAATGTCATCCCTCTGTCAAAGTCGGGGACGTCCTGGATTTCGGGTCACAGTCCTAGAACGCCAGCAAAGGAGGCGTTTTCAAACTAATCAGTTTATTTCATCAATAGACATTACATTAAGGTTTAAAGCATCTATTGAGAACAGTATTGTCTATAGTATACTACCAGAAACGCGTGAGAGATGTTTCGACATTAGGAAGACAAGATACTCTCCAAAATCAAGAGTATTTGCCTTCTGAACGTACTCGATTTGTCCATCTATCCTCAGAGCTGGGAGTGACATGGCCCGCGTCATTTTAGCATTGCCACTCTTTGAATGATGTCCAACACTCCTGTTCTGGCTCTAATAGTGGTATTTCTCACCCTGTCCAATATACTGATCCCCAACATTCCTCTTTTCATAGTTCTTTGAAAATTCTTCATTTATTGGTGCTTCTCTCTCGACGTATATTCTCGCTTGAACAATTTTACTAACTCCATATTACTGAGAAGTTCGTACGTTTTCTATTAGTTTCTGGAATTCTTTTATTAATTTGGGCATATCATATAGAGGTTCAGTGTCATATTACTTTGTGGTTGCGAGTCTTGGACTATGCGAACATCAGAGAGGTCCAAAATTTATGCTTTCGAGATGTGGTGCTGGCGACGAATGCTGCGTATACCCCGGACGACAAGAAGAACAAACTAGTCAATTATTGACCAGCTGGGTATCAAGGCAAGACTCTCGCGGATGTGCTTTCAGAGATTAGCTCGGAGAGATCAGGACAACCTTGAAAGGCTCATCTTCATGGGCAATGTGGAGAGAAGGCGACCACAGAGACGACCACCGAGCCGCTATTCCGATCAAATCAGGAATCTGACTGGTCTCTCATTAGCTTCAGTCTAGAGACTGACGGGTGACAGAAGCGCATGGCGTGCCATGGTCAATGGTTTACAGGATGTACACGATCCTCAATCATTAGTAATACGACTGAGAAGAAGAATAGGTTGAGTGGTGATGGTTATTTCTCTTACGTTTGACAAATGTGACCCGAAGTGTTCCTTTAAAAGAGTATTATAAGATGAAGAAGACAGCGAAGAAAGGCTTGGTATAGTCATGTTCAAAAAATGGACACCACCAGACTCCCCTATATTACACTTCATAATCAGCCTCACGCGACTCGTCCTCGTGGAAGACCTCCTAAAAGATGGAAGGACAGCTGGGAATCGACCTCATAGGAGGAGCAACACTCTGGAGAACAGACCACACATGTCTACACCAAAGATATACAGTACAAATCATTTAGATATTGTCTCTTCAATGCTAACAAATTAGTTTTTAGGGAAGATTTCTTCGTCTTCTTTCTGTGTCCTGTCAGGTCTCCCTAACGTTGACTATCACCCTTGAGTAGGCCTCATAGTGATGACCCGGGGAAAAATATCCCCTTGCCTTCTCTGGAGGATTTTCTGTCGGGGTTACCTTCCCTTAGCTGGGTGTATCCAGTTTTATGGCGCTGGAAGCTCGCTATTCGTCCTCTCTCTATCTGCTATGGCACCAAGTAATATGTGCCACATTGCTCGGGGTTCGCGGGGTCTTTAAAAAGACCTCTCGTGGACCCTAGAGAGTTGGACTTGATAGTAGTGTTGCTGTTGTAAATGCAACATGGCGCCTTACGACATTTTTAGAGGCATACTTTCCAGCAAAGCATACCCCATCGTAGCCGTACTACCCTTTTGAACCCTGGGATTTAGAATAGGAGATTTAGAACCACTAATTAACTGGTTAAACTTCCCTTACCGATGTTGTGCAGCTAGCACACATTTCTTCTAATAACTTCTGGACATAATCTTTGGTGTTCTGTTATCTGGCATTCTTTCGACACGACCAGTCCACTGCAGACGTTGAGACTTACAGAATCTTACCAATATTTCCTGGTCAATCGGTACTCCAAGTTTATTGCTACTTTTGATTCTGATGTCCCATCCTCCAACGTGGGTCCAACAATTGTTCTCAAAATCTTTCGTTCTAATTAATTGCAAGCTTGCTTTCTTCTTTCGCATTATGGACAATGTTTCACAACAGCTTGGTACAACTGCTGAGTATCTAAGACAACAGTAGTCTCTTATATGCATTTCCTGCAAGAAGACGAATGTCTTCTGTTAATTTGTTTTTAGTAACTTCTGGACATATTCTCTTCTATATCCTCTGTCATTCTTTCTACATAGCTAGCCCAGCGTTGAGACTTACAGAATCTCACCACTGTTTCCTGGTTAAGTAGTACTTTAAGGTTTCTTTTGATCTGTAAGTTCCATCCTCCAGTGTGGGTCCAAATATTTTGCTCTAAATCTTTCGTTCTTATATTGCTAGCTTGCTTTTTTCTCTTTGCCTTGGGGACTATGTTTCACAGCCATAAGTGAATACCGGTCTTATGATGTATCTTAAACCTAGTAGTCTCTTACAACCATGAAAGTGTCTCTTTCTTGCTATAAAGCGAATATTTAACTATTCAAGTTAAATGGATTTTAGAGTCAAGGCGTTCTAGTGCCGACTAACTCTTCGGCATAACCTGGATGCAGTCTGCAAGAGACAGAGTGGCGTGGAAGAGAATGGAGGGGGCCTTTGTCCAAAAGTGGATGGGAATAGGCTTAAGATAAAGGAGAAGGATAAACGTAAAGAGATTATTTACCATAAAAAAATATTTACCAAACTAACTAACTAACCTTCACGCCATTTATCTGGAGGGGTAGGCAGAGAGAAAGGACCCCTACAGTTCTCTATTATAACATACCTCTCGAGCATTCTCTGTATTCATACATCGTATTGTGAACGCTCCTCAATTTTTCCTATTCAAATAAGCTAAGATGGCAGTGCACAATGATGTTCTTGTGCCAACCCTTTTGTATGGAAGTGAAGCATGAAACTGGCAAATGAAGAATAAAAATATAATAATTGCATTAAAAATAAGATCTCATAGACGGATGAGTGGAAAATCTTTGTATGGTAGAGTGTCAAATGCAAATATAAGGAGTGAATGCAGTGCTAATGAAAGTATTATGAACAAAATAATGGGTCATAAAAGATCATTAAGATGGTTCGGACACATGGAAAGAATAAAGAAAGAAAGAATGGTTAAATAAAATATATGTAAACCACTTAAAAGGAAAAGAAATAGAGGAGGACCAGGGAAAACATGTCACGATCAAATTAATTAAATATTTAATGTCGACCACGTGAGGAAGCGAAGAAATCGACGTGCTTTCATCACATGATGTGTGAATGTAGAGGAATCTAAAGAATGAAAAAACAGTGTGATGGTCATTCTTTCTGTGTACCCCTTTCGGGGCGACTAGTTAGTTGGCTAGTTATTTTGGCTTTCCTCGTTTAAAATCAGTAAATAGTCAAATATTATTATATATTCAAATCAAATCAGTTTTATTTTCTCAAAAGATTTTACAAACAACAAACATAGTTTAAGAATCAGTGGCGGTACTCCCATAGAAGCCCAGAAGTCCGGCTTGCTTAAGAAATTTTGAATCAAAACTTCTTCTGGCTTACAGAGGTTCAGCTCTTGTGGCTCTTCCTCTTACGTCTGATGGGAACATTGTTGAAAGGTGATTTGGTGGGTCGTTAGTTTATACGGGGGCATGGTTACTTAGATTTAGGGGTTTTGATTCAAAATTTCTTACGCAAGCCGGGCTTTTGGGCTAATATAATAAATATATAATACCAGGAATAAATGGTGCACTTAAAGTTGTCATCGCAAACAAAAGCCTATCCAAAAAAGCCAAGATGGCATTGCACAATGGTGTTCTTGTGCCGACCCTTATGTATGGAAGTGAAGCATGGAACTGGCAAAATAAGGATGAAAGTAGAATAAATGCAGTAGAAATGAGATCTCTAAGACGAATGTGTGGCAAATCTGTATATGATAGAGTGACAAATGCAAGTATAAGAAGTGAATGTGGTGCGAATGAAAGTGTTATGAACAAAATAAGGAAAGGGTCATTAAGATGGTTTAGACACATGGAAAGAATGAGTGAAGACAGAATGGTAAAGAAGGCATGAACGGAGCTAGAAATAGAGGAAGGCCGAGGAAAACGTGGCACGATCAAATCTATCAAATATTGAATGTCGGACACGTGAGGAGTCGGAGAAATCGACGTGCGTGCATGACAAGATGTATGAATGTAAAGGAATCGAGAGAAGTATGTCAGGACAGAACAGTGTGGCGTTCCATTCTTTCTGCGTGATGGTTAGTTAGTTAGTTAGTTAGGAACGCATGAGAGATGGTTCGACATTAGGAATACAAGATATCTTCCAAAGTCAAGAGTATTTGTCCTCTGAACGTACTTTCACGAATATGAAAGACGTCGACTTCCGAAGCGATCATGTTCAGCAGTTTGATTGCTCTCCCCACCGGCAACACCAGAGGCAGGTTGGTTCTGCATGCTGGGAGATAAAACAGTATGTGCTGACGCTGTCGTATTACAACATATAGATACGACCTGGATGCGGAAGGAACGAAACAAGGGCAAGTGGAGAAAATTTGAAAAGGCTTATATCCAGCAATTGAGGGATGAAGAAGAGAAGAAGATTACAACAGAGTTTGAATGTCACGATCTATGAATGTGGAGGAAGCGAGAGAATTGTGTCAAGAAAGAAC
This sequence comes from Lepidostoma basale, assembly GCA_022606425.2. Classification (NCBI taxonomy): domain Eukaryota; kingdom Metazoa; phylum Arthropoda; class Insecta; order Trichoptera; family Lepidostomatidae; genus Lepidostoma; species Lepidostoma basale. The sequence continues at coordinate 655,107 of JAHDVF020001461.1, read as the reverse complement.
CGTGCGGCGGTCGATTCTTTCTGCCTACCCCTTTGGAGAGATGACGTGACGGTTAATTAATGAGTTTTTAGACACGTGTTGATGCTCTCTTCTGTATCATATCTATGTGAAATAGCTTTCCGATTTTTGTTATTCTTGTGCTAGCTTTTCATATATTTCTATTAAAAAAACAATAAGGAAAATCTGTAAGAAAAATGTTTTGCTATTTTTGTACACAACATATTATGCCATTTTAAAAATGAAATGTTATCAAGTTTTAGCAGGAGACTATTTCAAACTAAATGTGCTAACTAACTAACTAACCATCACGACGTTTCTCCGGAGTGGTAGGCAGAGAGGATGGACCGCCATACTTCACCATCCTTGCTTAAATCTGGTTTCTCGTTCTTCATCTTCAGCCTTCTTCGCTCCACCGCCGTATATTGGCTTCTTCCATTTTCTTCCACTCGTCCCTGACTTGTCCTTTTTAAGACAAGAGTTCTTCTTCTTCTTTTTATGGATGTAGATCTTGCGATCTGTTTATGCGGGATATCAACTTTCTTCCTGTGATGAAGACGACCAGCCTTCTCTCCACCTCTTTGGTGGTCGACGGCCCTCTGGATTCTCGTTCATCACAATCTTAGGAATTCTTGCTGGATCCATTCTCTCGATGTGGTCCCTCCAGAATCGTCTTCTCTGCCTACTCCATCTCACTATGTCTTCGATTTTGCAGGATTTGCGAATTTCTTCATTGGGTATCCTATCTCTAAGGGTTCTCCCCACAATAGGTGGCAATGTTCTCATTTCTGCTACTCTTAAGATATGTTTGGTTCTGACAGTGTCTGCTCTTGCTTCGATTCCGTATGTCATTATGGGTCTGTCATGGACACGTTATTCACATAAAATAGTGTGTTTTTTAGAGGTATACAATACATGTTCAAAAAGAAAAAAAAACACATTAAAATAATGTTAATGTCTATGTTATTGGCTTTTTTAATAGATTATTTTATGTCATTATTGTTTAAATATGATTTCGAGCATATGAGCGCCACGGCTAGCTCGAATGAAGCGCAATCGTGAAATCCAATTTTCGACAATTGTCGTCTTTGTGGATGCGTATTATCCACTAGAGTGTACGCGGTGCGAAAACGATCCATGGTCTTCCGAATAACTTGCTCGGATGGACAATTATGTCGACCGTAAAATGGTCGTAGTGCACGATAAGTCGGGCGAACCGAACCGAGATTTTCGAAATAAATTTGCACAATTTGCAAGCGCTGTTCTGACGCCAGTTGATTCATGGTGAAATGGCAAAATGTACTGACTACAAATCAACTGTCAACTGTCAAATTGACAGTCTGTAGAAACAATGTTGACAGTTTAAAAACCAAACCTCTAAAAAAACACACTATATATTATATTATTATAAAACTTATATAAAACTGACATTTTCATTCGTATTAATTATTTAATATGGAGTTTTAAAGTATTGTTCAAGAAACAATTAATTCGCAAGATTTTCTTATGTCTGCGTTACGGTCACGATCTCGGAGACTTTTTCCGGTAATGGATCTGAGGACCTTCATCTCAGATGTTCTTAGCAGACCCTTGGTTCGTATAGTGTCGGCCCACGTCTTATAGCATACGTCATGATAGGTTTCACGCATGTTTTATAATTCCTGACGCATTCGTACAAAACATTCAACACACAATCGTCTGAGAGATATCGTCACCGCTTTTTGTCTTTTGTAGTACTATAAATATTTTAAATTGTAAAAATATAAATTGATTCATGATATTTAATAATCACCCATACCAACGATGGTCAACGTCATGAAAAGCATATTTTCCTTAAAGAAAATAAGCGTACGATGTTTGATAAAAAAAATGACAATTTTCTATTTATAACAACAAGCCATCAAATCGTTTCCGGAAGTGTACGCAGGAGGATAGACCGCTACACTGTCTTTTCCTGACATAACTCTCGCGCGTCTTCCAAGTTTCACACATTATTATTATTATTATTATTTTGTTTAATCGCTCTTTACACCATGATAGCATGACCCAAATCGATGTAAAGGGTATTATAACTATCATAGTTAATTGTATCTCAATAGAGACGAAGATGCAAATCGGAAACAGAATATGGTGATCGAGGTGTTTACGAGACTTATGACCTGTCATTGGTTGGGTTAATCGCACAATCAACATTCCCCATTCCTCCTTTTCTTACGACCACCATGTCTGACAATTTTTTTGGAAGTTGTATATAATATATTATACACACATACATCTAAGTGATCTTATTTTCATTGCTATTATTCTGTGTATATCGCTGTATACTCCAAGATGTCAACGATTCCGTTTTTTTGTCATATTTCTTCATTTAGAATTAATTAAGAAATTCAATTCAATATATATGACACTTTTAAGTTTATATATTAAAACGTATAATTTCGTTTCACCTTTCAAATAATAAATAAAAATAGTGAATTGAGTTCTAAAATAAAAATTTAACTAAATAAATATCATGCCGTGTCCCAGAAGGAGTAGGCAAAAGGATGAACCGCCACACTGTTATTTACTGACATACTTCTCTTGCTTCCTTAACACCCATACATGGTGTCATGCACGCACGTCGAGTTCTCCGACTCCTCACGTGGCCGAAATTCAATATTAGATTTATTAAAATTTATTTGATCGTGTCACGTTTTCCTCGGTCTTCCTCTATTTACAGTTCCGTTTACATCGTTTACATATACATATTTTATCATGCTTTCTTTGTGTCTAAACCATCTTAATGATCCTTTCATTTTTTTATTCATAACACTTATATTCGCACTGCATTTACTTCTGTTATTTTTAATATGTAACACCAAACTTCACATCACATTTTAGTTTCAATCTACACACTAGCGCCATCTATGAAGATTAGATTTTATCATAGTGATTCTCGTATCTTTATTGTCACGTGAAATCTACACCAGACCAAAGACAGTGTGACAATCACACTGCCCTCGCCGGAAATCGAACCCGGAACACGCACGCTCGTCGATTGTTCCGACTAAACCATGGTCGCCTTTTAACAATTTATTAATTTTTAGTCTTGTCATGTCTTTCGTAGCCTTCCATTCGTTGAATTTTTCCAAACCGGCTTACTTAACCTTTCTTAATATTATATAGGACGTATTCATTCGCCTTATATTCCTTCCTTATTTCATCATTAGGTAATTTCAGTTCCACACAAATTTCAAAGTTCCATACATAAGGGTCGGCACCAGAACTCCATTGCACTGCCATATTTGTTTCAGTCGATACATTTATATTTGCAGTGATGATTTTGAGTACACCATTTATTTTGTTTCCCGCACCAACCCTTTTGTGATGTCTTTCTTCATTTTTCCATTTCTTGTAAACATGCTTCATGTATTGGTCCAGTATATAACTTATTTGTCCGGAGCCGGCTCCTAGCCGGTAGCGGTAGGCAGAGAGGATGGACTGCCATACTGCTCTGTCCCGACACACCTCTCTAGCTTGATCTATATTCATACATTGTAACATGCACACTCGTCGATTTTTTCGACTTCGAATGTGGTCGCCTTATGGTATATGATTAATTTGGTCACGTCATGATTTCCTTGGTCTTCCACTGCTTCTTTTTCCACTCACACTGCTCGTATACAACATTTTAACCATGCTTCTCTCTTCTATTCGTTACATACTCGTATGTCCAAACCAAAGAACTTCACTGGCTTAGGAGTCCAGAAAGAATCCAGTATAAACTCTGCTGGACAGTCTTCAAAGCGCTATATGGAATGGCTCCAAATTATATATCCGAACTCTGTATAACGGACAGCCTAAATACAAGGAAATCCACACTTCGCTCGGCTAACTACTCGGCAATAGGAAGATTAGTTGAGCCAAAGCGTTGCCCTAGTACAAATTTCGGAGATCGAGCGTTTGCGGTAGCCGGTCCATCAGCTTGGAACAATCTTCCTTCACACCTCAGATGCATAAATGATCCGACAGACTTCAGATCTAAGCTGAAAACTCATATATTTCATATATATACACCCAATTAAATACCTGCATATTTTGTTCCATTATACTTTCTAATCGATCGCGAATATCAATCAGATGCAGCGTTCACACTTAGATTTAAAACACGTCTTAATGCGCCCTTGAGGTGATTACATCACAAAAACGGTGCTTTAACCCTCCCTTCCCTGTGATGGGTATCTTTTACACGTTGCTTCTAATAACCATCAATATCTCTATACATTTAATAAATACAAGGTTCAGATTTTAGGTATTCCTCCATAATATATTTACGCATTGATTAAAAAAATAATATTAATAATAATTAAAATTTATCGGGTACATCGGAGGTATTTTGTGAACGTCGGAAACAATTTTCGTAGCGCTGAGTGCGCGACACTATATTTGCATCTCACTCTTACATACTTCACTGTGGAAGCGCGAGGAGCTCAATATTATCACTGCCGCCGGCAGTAGCTCTCGGGCTTGCAACCAGAGTGGACTTATGCCCATTCCGTGAGCGTTGCCAGATGTTTTTTTTTTTAATGTTTTTAGCAAATAAATCTCAATTATTATAATTTTTGACTTCAATTATAATTAATTAAGGGGATTAGCAATGAATGTTCTTATTTTTCCGATTTAAAATCACTAATTTTTGATTGGGTACCGACTACCCAACACAGGAACGCGCGTTTTTATCTTAGCACCGTAAGGGAAAGGTTAAAAGGTAGCATATTATTATTATTTATTATTATTAAATCATCTCAGGGATCTTTAATAGTTTGAAGACTATTTTTTATGGCATTACAAAACTAAGGATATAGTCGTAATATATATTTAAAAAAATGAGTCACGCCTTGGGTTGGACGTCATCGTCTTGTGTTTCCTTATAGATCTACGCAATGAGCGCGTTGATAAACCTAATATTTCCATAATATTATTTATCGTCTTTAGGTGAACAGGGTGACTCAAAATGACGTTTAAAACTGCACGGAATTAATTAAGAAATATTTTTTAATTAAAAAAAAGGTAAATTTATAGGACTGTCCTGTTCGGACACAGAAGCCCTCAGTGTAGTTAATTATCGTTAAATAATTAAATAAAAAATTATGAATTAAAAAAAAAAACATTTTGTACATACAATATTTAACTACACCGATGAAGGCTTTCTGTGTCCGAAACATGTCTGTCTAAATTTAATAAAGTGTTGTTTACAAAGATTTTTTTTTTAAAGAATTAAAACACTCTTTTTCCACTTTTGTTTTATTTTTATCGACATGTTTCAGAGGCTCGCATCTTGAAGACGTAAGCCTTCGAAACATGCCGAGAAAAATAAACTCATAAGTGGAAAAAACAGTGTTTTTATTTTAAAAAAATCGTCATTGTGGAATTCCACAGTATTAACGCCTTAAATCAATTTGAAAAAAAAAAAATTAAGGATTAATTTTTTATCTCAATAGAGACGAATATGTAAATTGTTTTTTTGGAAACATAATATTGTAGTCAAGGCGTTTACAGGACTTATGGCCTGTCATTGGTTGGGTTAAGCGATCGCTTTATGTTCAACATTTCCCATTCCGACCTTCTTACGACCACCACGTCTGACATTTTTTTTGAAAGATGTACATATGCTACTATGTTAAGAAACACTTCACATTTTTAGGTCAATCTACACTAGCGCCTTCTATTAAGATTATATGTAAGCATTAAGCAGAAAATCTTTATTAACGCAATGTGAAAGGCTACCGCCATTTAGCGCATTGCTAGAAACCGCCTGAAGATGTCACTCCAATCTATATGCTATGATTTTTTTTTACCAGTTTTTGTTTTTACAACATTTTGAATGTATAAAAATCTTGTAGACGAACAACTGGATTTCACCCATTGCGGGCTATCAATTCAAGAATCAATTGTATCTCAATAGAGACGAAGATGCAAATTGGAAACAGAATATGGTTGATGTATGTAAAAACTATTTTACGTACAGTTTGGAATCACCCTGTATTCTTCTATTACATTGTATGAAATTAATACGTATTAATCACACTTGCATTTATAATTACGCCATGTTTCATTTATTGTCATGAATTAAAACCGCAAGTTCCTGGTAATTAAATAATGTAAAAAGATATAAGGCAGTGCTGGTAGAATCCTCGGACCCATTAAGGATGATCAGGCAATGAGAAAAAAATTCAAACACAGAGCTCTACAATCTATACCAGGACTTCAGCGTAGTCAAGATTATTAAAATTAACATATTACATTAGCTAGGTCATTTGGAGAAGAATTGGACTAAGCTGGGCAACTTTCGGAAACCTGAGCTACATCCTTAAAAACCGGAAAATACTGATCAACCTAAAACGAAAAGTCTATGAAGCCTGCGTTCTGCCAGTTGGTACTTATGGTCTTGAAACTGTTACATTGTCCAAACTACGAGTGACCCAAAGAGCCATGTTAGGAATAAGCCTAAGAGACAGTCAGAAACGATACGGTGAGAAAAAAAACAAAGGTCACTGACATCATCCACCGGGTGGCGATTTTAAAATGGCAATGGGCGGGTCACGTAGCCAGAAGCTCAGATGAAAAATGGAACAGAATGCGAAGAGAAGTGCAGGGCGACCGCAACTACGATGGAAGGATGATCTGAACAGACACGTCGGAATAACCTGGATGCAGCCTGCATAGGACAGAATGACATTGAAGCAAATGTAGGAGGCCTTTGTCCAGGAGTGGACGGGAATAGGCTGAGGAAAAAGAATAAGAAGAAGGTTATTTGGACCGTTTTGAGGGTCTGGAACCCCTTAAAATAGTATTTTTAAAGACCCAGCAGGGCGACGAATTGTAGTAAGCCCAGACTGTGATTGTTGGATGATGGCAGAATCTTATGATTCCTAAACTGAGAGATGGCTGCTAGAGACGGAACGGAATGAAGGCGATTCTTGGAGGACGACAAGACCCACATATAATTCACATTAGAAGTAACATGTACTAGCTACGCTACGTACCATTGATTGATATTAAAATAATCAGTTTTCTACAAGTTATATCACGTTTTATTGTAGTGACATATTACAAAGCTCCCAGTCTACCACACAGGTCAGAATAAATAGACTGAGATGGGCCGGTCATGTGCAGAGGATGCCGTCATAGCGAACCCTAAAAATAATGCTGAAGTGATCCAGGTGGTAGAAAACCAATTGGACGACCAAGGTTGTGATATGAGGATGAAGTTAGGAGAGATGGGGCGAAGTTGTTACGAGTGTCAGATTGGAGGGTCGAAGCGGAGGACAGGAGGAGTTGGAGGCGAAGAATACTGGAGGCTAAGGCTCGATTTGGAGTGTAGGGCCATCAAAGAAGATGAAGACATATTTCGCCTGGGCAGAAGAAGAATGGTGTGTGATATCAAGATCGTTTGCAATTACATAATAAGATTTTATAAGTGCATAAAAAACATTAATATTAAGGAAGTATAAAGAATCATAACATAGATATTGCATCCCTGAGGCAACTCACACTATCATGAAATATGTCCACCTCCGAGGCGACCCGATTAAGCAATAAGATGGCCCTACCCACAGGCATAACCATTGGCAGAATGGTTCTGCAGCGCGGCAAATAAAACGATATGTGCTGTCTTTGACGAAGGTAATTATCAGGGACAAATAGACCTACATCACTCAGGACATCCGAGTTTTATATACGGCCGCCAATCAGCTGAAAGAAGTGAACTCCCAAGTGGATATTCCTCCTTCTCTCCAATGATTGGTAGCTTAGCATACATAGCAAGAATCTATTTCTACTGTATTTATTATATTTTGAACATTTAGAATGTATACAAATACTTGTAGACGAATACTGGATTTTACCCATTACGGGTTATCATTTTAAGGATTGATTGTATCTCAATAGAGACGAAGATGCAAACTGGAAACTGAATATGGTTGATCAAGGTGTTTACAGGACTTATGACCTGTCATTGGTTGGGTTAAGCGCACGCTTTATGTAATACAACATTCCCCATTGCGACCTTCTTACGACCCCCACGTCTGACAATTTTTTGGAATGCTACAATGTTGGGAATATATTATGCTACAATGTTGGGAAACACTTCACATTTTTTAATTCAATCTACAATAGCGCCATCTATTAAGATTGGATTATGCAATAAGCAGAAGATCTTTATTAACGCAATGTGAAAGGCTACCGCCATTAACATACATTGCTAGATAACGCCTGGAGATGTCTCTCCAATTTTTATGCTTCTTAACATGGACCAGTTTTTTTACAGCATTTGGAATGTATACAAATTATATTTTCATCCTTCTTTTGCCAGTTCAATGCTTCACTTCCATACATAAGGGTCGGCACAAGAACTCAATTGCTCTGACACTGATAGTGAAGGCAGGGGTCACATTGCCTATGCAGTAGACAGTAAAGTTCAGCATACATTTTGTTTATACATCATTTGACTACTAAATTTTAAAATCAGGTCATGTGAGACAAGAATTCAAGGTCAGAAAATGGGTATTTTTGAATGTATTATACATTCAAATATACCCATTAGGTATTTATACAGGAAAAACTACACTTCTGGTGTTGAATAAAATTCTTAGGACTGCTTTATAAAGCGTTACTTGTTCTGGGGTTCTACTCTTTTTACTTGAGTTTTCAATTGCGTGTTTAATTTTTTCAAATCAAATCAATTTATTTACTCAAAAATTTCCTCATGTGTCCAAACAATCTAAATGATCCTTTCATTATTTTGTTCATAACACCATCATTCGCACCGCATTCACTTCTTATATTTTCATTCGACACTATCATACACAGAATATCCACACATTCGTCTAAGAGATCTCATTTCTACTGCATTTATTCTACTTTCATCCTTCTTTTGCCAGTTCCATGCTTCGCTTCCATACATAAGGGTCGGTAGAAGAACACCATTGTGCACCGCCATTCTAGCTTTTTGGATAGGTTTTTGTTTGCGATGACAACTTTAAGTGCACCATTCACTTTGTTGCCTGCCCCAACCCTTCTTTCTATATCCCGCTCCACTCGCCTATCTCTTGTTAACATACTAGTATGTTACTTTCGTTTAATAAATGTATTAACTTTTTATTATTCTTTCAGATATCAAGAAAATGGAGCTTAAATTGCTGTGATTCAAAAGAAAAAAACCTTTGGACAACATTAGACAGCAAAATTAATATTGACAAAATGACGAAAGACTCCAGATTGGAAGGCGAAGAAGCAGACGTGCAGAGGGACTTGGATTCCGAAGACATGAGGTTCTCCAGCCACCGCAAGAAATCCGAAAGCTCCTCGGACGGGGAGGAGGGTTACGTCAGCGTGGATGACAACGAGAACTCTTCCAAGGCATCAGAGCTTGAAATGTCTCTCTTGGAAGACTTAGCAAGATGCAGCATCAATAGACCCACTCAAAAGCTGGACGTGAAAGCGATCACGAAAAGCCTCGACCAATGCAAGATCGGCAATGTCAAATCGCTATTTGATTCCACCGGAAAAGAAGCGTCCAGAAAAAACCAACACGATGTGAAATCTGATAAGAATCAATTGAAAACAAATGACACTGAAGTTAAAACAAAAGATAAGCCAAAAATTGACATAGCAGATGTTCTTTTTAGAAAAATGAATGCAAAAAAATCTAAAGCCGCCGTTTCGAAAGATTCAAAAGAGTCTCCCGATAAAATAACACCTAAAGACAAAGTCAAAACAGTATCCAAAGACGTTGCTAGAGCAGCACCAGAAAATTACAACTGTGAGATCATGATACGGACTACAAAAGGAAAAGACGATTCCAGCAATGGGTCCAACAAAGTGATCTGCGTGACCATAACGAAAGGGTCAAAGAGTGACGGCGATAGCAAAAGTGATTCTAAGGAGATGGTACAAGCCAAGAAAGGAGGGAAGAATTTGTTCCTCCTGTCGCGTGGACCAGTCGCGAGAAGATCAATTGCAGATAGTTTCAGTCCATACACGAGGACACAGGTAAGATTAATAACACATGTATTTTATTTTTCACGCATTAGTCTTAGATGTCAAACAGGGTTGCGTAATGTCCCCGTGGTTATTTAATTTGTATATGGACGAGCTGTGTAAAGTGTATGAAAGAGCTGAAAGGGTTGGATGTAGGTGTCAAAATGAGGCGAGTGTCAGTAAGCTGTCTCTTGTATGCGGATGAGATTGTCCTACTTGCAGACAACGAGCATGAACTACAAGTCCTGGTGAATTGTATGTATGAGGTATGCATGCGAAATGATCTGATGATGAATGTTAATAAGTCCAAGGTAATGATTTTTGAAAAGGAAGAAACCATGACAGTCTGCAACATTAGCGTGAATGGTGAAAATTTGGAGCAAGTAGTTGAGTTCGTGTATTTAGGTAGTATGTTAACAAGAGATGGGCGAGTGGAGAGGGATATTGAAAGAAGGGTTGGGGCAGGCAACAAAGTGAATGGTGCACTTAAAGTTGTCATCGCAAACAAAAACCTATCCAAAAAAGCTAGAATGGCAGGGCACAATGGTGTTCTTCTACCGACCCTTATGTATGGAAGCGAAGCATGGAACTGGCAAAAGAAGGATGAAAGTAGAATAAATGCAGTAGAAATGAGATCTCTTAGACGAATGTGTGGATACTCTGTGTATGATAGAGTGTCGAATGAAAATATAAGAAGTGAATGCGGTGCGAATGATGGTGTTATGAACAAAATAATGAAAGGATCATTAAGATGGTATGGACATATGTAAAGAATGGTAAAAATAATTATATGTTAACGATGTAAATGGAACCAGAAATAGAGGAAGACCGAGGAAAACGTGGCACGATCAAATAAATTGAATATTGAATGTCGGCTATGTGAAGAGTCAGAGAAATGGACGCGCGTGCATGACACGATGTATGAATGTTGAGGAAGCGAGAAAAATATGTCAGGAAAGAAAAGTGTGGTAATCCATTCTTTCTGCCTACCCCTTCGGAGAGACGGCGTGATGGTTAGTTAGTTAGTTAGAAAATTAACATAGGACCAAATACACATAAAGATTTAAAAAATCACGAAATTTAACAGTTGATATATTATTATAACACCTGATGATGTCAACATAGGTTGACGAAACAGTTGTCGCGACAAAAATTGTGATACATTAAAACAGAGTTTTATAATATAACAGTTTATAAAACTCGTACATTATGTTCTACATACATGTTCTGCCAATTGATACTTATGGTCTTGAAACTGTAACATTGTCCAAACAAAGTGCCGAGAAACTACGACTGATCCAAAGAGCCATGGAAAGAGCCATGTTAGGAATAAGCCTGTGAGACAGAGTCAGAAACGATACGGTGAGAGAAAAAACAAAGGTCACTGACATCATCCACCGGGTGGCGACTCTAAAATGGCAATGGGCAGGTCACGTAGCCAGAAACTCAGATGAAAAATGGACAAGAAGACTGCTGACTTGGAGACCGTGGACGGCAAAGAGAAGTGCAGGGCGACCGCAACTACGGTGGAAGGATGATCTGAACAGACATGTCGGAATAACCTGGATGCAGTCTGCATAAGCCAGAGTGACATGGAAGCGAATGGAGGAGGCCTTTGTCCAGGAGTGGACGGGAATAGGCTGAGGAAGAAGAAGAAGGAATAATACATTATATTTGATCTAATTTACTGCCATTTCACGGCAAAACATATAAACAATGGTCTGACATTAAGAAGACATAAATGCATCTTAAACATTGCATCATTGATATCAAATATGCCAATCGCCAAAGTTAAGTAGTTGGGTTGTTCTTTCTATTAGCATTACCCGGTGTAGGATGATTCTGCAAGTTGGAATATAAATCAATATTTGCCGATGATTTTAGAGACATCAGAAAATATGGATTATTTAGAAGTAAACGGAATTTTCTAGGAATTCCTAATATGTGTAAAGAAAGACGCTGCAAGCTTCGTTATGTCCATATAAGAATACAGCGAGATAAATCTTTGAATGATAATCAAATTAACTTTCCTTTATAAAGATTGTTGGATGTATTTTAACTGTGAAAATTATTGTTATTATTATTTCGTTGGATAGCTATTTCCATCAAGAAAGTGAAAATAAAACAATACCCAAGGAAATATACATAACCATGTGAAAAAAAATATGATAGTTATCTCTTTGTGGCATTCATTAGCAAATTCACGAATTTGCTATCCCAAGAGAGGCCAGTCTGATTACAGGAACAGATCAAAGATCTAAAAGAAGAAGAAGCTATAACTGCATTTAAAGATGTGGCATGGCTTTGAGTGCTTTGACTGCCATACCGAAGGTCCCGGGTTCGATTCCCGGCGATGGCAGTGTGATTGTCACACTGTCTTTTGTCTGGTGAAGAATTCACAATAAAATAACAATAGATTAGCTACCTATCACATGTCACGAGAATCACTATGATAGCCTTTACATGGATTTGGCTCGCGCTGTAATGATGTAAAAGAGCGATTCAACAAAGTAATAATAATTATAATAATATCTCAGTTGCCATATCGTTTAGAAGACGAATCGACTTCAATACAGGAGAACTTCGAAGTGCCTTTGTGCGGCAATTTGGGGCATAAAATTAGTTATACCTCCTTGATAGCTGTGGAAAACGTAGAGATTTTGTTCTCTTAGAATTCCTGGATTGTAAATACCCTTTGGTAATACAGTAGAACCCGGATATTTGGCATTCCAAGGGACCAGGTCTACAATGGACAATTAACCAGGTTTTATATTTATCCAGTTTTTCATGTATCCAGGTCCAGATTGGCTTTTGAACCAGGTTTTGTAACCACATAAATAGAAAAGCAATAAAAACAATTCATGGATTGATGCATAAAACAATCGATACAAATTTAATAAAAGTTTAATAAATAAATTGTAATTATATAATACTCGTACATACAAACAATACATTTAATTATTGTGGCTTGAAAAAATCACCTATATGGGCCTGTTTCACACGCTAAAAATGTTGCACAACTCTTCGCGAGATTTACCGGCGTCAAATTCTTGGATTAGTTTTAGTTTCAAGCTAAAATCAAGGCCGTTATATTTACGTTTGTGAAACATTGCGATCTAAAATGGACCACCTTCGATGAATACAGAACAAATACTGAGGAGTTGTCAGTTTACAGAGATTGAAAAGGCAGTGCTCTCCAATTACAGAGGTCGAGAAATCAGTTCTTTCCAATTACAGAGGTTAAGGGCCCCGAATGTCGTATTAAATTAAACAGGTTTCTTTTTTCAATTTAAAGAGGTTTTAGTGCTCCAAAGGGGTGGGAACGGAACTGTTCTGCCAATTATAGAGTTTTTCCAATTAACCAGGTTCCAATTATCCAGGTTCTACTGTATTTTAAAAACATGCTTATTATATTAACGAATTGGTGTATTCAATGATTTTTTATTTACAGGTTAACCAGTGGAGTGGCGGAGAAATCGTTTTATCCAAAGAGCTGACAACTACCCCTGCCACACTACCCCTAATCGCCAACACGCTTTTGAACAACTCCTTCTCTTATACACACCCCTTCAACCTATTGGCCGACAACTTCACCGGTTCATTCAACGCCACCATCGGCGACGATTCTCTTCGCATTCAAGCCTGGGAGGGTCAAACCAACCAAACAACCACAGACCTTGACTTCAGCCAGATAAGCGCGAAAGAATTGGTTTTGATCCATAACCTCATAGACAAAATAATCAACGCGAAAGATCTTGGCACGACCCACAATCTTATAGACGAATTGAATAGACTTACCCCTGCTATATATTCGACCAAATCTGTTAACACCTTTGAAATATCGAATGAAGATAGCGATACATGTCATATCATGCGTAAAACACGCTTTGATACCTATGTATCACAATCGTCAGACAACTCCGATGCATCATTTGAAGAGTTTCACTCTTCAAACTCTTCAAACGGGCCTAATTCGGACGATTACAGCTCTCCTGTTAACCAATGGATCAACTCTCCAGACCAATGCTACCTGTCTCCAAACACCGAGAGAATTGAAAACAACGTACAATACAATTTGTACGGCGAAAGTTTTGCAGAAGAATTGAAACCGCCTTCTGCGAAAATAGACGAAAATTTATTCAACGAGATGTTCTTTGACTTGGACATGACAAACAGAGTCACAAACGATGCAGATATCCTCAGCAGCTCAATGTTGCCGGACTACAATCAAATCCTGCTTCAGCCAGCTCAAAACCTCGGGCAGACATTTGATAACGTTGTCCTGCAGTGTGATGACACAAAATCGTCGTTTTCTGGTGATGAAACTAAAGATGAAAGGATCCGTGAGATCACAAGCCAGCTCGAAGCCATCGCTGGTAACCTGGCTCCAACCACACAAGAATCTGTCTACAGGAATTCTAAGTTTGTCCAGATTTTGCCGAAGGATCTGAAGTGTTGCAACACGAACAAGAAGTCTGCGACGAAAGCCCTTGATGAATCATTCGAGAAGTTGGATACTAACCTGAAAGTACTCATGTCCACAAAGGTGCATAGCCTGAGTGAAGAGAGTGTACCCATGTAAGTATACTATACCTAATAATATAGTGATAAATCTCAATTAGAATTAGAGACCCAGTTATCTGTGAAATGGAAACAGCTTTAGCTATAATGGAACTAGTAAAACTAGTTTTCATGAAATAGTACAGGTCATATGTGAAATGGAACAAACTCTCTTGAATGTGGAATGCAATTACTCATATTTGAAATAACATACATCTCAAGCCTTAAATCAGATATATCTAAAAGAGAACCAGTTTCATCTTCTAGTTATTTGTAAAATGTAACAATCGGTATATATCTTAAAGAGATCCAGTTAGTGTTTTCATAAGAAGAAAAAGTAAAATGAATTTAGCTACATCTGAAACGGAACCAGTAAAGAGAATTTAAAGAGAACTAGTTTCATATTTTGCTTATCTGTAAAATGTTGAAAGTCATCTTAAAAATAAAATCAAGCTATATATCTTAAAGAGGACCAGTTTTATCGTTAAAGGAACCAGATATCGGCTGTCTGTAAAATGTGAAAAACTAGCTATAATATGAAAGGTGCTATGTCTGAAAGAAAACCAGCGATATCTTAAAGAGAACCAGCTACATCTGAAAGAGAACCAAATTATCTGTGACATAGAAATAGCTTTAAATGAAATAGGCCTAGCATAGGGAAAATTATATATTTTTTGGTCTGTTTTTAGGTTGTTGGACTGTCTCCTTCTAAAATGGAACAATCCAGATGAGATAAAATTCCACCGTCTCCCGTACATGTACATGATCTGTACGAGGCTCTTGATGCAGGCTTCCACCGCCAGGAAATTCTTCAAACCTTACGCTAATGGTAAGCACAGAACACCGAGTTGGATCCTTATTACATGACTGTGGGAGACAGACATAATTTCGTGAATAGAATACTGGGATTTCAGCAGAACCAGAGTTCAGTCCTGTTTTGAGTTTTTTTTATTTTTTTAGAATTAATGGCATTAAAAATTTAAAATTTAATTATGTTTTGTTCATCCATTATAAGCCATGTTGGATTTGAAACGATGTGCAGAGCGCCTTCTACAAATTAATATACACGCGTTCAGTGTAATATTTCAGATTTCGCTTCCCATCTAATTTGTAATTCTTAGGGAATAAACTCTAATATCACAAAAATATGACGCCACTTTTGGAACACATAAAAATATCACGGAAAAATAACGCCACTTTTGACGAGACTCGTGACTAACTACGCCATTTTATTTCTTCTAAAAACCCACATATCTTTTTATTGGTAATGTTTTATTATATTTCAGGACATACGGTATTAGATCGGGCTATTTTGACATGTGCGTATCCACTTCTCACCACCTTCCTGGCCGAATGCAGCATCAAGGCCAAGAAGAAACTCTTAGAAGAGGCGAACGAGGAATACTTCATCGACAATGTGAGTGGATCAATCTAATTTCTTTCGTATCTCAGTTCAAACAATATATCTTTCTTGTGTTAACTAATTAATTAATGATGAATTGGATGATTTTTTTTTCTTGTATACAACAGGTCGCTTAAACCCAATTACTGTATACACATTATTTTTAGCTATTATATTGATGATCCACATGACATGTGATAGGTAGCTAATCTATCGCCATTTTATTGTCACGTGAATTCTACACCAGACCAAAGACAATGTGACAATCACACTGCCATCGCCGGGAATCGAACCCGGGACCTTCGATATGGAAGTCAGAGCTTCTAACCACTCTGCCACGAAGGTCGTCTTTATGATTTATCAAGCGCCGTTTTTTTATGAATTAATCATCTCAAGGGCGCTGTAGAAAATGCTCCGTTTTATGAAATAGTTAAAAGTAAACATATTTAGTATGAGGGCTGCACCTGACACAGTCGATCAACATTTACATCAGGATAGGATAATTTGAAAAGGTGTGTTTTGAATCTCAATTTAAACTCTGACTGATTCTCAATGCACTTGATGTCTGTAGGAAGATTGTTCCAGACTGAAAAGCCGGCTACCGCGAAGGCTCAATCAACATTTGTGTGAGGACAGCACTTTGTTACAGATAATATGTCCATTACGGATTCTAATATTAATCGCCATGTAGTCTGACTCGAAATGAAGCTTGAAACTTTAAATAGAAGTAATTAATCACAATGAAAACGTCTGTTTTCTACAACATTATTATCTATATAGAAACGAAGTATTCCTCTCTCGCCCTTATATTCTCAAAATGTTCTCGTACTCTTTCTTGACGACATCTGAGTTTTTGTCTATTTATTGTATATTTATAATGATTGATGCAATTATGGCGAATTTGTGAATACCCTTACGATAAAGGCAGCAAGGAAATAATTGGCATATTCCTATTTATAAGGTTCTATGTATATTTCCTTTGATATTCTTTTTTTTTTCACCCTTTACATCGATTTGGCTCGCGCTGTAACGATGTAAGGAGTTTTTACAACAAAATAATAATAATAATAATAATTACTTTTGTTCGAATTAAAGGAAGTATAAATGAAAGCGTTATTTACAAAATATTGAAAGGTTTGGAAACATGAATGCCAAACAAAGTTTAGTTAAATGTTTAATTAATTATGTGAATGGATCGAAAAATAGAAACAGACCGAAGAAAACGCGACACGATCAACATTTAAATGTCGGTCACGCGGGGAGTCGGAGAAATAGACGTGCGTTCATGACGCGATGTTTGAATGTCGAGGAAGTGAGAGAAGTATGTCAGAGTGGCGGTCTATCCTTTTTGCCTGAATTTCACATATATTCTTCGTTTTTTTACAGTACGATTCTTCAGGGAACGGAATATTGCACAGAGCCGTATTAGGCGGGGCGAAATGCGTCAACTCTCTCACAGGACTCTTGGACCTGAACAAGGAAGAGCAATTCATAGACGTAGAGAGGACAAACAATGATGGTAAGATTTTTTAAAAATATTATGGCGTCTCGTAATGGAGAATATGAAGAAGAAGATAATATCAAGTGGAAGTAGATGGAGCTGTAGTTCCACAGAGATGATGATGATGATGTTGATTTCTATAGGGCCATTTTCGAGAGAGATTCACTTCTAAGGCGCTCTTCGTCCGGAAAGCTTCTCTTAAAAAGGAAAGCAGTTCAATATGAAATCAAATCAAATCAAATCAGTTTATTAGCTCAAAAGACATTACAAACTCTTGAGGACAGGTAAAATATTATAAAAATATAACAAAGTCCAGGAACGCATTAGAGATGGTTCGACATTAGGAAGACAACATACTTTAGAAAAGTCAAGAGTATTTGTCCCCTGATCGTACCTTCACTAATATAAAAGACGTCGATCTCCGAGGAGACCGCGTTCAGCAGACTAATTGCTCTTCCCACCGGTGTCACCAGAGGCAGATTGGTTCTGGTGGCCGGTTGGATGGATAATTATGACAATGGATCATTCATTGTCATTATTAACACCACGTCCTTTCTCCAGCAAATTAGTCCTATAGAGTGGATTATGTGGACATTGTTAAAATGTTATGTGGATAATACAGCATACAATCATTCTTACATTTATGACGTCATGATTGTTTTCGTCTTTGCATTTTTATTTATATTTTATTCTATAATATTTTCTACATCTTCTTCAGAGTATTCCCGTTTACTCCTGGACAAAGACCTTTTTCATTCGCTTCCACGCCATTGTCTTGCGCAGACTGCATCCAGGTTATTCCGACATGTCTGTTCGGGTCATCCTTACACCGTAGTTGCGGTCGCCCTGCACTTCTCTTTGCCGTCCACGGTCTCCAAGTCAGCAGTCTTCTTGTCCACTTTTAATCTGAGCTTCTGGCTACGTGACCTGCCCATTGCCATTTTAGAGTCGCCACCCTGTGGATGATGTCAGTGACCTTTGTTTTTTCTCTCACTGTATCGTTTCTGACTATGTCTCTTAGGCTTATTCCTAACATGGCTCTTTCCATGGCTCTTTGGGTCACTCGTTTCTCGGCGCTTTGTTTGGACAATGTAACAGTTTCAAGACCATAAGTACCAACTGGCAGAACGCAGGCTTCATAGACTTTTCGTTTCAGGTTGATCGGTATTTTCCGGTTTTAAGGATGTAACCCATTTTTCCGAAAGCTGCCCAGCTTAGTCCAATTCTTCTCTTTAGCTCTGCGGTTTGGTTATCTCGGCCCCATCGAATATCGTGTCCCAGGTATGTATATTCCTGGACAGTCTCGATTCTGCTGCAATCAATGCTGATTTGAAGCCTTTCCGTGCCCATCACCTTGGTCTTTGCCAGGTTCATACTCAAACCTACATATTTGGATACATAATTTAGTTCTTTAAGCATTTCGGCTAGTTCCTCTCATTGAACTAACTTACCATTACGCCGTCTCCCGGAGGGGTAGGCAGAAAGAATGGACTGCCACACTTTTCTTTCCTGACATATTTCTCTCGCTTCCTCAACATCCATACATCGTGTCATGCACGCGCGTCTATTTATCTGACTCCTCACGTAGCCGACATTCAATATTTGATTTATTTGATCGTGACACGTTTTCCTCGGTCTTCCTTTATTTCTAGTTCCATTTACATAGTTAACATATAATTTTTTTACCATTCTTTCTTCATTCATTCTTCCCATTCTATGTTTTAATATATTTAGTATAATTTTATTTAAAAAAATTATATGTTAATGATGTAAATGGTACCAGAAATAGAGGAAGACCGAGGAAAACGTGGCACGATCAAATAAATCAAATATTGAATGTCGGCCATGTGAGGAGTCATACACATTCATACATTCATACATGACACGATGTATGAATGTTGAGGAAGCGAGAGAAATATGTCAGGAAAGAAAGGTGTGGCAGTCCATTCTTTCTGCCTACCCCTTCGGGGAGACGGCGTGATGGTTAGTTAGTTAGTTATTTATATATTTCTTGTCATAATTTTATACATCATTGCACAAATAAAAATAAATCACAATGCTTTTAGAATTCCAATTGATTTAAAATTTAATAATTCACATTCTTAATTTGAATATTTCGAATTAGTTTCCCGCCCATGTGGGTATATCTTTACCGCCAATATTCGGCTATTTAAATATTCAACAATCGAACAAACAGGTTCCAATTCCAAATTCAAATCGTTTTATTGCCGCGAATAAAAATGTGACGCGGAATATGTAAAATTTAATTTGATTTTTCGACAGCAGATGGCTCTAATCGATGGGGCCATTCGATACTGTTGCAAGTGTTGCTTTTTTCGTGGAATAATTTAATTTTAATAAAATATATTATTAAGACCATAACGCTGTTTTACAGAATGTGTAGATAGAGAGGATGGACCGTTACACTTTTTATCCTGATTTCTCTAGCCTTCTTTAACGTTCATAAAGAGTTTGAATAAATCTAATTACATTTGGTATTACAACACTTTATTTCATTTAACGCAGACATGTTTCGGTTATAATATAATCTTTATCAATTTACACAATTTTTACAATAAAATAAAACAGAGAAGAAATAAATTCGTACATTGACAGAGAAGTTTCTGGCCAAAAACCGCAAACTTTTCTGTGCGTTTGTCGATTTGCAAAAAGCATATGATTACGTTAATAGAGTCAAGTTGTGGAAAATATTATCTGAATATGGAATAAGTACAAAACTGATCACGGCAATTAAGTCGCTATACACGGAAAGCACTGCTAGTGTCAGAGTAAATGGAGATCTTACAGCCTGGTTTGATATCAATAAAGGTGTCAAACAGGGTTGCGTAATGTCCCCGTGGTTATTTAATCTATATATGGACAAGTGTATGAAAGAGCTGAAAGGGTTGGATGTAAGTGCCAAAATGAGCGGAGTGTCAGTAAGCTGTCTCTTGTATGCGGATGACGCTGTCCTACTTGCAGACAACGATCATGAACTACAAGTCCTGGTGAATTGTATGTATGAGGTATGCATGCGAAATGATCTGATGATGAATGTTAATAAGTCCAAGGTAATGATTTTTGAAAAAGAAGAAATCATGACAGTCTGCAACATTAGCGTGAATGGTGAAAATTTGGAGCAAGTAGTTGAGTTCGTGTATTTAGGTAGTATGTTTACAAGAGATGGGCGAGTGAAGAGAGATATTGAAAGAAGGGTTGGGGCAGGCAACAAAGTGAATGGTGCACTTAAAGTTGTCATCGCAAACAAAAACCTATCCAAAAAGCAAGAATGGCAGTGCACAATGATGTTCTTCTACCGACCCTTATGTATGGAAGCGAAGCATGGAACTGGCAAAAGAAGGATGAAAGTAGAATAAATGCAGTAGAAATGAGATCTCTTCACGCCGCGCCGTCTCCTCGAAGAGGTAGGCAGAAAGAATGGACTGCCACACTTTTCTTTCCTGACATATTTCTCTCACTTCCTCAACATTCATACATCGTGTCATGCACGCGCGTCGATTTTCTGACTCCTCACATGGCCGACATTCAATATTTGATTTATTTGATCGTGCCACGTTTTTCTCGGTCTTCCTTTATGTCTGGTTCCATTTACATCGTTAACGTTTATTTTTTTACCATTCTTTCTTCATTCATTCTTTCCATATGTCCAAACTATCTTAATGGTCCTTTCATTATTTTATTCATAACACCATCAATTGCACCGCATTCACTTCTTATATTTTCATTCGACACGCTATCATACACAGAGTATCTGCACATTCGTCTAAGATATCTCATTTCTACTGCATTTATTCTACTTTTATCCTTCTTTTGCCAGTTCCATGCATCGCTTCCATACATAAGTATATTTAGTTAAAATCCACTGATGTTTTGTATCTTCGACAGGTTTCAGTTCTATACATTAAAAAAGAAGCATTATTTACAATGAACTTCTACCATGAAATTTAAAATAACATCTTTTTTTTAAATATTACTTTTGTTTTATAAAAAATAAGTCCGAAACTTTTAATGCTATATAAGTGCATCAGAGATGTTCAAATGTATTAGGTACCTTACCTGTTTGCTTGTTATATTGCTTTGTGTTACCGATGTTAAATGATACGCAGGTACGTGCTTGGCATCTTCAGATAGCGACAATGTTTTTAACTAAAGTTTCCTTATCGGAGGAAGTCAAAAGTTGTCCAAAATTCCCCACTGTTTGAAGGCTAAATACATCCAATTTGCATAACGTTGTATGTCTCATAATGACATCAAATATAGTGTGCTTTTTTTTCTATCCTCTCCATAGCAAGCCTACCCTAATATCCTTCATTCTCATATCGTATGGAGTTCCTGTGCCAACCCTTATGTATGGAAGTGAATTTGGAGCTGGCAAAAAAGGATAAAAGCAAGATGAATTCCGTAAAAATCAAATCAAATCAGTTTATTTCATCTATAGACATTACAAAATTAAGTTTTAAGGCATCTATTGAGAACAGGTAAAATAAAATATTGTGTATAGTATACTACCAGAAACGCATGAGAGATGGTTCGACATTAGGAAGACAGGATACTCTCCAGAATTAAGAGTATTTGCCTTCTGAACGTACTTTCACTAATATGAATGACGTCGATCTCCGAGGACACTGCGTTCAGTAGATTAGTTGCTCTTTCCACCGGTGTCACCAGAGGCAGGGATCATCGTGATCTACGAAACCACCCTAGTACGTCACGCAGCTTCTAACGAGTCTTCGATTCAGCTGACCGACACTACTGCCCAGCTTAACATCGTCCTCAGCTGCTCGCCGTTAGGACTCCGCCCCACTGCTGTTGACACCCTGCCCAGTTACGCCGACGTCCATCCACACACCATTATCATATAATTACTTTCGATCGAGAATAAACGTTGAAACTTCCACCGTCTTTCAACCCTCTCCACACCCCCAAAACTCTATCATCTTGGAACCACGGTTGTGGATGGTTTCTCACAGCTGCATATACAATTAATATCCTAATTTTGAAGATAATTGAGGTATGGTTTTACTTTCAAATCACGCTTTGACGATACACCGCACCAAACAGTACTGTCAGTGTAATTGTTGCTGATGAACTGCACATGGATTCGTAGCCCATTCCCTTAAATTTTGCTTGATAATAAAGCCATTTAATTGGAATATATTATGATTATTATTTTGTTGAATCACAGCATGACCCAAATCGATGTTATCGTAGTGATTCTTTAAAGTTCTTGCTGGTTAAGTGCCTAATTACAGCTAATTTCAAAACGGTGGATACGTGTAACATAAATTAAATAAACACAAAAGTCCGGATCGTCCATGTCAACATGTGCAACATCGAAAAAACATTATGTGTTATTACATTATGTGCTAAATTAAAAAAACGGTGGATTCGTGGAACATAAATTAAATAGTCAATATGTGCACCATATAAAAAGAACATTTTGTGTTAAATTATTTTTATTTTGTTATTTTATTTTATATCATTGTATTTTTTATTATTTGTTTTAGATTTATTTTGTGGGTGTTGGGCGATCGAAGTGTGCGCGGGAGATGCCTATTGGTGGCGATGAGGTTCGCAACCCATCACACCGCGTCTCCCGCGGGGCGAAAAGAGAAGGATGGAGTGCCGCATCAGTAAAAGTGTGAGAGTTCATTCTTTCTGCCTACCCTTTCGGGGAGACGGCGTGATGGTTAGTTAGTTAGTTAGTTAGTGATTCTCGTGACATGAGATCGGTAGATATTCTATTGCCATTTTATTGTCACGTGAATTCTACAGCAGACCAAAGACAGTGTGACAATCACACTGCCCTCGCCGGGAATCGAACCCGGAACCTTCGGGGTGGCAGTCAATGCACTTACTACTCGGCCACGAAGGTCGTCGTATTAGCATAATAAGCCTTGGTAAAAGTACGAGATAAAGAAGTTCAATTTTCTGATTAATATTTTGATTAATTAATAAGTTTCGACATTTTGATAAAATTTACAAGAATCAGTCCCGCCTCTGGGCTTTTTGCGTTGTAATTAGCCCTGATGTTAATGTGTTAATTATTTATTTTTAGGTTATACAGCTTTACACTTGGCATGTGGGAAACACGTTTCACAGTCCGGAGAATTTAAATGTTCCTGTCTCTGCATGACACACGTTTTGTTAGAACACGGGAATGTCAACCCAAATACAAAGGTTAGTAAAACCACTCCTTAATATTTTTACTAAAAATCTTATGGCAGAAATATACCATTGTGGTGTGTCATATTGTGCGCATCCTGATCAGTGGCATGCCTTAGGTCAACCAGTGAGGCAAGCCCGTCCGACTTTTTTGTGCTATAATATAATTAGAGGGTCACGATAATATATATTTCCGGATTAAAATAATTTTATCTTTCTAAATTAATTTCGTGAATTGATTATAAATCCCATTTTAGGCGCATTTTAAATCTATACAAAAAATTATTTTCTGCGTCAGCAAACTCATGTTCTTGTATAATATAATAATGTCTTTACATATGTAATTAATAATAAATAAGCTGTAAATAGAAAATAATAATAAATTTTTTAACACCTAAACATGAATTATAAATAAATGTTCATAAAGAAATTACATGATCTTTCTTTTCATAACATTTTTGCACATAGCGTAAATGACAGATAACATTCTGACAATAGAAATGAAGTTCGTGACACATCCAATAGTAACATACTTCAAACATAGCCCGGCTTCAAATCTTCTGGTATATATGCACCTAGCTATACGATTACAAGCCAAAAATACATAAGTGCGATAAAGACCCTTTTACATTTTGCAAGCCCAATATGAAGCCCATCGAAAACATGAAACAAAATATGTGGACGTAGGCGATTTTGTCTGCGGAGTCATTTGCAACGCAACGGATTAAATCGCGCAAAAATTCAAAAAAAAATTTATTTCGTAGACGGCTCAAACGCGCAAAAAATATTGTTTTATTATAGATTTTTTAAGGCAAGCCCGGCTTCTCGGCTTGTATGGACGTATCACCACTGATCCTGATGTGACGGATAGAGTGCACATATATCAATCTAATTTATCCTGACATGACGGGTAGCATGCACATATATCAATCCATTCCATCCTGGTGTGATGGATAGCGTGCACATATATCAATCCATTTCATCCTAGAATGACGCATAGCGTGCACATATAGGGTCTGTCGCAAAAGTATCGAGAACTTTTTTTTTTCAGACAATTTATTGCCAATAAACGTACAAACACTTAATATTCTTCAAAATACGCCCCTTGGACGTCAATACACTTTTGGTAGCGTTTCTTCCACTCTTGGAAGACACCCTGGAAGGCAGAAGATGGAACCCCCTTAAGACACTGCGTCGAAGCGGTTTTCACCCTATCCGACGTCTCCAAATGGCGTCCCTTTAGGCTTCGCTTGATGCGGGGGAACAAAAAGAAGTCCTGTGGTGCTTTCATTGCGTTCCAGGACGTCCTGAGAAATCCGAACCAGAGTTTCCCTTTGTTCATCTGTTAACACTTTTGGTACCATTTTGGCATAAATCTTCTGCATTTGCAAATCACCCGTCACGTTTGTCATGTTGCACTTCTCCGCTATTAAGCGGACACTTAGACGACGATCACACTGTAACACTTCTCTCACTTTCGTGACGTTGTCATCAGTTTTGGGAGTTGACGGTCGTCCAACGTGCATATCGTCTTCAATTGATTCCCGGCCGTTTTGGAATTGTTTGTGCCACTAAACTCTTGCCTGTGACATGGCTTCATCTCCGAAGGCTTCCCGAATCATGGCCAGCGTCTCGATACCGTTTTTTTTTCAGCCGAACGCAGAATTTGATGGCTGCCCGCTGTTCCAGAAAACATTGCATCTTGATTTCCATCGCGACGACAAAACACACTTAGGGCGGATCACTGTGCTAGCTCTACCGTTGCTCGGAGAGGACTGAGCAGCGGCGCGTTTGGTAGCTGCGACTCCCCCCTACATCTCCACCACTCAGCGCATCCCACTACCCCTTCTGGCGCAGTCAGGATTTTTTTTCTTGATACTTTTGCGACAGACCCTGTATATCAATCCAATTTATCCTGATATGACGGGTAGCATACACATATATCAATCCAATTCATCCTGACGAGACGGATAAACCAATCCATTTAATATTTTTATATCTAATTTCAGGATCGAATGTCTGGCAACACTGCCCTGCACACAGCGGTGACAAATCACTCCTGCGCCCCACAGTTGGTGGACTGCCTGCTTCGTTACAAGGCAGATACATCCCTAAAGAATTACAAGTTAGTTCATAGCAATATTTTATTTTCCTATAGATAAACTTTTAAAATGCTAAGCTAACTCGTTATTACATTTTTTTATGAATAAAACACTGTTTCTTCCACTTTTGAGTTTATTTTTCTTAACATGTTTTGAAGGCTTTACACATTCATCATATGGAGAACGATTCGTTCTCATAATGTATAGTTTATATCGTTCCTTAAAGCCTTCGAAACATTTAGAGAAAAATAAACTCAAAAGTGGAAAAAACAGTGTTTTAATTCATAAATAATTCGTCATTATGGAATTCCACAGTGTTAATGCCTTAAGTTTATCTAAAATCAACGTATTATTAGTTTTTTCCTATTTCCTCTTATAAGATATAAAATACTATTGTAGTGGAGCCCTCTCGTAGACCTTAGTTATGCCCGAACACCATTCAGTCAATAAATGCAGTAGCTACAGAACTGACGTGTCTTTAATATCACTCCCATAATAGTATTTCCTACACAAACTTATAGATCACGTCGGGGTCACCACTTTAGGTATACGTAAGGTATACTATGTGTGTGCGGGAAATACTATTATGGGAGTGATATTAATGACACACGTGTGTTCTGTAGCTAGTGCATTTATTGACTGAATGGTGTTCGGGAATAATTAAGGTCTACGAGAGGACACCACTACATCATAATTATTTATTGTTCATTTACCAAGTATAACAAGGATATTGAAAGAAGGGTTGGGGCAGGCAACAGAGCGAACGGTGCACTTAAAGTTGTCACAAACAAAAGTTTTCTGTATTCAAAAATACTAAGATGGTAGTAACAATAGTGTTCTTTTAACAACCTTTATGTATTGAAGTGAAGCATAGAAGTGGCAAAAGAAGGATAAAAGTAGAATAAATGCAGTATAAATGATATCTCTTAGAAGAATGTGCACTAATTTTGTATATGATAAGGGTCAAATGAAAATATTAGAGGCGAATGAAAGTGTTATGAACAAAATAATGAAAGCGTCATTAACGGTGGTTTGTACACATAGAAAGAATGAAAAGAACAAGATTTTGAGGAAAACCGAGGAAAACACGGCACAATCAAATCAATCAAATATTAAGTGTGGTGGTTATTAAGACCGGGTGGTGGTCTAGGGGATAAAACGCTTGACTCCTAATCTAGGGGACTTGGGTTCGAGCCTGGACACGACCAGATTCCTTCTTCATAATAATGAGCTATTTTCTGCTCATATTGAAGATTGTAAAATAAATTCTAATATCATTGATTTAAATCTTTGATGTTAGTCTTTTTTAATAAAAAAAAAAGTGTCGGCCACGAGAGGATCGATCAAATTGACATGTGTGCATGACACGATGTTGAGAAAGTGAGAGAAGTATGTCAAGAAAGAATAGTGAGTGGACATAAAAAGAAGTGAAAAATGCATGCAGTAAAATGTTATAATTTTTTTTCAGGGCTTCAACGCCTCTGGATTTCGCGAAGTCTGTCAGCAGATCATCGAAGTCTTCGCCCACCAAGATCGTGGTGGACCTCATGAAGCAGCAAATGAATGTGGGAGCCAGACAGCGTGCTAATAAAACCTAAGATATATTTAATGTTATTATTTAGAATATGTTTCCAAAATTGGGTTATATAATATGTCCCCCGTGATAGCGAAAACAGTTTTTCTAATAATGCTGTAAGATTTGAGAAAAATTGTATCTTTGTTACATAATCTTTCTGCTTCTTCAGTTTATCTTAGTTCACTCCTATACAAGAGATGCAAAAGTGGAGAAAAACATTAAAAGCAGAGTTGGTGCTGACTTGGCTTGGTTTCACCAGGCTTGCTGGCTTCTTGCTTCGATGCCAGCAGCAAGCGTGACGAAACCGGTCACTGTCGAAATATAGTGAAAAGTGGAAGTAGTTAAAAACATTATTCTTATTCTTTTAGACCTTTGGTCTGTTCCTGTAGTCAGGCTGGCTTCTTGGGAGGTTGACTCCCAGCTATCCCTCCAACTCTTTGGCGGTCTTCTGGGGGGACGGTAGCCAACAGGAATCTGATGCGCCACATATTGTAGGATTCTGGAGGGATCCATCCTCTCTGTTCTCAATGGAGTTCTGGTCCGAACCCTTATGTATGGAAGCGAAGCATTGAATTGGCAGAAGAAAGATGAGAGCAGAATAAAGATGAGGTCCCTAAGACGTATGTGTGGTAGAACAATGTACGACAGAATCTCAAAAGCTGATATTAGGAAGGAATGTAGAGCGAAAGAAGGTATTGTGAACAAAATTATGAAAGGATCGCTGCGTTGGTTCGGACATATGGAGCGCATGGGTGAAGAAAGAATGGTTAAAAAAGTATACATTAACGATGTAAATGGAGTAAGGAGTCGAGATAGACCGAGGAAAACATGGCATGACCAAATTAATCAAATATTATTGGTCATGTCAGAAGCTGGAAGAATCGACGTGCGTGTATGACTCGATGTATGAATGTGGAGGAAGCTAGAGAGGTATGTCAGGATAGAGTAGTGTGGCGGTCCATTCTCTCTGCCTACCCGGGGAAACGGCGTGATGGTTTGTTGTTGTTCTTGTTGTTTGTCCATCCTCTCCACGTTCGCAGTCCAGTATCTGCTGCGTTGTCTGCCCCATCTTACGATATTTTCCACCTTGCAGATTTCAGGGATAGCCGTGTTCCTCACTCTATCTCGAAGAGTTCCTCTTGTTCATACTCAGCATCGGCATCTCTGTCACCTGAACTCTAGCCACTAGCCTTTGTTCTTGTGGTATCCGCTCTGGTCTCAATGCCTTACGCAGGTTTTGTATATTCTGACCTCATTGTCAGTTCTCTCTTATTTTTCCTTATGGTCTCCTTGAAAAAACATTACTTTATTTATTTATTATTCCACACATATGTGATTAAGGCTTCACATATACTACAGAGTATGGATTACAGATTGTAACGCTGTTCATAATAAAGTCACATCTTCTTCTTCTTTTTGTCCTGTCACACCTCCGTGGTGCATAGGGCCTCAAGGAACCTTCTCCACCCGACTCTATTGCATGCCTGATGCCTAACATCATCCAAGTGAGGCCTGCCGCCTTGACCTCGTCCTGCAGGGTTCTTCTCCAGGTGGCTCTAGGTCTGCCTCGCTTTCTCTTTCCCCCAATAGGGGACCAGTCTAGTGCACCCTGAGCGATGCAGGCTGGGTTCCGTCTCAGAGTGTGACCGATCCACTGCCATTTGCGTCTAGCGACCTGTTCTCTAATTGGCTTTTCGCCTGCCATAGTCCAGAGAGCGGCATTTGACACTGTTTGGGACCAAAGTCACATCACTTTTTTGCAATTAACTCATCGACTGTCGACATATTCCGCAAACGTTCAACGCGAACGCTATTGAAATACTGCTGGATTCGGTCGAGTAGCAGAAAAACCTCGTTTGGGGTTAGAGGCAACCAACAAGTTAATTACCTGATGCGTGGATTATAACAGCACAATTGCACAGTTTAGCACTATATTGTTTATAATCTGCTTATTGCTTTATTAGGTGACCTGGTCTTGTAAGATATTTTTCTTACGATAGGCAATAATCTGTTTTATAATATTTAGTTGATTAGATTCTGTTATTTTAATTTTTAGTGATGTATTATATTATAAATGTATCCAATATATTAAGTTAACAAATGTATTTTTAATTACATTGTATTTTGTTTTGTATTACGGATGTGTTATTAGATAATTGATACAAATGTTCATTATATTTTTGCCTTCAGTTCGTGTTGTGGATTCACATTTTGATAAATTAAATGTTATTATGTCACACCCGAAACATGTGTGTGAAAAGTTAATTTAAGTGTTTTGAAAATACAAAATGTATAGGATGTTTTTTTTAGAGGTTTGGTTTTTAAACTGGCAACATTGTTTCTACAGACTGTCAATTTGATAGTTGACAATTGATTTGTAGTCAGTACGTTTTGCCATTTTACCATGAATAGACTGACGTCAGAACAGCGCTTGCAAATTGTGCAAATTTATTTTGAAAATCACAATTTGGTTCGCCAAACATATCGTGCACTACGTCCATTGAACGGTCGACATAATCGTCCATCCGAGCAAGTTATTCAGAATACCATAGATCGTTTTCGCACCACGTACACTCTAGTGGATAATACGCATCCACAAAGACGACAATTGCACTTCATTGGAGCTAGCCGTGGCGCTCATATGCCCGAAATCATATTTAAACAATAATGGCATAAAATTATCTATTAAATACAGCCAATATCATAGACATTTACATTATTTTAATGTGTTTTTTTTTCATTTTGAATATGTATTGTATACCTCTAAAAAAAACTATAATTCTATTAATTTGAAGATAGCAATGTTATTCACAAAATCAATTTCATTAAATGTTTTGCTTTTGCCAAACTCAGTAATAATAATAATAATAAAAACTGTTTTTATAGAATTCAGGAAAACACAAACTGTTATAAATATACCTTTTAACCTAACAAACAATTTAATTATAATAGTATCCTTGTATCGACAAAACTACTATTGATGAAATCAGTGAACTTGATAAACTCTGTTTAATAAATTTAGTTAACTGAATCATGTGTTTTTAACGTAATCGGTGAACTGAATAAACTGTTATTGACGAAATCAGTGAACCGAATATACTGTTATTGATGAAATCAGTGAATTAATAAACTGTTGTAAATAATATTAATTAACTTTGTTTAATGATTTTAATGTATTCGGTGCACTGAATAAACTGTTATTGATAAAATTAGTGTACTTCATATTCATATATTGACAAAATCAGTGAACTGAACCAATTGTTATTGATGAAATCAGTGAACCTAATAAAATGTTATTGATGAAATCAATGAACCCAATAAACTGTTATTGATGAAATCAGTGAACCCAATAAACTGTTAATGACAAATTCAGTGCACTGAATATACTGAAAGTTACAAGATGAAAACAGCGAATAAAATATTTTGTTATTGATGAAATCAGTGAACTGGATGTTCTTTAAGCTATTAAAACTTTTGTATTTTTTATATGCGAAACATTAAAAAAAAATTAAAAGAGAATGTCAAGATTCAAAGCCGTGCCACACTGTTTTAAACAAGCTCTCCACATCGGTCTCCACCGGCGGTTTAAAATTGTGTAGACACATGTTTGAAACCAAAATTCGGTTGACCTTCAACAACCTTTGTGGATGGACGCACATAGTAGCGTGTGGATCCCGCCGTTGTAAACACGCATTCCACAGTGGGCGCTCCACATTCCACCAGTCAAGGTCAGTTGCATAGCGGCATCGCGATCGGTGGAGTGCGGAGTGTCTACTGTGGATGCCACACCAACCTTGGGCTCCACAAAGGTGACCCCTGTGGAGAGCTTGTTTACAACAGTATGTGGGCTCCACAGCTCTCCACCAAGATCACCCCTGTGGAGAGCTTGTTTCAAACAGTGTGGCACGGCCTTTAATCCCTGATTTACCCTGTTGGGCTTTTGCATAGCGTCCACTCTGTAAATGGATTCAACAATAAAAATATTACTAATGAGTAACACTTATTTTTAATTAAGATTGTATTGTGAGAATTTATAGAAATAATGTTAAATGTTGTTAAATATAACTACTTGTAGATATTAAAGTAAACTTCATATGAAAAATATATTATTGTTTTAATTTATTTTATGTAAGGAAACAGTCTCATCTGCAGCTTAGAAGAAATACAAATAATTTTATGGCTGTAAAAATCACTGTTTTTCAGTAACTTAAATGCTCTACTTCTAAGAAATTTAATTTATTGAAATATGTATTTGATTCGTATGTTGATTTGTATGAAAGAGCTGAAAGGGTTGGATGTAGGTGCCAAAATGAACGGAGTGTTAGTAAGCTGTCTCTTGTATGTGGATGACGCTGTCCTACTTGCAGACAACGAACACGAACTACAAGTCCTGGTGAATAGTATGTATGAGGTATGCATGCGAAATGATCTGATGATGAATGTGAATAAGTCCAAGGTAATGATTTTTGAAAAAGAAGTAATCATGACAGTCTGCAACATTAGCGTGAATGGTGAAAATTTGGAGAAAGTAGATGAGTTCGTGTATTTGGGTAGTATGTTTACAAAAGATGGGCGAGTGGAGAGGGATATAGAAAGAAGGGTTGGGGCAGGCAACAAAGTGAATGGTGCACTTCAAAGTTGTCATTGCAAGAAAGCTAAAATGGCAATGAACAATAGTGTTCTTATACCGACCCTTATGTATGAAAGCAAAGCATGGAACTGGCAATAGAAGGATGAAAGTAGAATAAATGCAGTTGAAATGAAATCTCTTAGACAAATGTGTATTATAGAGTGTCAAATGAAAACATAAGAAGTGAGTGCGGTGCGAATGATGGTGTTATGAACAAAATAATGAAAGGATCATTTAGATGGTTTGGACAAAATAAATAATGAATGAAGAAAGAATGGTAAAAAAGTATATGTTAACAATGTAAATGGAACTAGGAATACAGAAAGACCGAGGAAAATGTGGCACGATCAAATGAATCAAATATTGAATGTCGGCCACGTGAGAAGTCAGAGAAATCGAGGCGCGTGCATGACGCGATGTATGAATGTTGAGGAAGCGAAAGAATGTCAGGAAAGAAAAGTGTGACAGTCCATTTTTTCTGCCTACCCCTTTGGAGAGACGGCGTGATGGTTGGTTAGTTAGTTTTTATTTTATTTGATTCTACAATTGAACCCTTAATTGGACAGAAGGAAAATATCTTCCACTTGATATTGTCCATGTTCATAGGTTAATATTACCCACAAAAGGCTATATAAATAAAATGAACATCTTAAAAATCTTAATCTGGATAGTGCCTAAAAACAATGGAACATAAAAAAAACTGGAATAACCTGGATAATTGAAAAGGATGACCAGGAACAGGAACTGTGGAGGAGCCCGAATCCCACACCAGGATATAGCATCGAGAAGTATAATAATATATATTATTTTAAATGAACAATAAACAAGTATATTTATTTATTTTAATTTAGTAATTAGGTGATTTTTTGCTTGTCACTCACCTACTCTTCCAAAATCAAGTTGTAGTCAAGTACTTTGTAAAAGTGAATAGTTCACAAGTTATTATACACTCAACTTTGATAATAATAACAAATTACGAAAGTACCATAAATGCTTTAGAAATATTACGACTTATCAGAAATTCGAAAGTGTAAATGGATTCATCAGCAAGGAACAACAAACACTATTAAACTTCCATTACCCTTGCTGCATATTTAGTAAACATTGTTTATAATAACTTAATGAAACACCTAAAAGAGATATCCTATTACATCCACCG
Source organism: Lepidostoma basale (assembly GCA_022606425.2). NCBI lineage: Eukaryota > Metazoa > Arthropoda > Insecta > Trichoptera > Lepidostomatidae > Lepidostoma > Lepidostoma basale. Next base: position 621,974 of record JAHDVF020001461.1, on the reverse strand, counting down.
TAGTTTTCAGACATTGCTCCCTTCGACTACCACTTGTTTTTATCAATGACTCATGGCCTGTCAGCAGCACTTACATTCTTAAGAGGAATACAAAAAAATGCCTATAAAAATCAACCGTTCTTTCAATGCGAAAATTGTATGCTACCAGACAGACGTGAAAAAGTTGTGCCTAGCCATAGAGAATACTTCTAATAATTAATGTGTTATCTTTTTGTGAATAAAGCCCCAATTTTTACAAAAAATCTTTAAAACTTATACATTTTATTTTAATCGTAATTATTATTCTTTTAGAATATTCATTTTGTGGTCGTTAGATGATCGAAGTGTGCGCGGGAGATGACTGCTGGGAGGTTCGCAACCCATCACTCCGCGTCTCCCGCGAGGGCGAAAAGAGAAGGATGGAGTGCTGCATCGGTTAAAGTGTGGCAGTTCATTCTTTCTACCTACTCCTTCGGGGAGACGGCGTGATGGTTAGTTAGTTAGAATATTTATTTATTAAAAAAATGGGTAAATCTATTTTTTTATAATCAAATTTATTTTAAACTCGATGATGACTCGATGACTCGTATGACTCGTTGTATGAATGTGGAGGAAGCTAGAGAGGTTTGCCAGAATAGAGTAGTGTGGCGGTCCAGTCTCTCTGCCTAACCCTGCGGGAAACGGCGTGATGGTGTGTTTGTTTGTTTATAATCAAATTAATGTGAAAGATTATTATGGCCTAGTATCATTTAAATTAAATATTTTATTTTTATTTTTAATAAAGCTTAAATGAATAAATAAAGAAAATTTACAGAATTTAAGGGAATTTGAAGAAAAATATTTTATCTGGCTGAAAAATTAATGAATTCAGTAGCCTGGTTCGTGGCAGATATTCGATATTTGTATTTTGGCAACACTACTTGTCAAGTTGTAGCGTGTTTCCTTCCTATCAAATTTTTCACGCGGACAACATGGTGAGTGTTTAATTTAGCGTAATTAATTGTAATTTTGGGGACAGTTTATGCGGTAAAATATATTTAATAAATAATTTTCATTAAGATTATCGGTTTAAAGTAAAGATTTGGGGTTTTTGTACCGTGGCTTGCTCGTAAAACCTAGTTTTATCGTTGAGGTTATGGTCATTTTTGCTCCGGTGACACTTGCCAACAGAAAATGCAACTTATTTCCTAGTTTCGTCACCTTTGCAGCAGTATTTCACTGTTTGATAGTTAATTTTATCGTTATTTCATTTGATTATGTGAATATTCTTTAGTTTTATGTGTTTTTGTTCTCTGATTCGCGCTTTAATTTTCTTGTCAGAATAACACGCCGAATTCGCAAAATATAATTAAATATTGTTATAATTTTTTTACGTTCAGTGAAAAGTTACTATTTACAATTTATTTATGTATATCCGTTTAAAGTTATTGTAAATATTGTACAAATGTTTTTTTAAAACTTTTTTACAGAGTTATTAATAGATGATTTGTGCTTAAACTTTGTTTTGTTCGGTGAATTATAAGGAACAGATAATGTACTATTTTAAATAATATAAAAAGTGCGTAAAACGCCGACTTTTTTTATCTTTAAACATCTAAATGCCACTATCATATTAAAATGTGTATTTATTTATAATTTTCGACTATCCAAAATAGCTAAGATGGCAGTGCACAATGGTGTTCTTGTATCGACCTTTATGTATGAAAGTGAAGCATTGAAGTGACAAAAGAAAGACGATTGTAGAATCAATGCGGTAGAAATGAGATCACTGAAATGTGTGGTATAACTTTATATGATAGTATCATTGCAAATAAGAGAAGTGAATGCTGTGCGAATGAAAGTGTTATGAAAAATATAATGAAAGGATCATTAAGATGGTCAGGACATGGAAATACTGGTAAAGAAAGTGTATGTTAACAAGAAATAGAGGAAGACCAATGACAACATGGTATTTGCATAATTTTCCCGCACATTTTTCTCAGTGATTTCATTTCCACGACATTTATCCTATGTTCATTCTTTCTTTTCACTTCAGTACATAAGGTTTGGCACTAGAACCCCATAATGTATTGCTGTCTTTGGTTCAATGGATATATTTCTATTTGCAGTGACCGTTTATTTTGTTCCCAGCGCCAACCCTACTTTCAATGTATTCTCCACTATTCTGTCTCTTGTAAACATGCTTCCCAGATATATAAATTTGGTCTATCTCCAATTTCTCTTTTGGTTATTTGACTCTTTAAACAAAACAATGTCAACTGTTGAACAATGCAACAATAATTTATTTTATCAATACAAATAGTAAGACACACAACCTTTAATCCTGATTTGACTTAACTGGGAGATGAGAGTGATCCTCATTTTATAAGGGAGGAGGTCTCCATGGTGTTTCCTTGTTCCTGATTTCTATTGTAAGAGTATGCTTATAGCAGCAAAGAAGAGGCTCCCATATGAAGAGTGTAATTGAAGTGAATCTTATGCAAATTATATGTATCAGTCAAGGCGTTAGTTAAGCTTTTAACGAGAAAACTGCAACCCTGAATAGATTTGTGTGTTATATGAGTTTATTTTTCTGTCGGCAGCCTTTCCAACGATTTGTCCAGTCGGGACGCGTGGCCCTCGTGTCAGACGGAGCTGACAAGGGCAAGCTGGTGACCATCGTGGACGTGATTGACCAGACAAGAGTACTCGTTGATGGACCATGCACCAACGTTCAAAGAAAGGTATCTCTATCTACTAATCTGTTTTTAAAATGTTACTTAACCTCTCGTATAGTAAGATAACCCTTATCGGATGCTAGCTTTTGTATATGTTAGGCTATCAATATTCCACAGACAACAAGATTTAACATGATTCATTATGTCACCTCAGGCTTGCCATACGACCACAAGAAAAAAATTCTGTTGTCATGTCAGAGGTGACTTACGTCCGTTACGGGTTAATGATATTTAAAAAAAATATTTTTTCAGTTTGTAAAATATATAACTAGCTGATAAATTTACGACCTTCGTGGCAGAGTGCTAAGAGCTCTGACTGCCATATCAAAAGTCCCGGGTTGATTCCCGGCGATAGCAGTGTGATTGTCAAATTATCTTTGGTCTGGTGTATAATTCTTGATTGAAAAATAATTGTGTTCACCAATAGATGTCGCTGGTAGTCCAAATTTTGACATAATCTGGGAATATTGGAGAGATTATAAATGAGTCCCAAGCATGGGGCCACATGCTATCTGACCATATATTCAATGGCCCCGTGGTTGGGGGTACACACAGAGAGGTTAAATATAAAGGATGTTACAATAGGACTGTATAATTTGAATTTTATATAAAGCATTGATTGTATGAAAGTATTGAAATATTGATTGATTTATAATGTAGACATTTGGATATTATGTATGGAACAATACATCTAGTGAATTGGCGCATTTGAGGCTCAGAACATCCACAGATGATTCATGAGAAAAAAATGCCTCTACGATGAGTCGTTGTATTTCACTCATTTCTTAAGAGTGGTCTCGATAAATGACTCCTATGTTGCCAAAAGGTTCTCTACCCTATGTGGTCATCTTCTCGGCGCATGACATGGCCAAACCATCTCGATCTGGTTTCCTCAAACTTGTCTTATTATTAAGGATTAATTTTATCTCAATAGAGACGAAGATGTAAATTGTTTTTTGGAAACAGAATATGGTGGTCGAGGCGTTTACAGGACTTATGATCTGTCATTGGTTGGGTTAAGCAATCGCTTTATGTAATACAACATTCCCCATTCCTCCCTTCTTATTATTGTTAGGCCTATACATGTATTTTATTTCCTGATAACGATTGGATATTTAGTCTTCTGGACAACTGAAGTTCGGATAAACTGACTTATAACATAATAAAGGAAATTGAATTATTTAAATCATTCCCTATTTCGATTAACAATGATGTCTTCTTCTTATTCTATTCTCCTTAACCTACTACCACTCTTTTTTTATATACACTGCGTCCAGGTTATGCCGACTTGTCGGTTCAGGAACATCTGGCTACACGACCAGCCCATTGTTATTTTAGATTCGCTACATGGTGGATGATGTCGGTGAACTTTGTTTTCTCTCTCACCGTATCGTTTCTGGCTTTGTCTATAAGGCTTATTTCTAACATGGCTCTTTGGGTCAAACCATCTCTCATGCGTTCCTGCTATTATATTTTACCTGTACTCAATAGATGGCTTGAACTTTAATATTGTTTTTAATTATTTTCATTATTTTGTTGGATCCTCTTTACATCATTACAGTGCGAACCAAATCAATGTAAAGGGTATAGCTATCATATTGATTCTCAAGTGATAGGTAGCTAATCTATCGCCATTTTATTGTCACATGAATTCTACACCAGAACAACGACAGTGTAACAATCACACTACCATCGCCGGGAATCGAACCCGGGACATTCGGTGTGGCAGTCAAATCACTTACCACTCAGCCATGACGCTCAAGAAAGAATTGATTTGATTATTACGATAATATTACCATTTTTTTTTCAGGGACTGAGAATCAACCAGCTCCACCTCACCAAGTTGCGACTCAAGTTCCCGTTCTCCGGGTCCACCCGTGTGGTGCGCAAGGCGTGGCAGGATAACGAGACGGACAAGAAGTGGGCAGAGACCAAGTGGGCCAAGCGGCTGGAGGCTAAGGATAAGAGAGCCAGCATGGGTGACCTGGACCGCTTCAAGCTGCAGCTGGCCAGACGCCAGAGGAACAAGCTGAGGACGCAAGCCTTCACAGCCCTCAAGGCCAGGGCCTCCAAGAACGGCACACTCTTCGGGAAGAAGAGCGTATCTAAAAAGCCCAAGAAGGCGCCGCGTGTCAAGAAATCCGTCGACAAGAAAGGAAAGAAACCCGCCAAGAAGTGAATAACTAATAAATGATACATTAAATAATATTGTTTTGTTTTGTTTATTTTTTTATGCAATTAAAATACGTAAATTTCAAAATGGTTTTATTCTATCATAATTCAGCCACTGCATTTGAAACATGTTAATATTCAGTTTAACAAAAGTAAAATAAAGCCGTTGTGAAGTTTACGATTTTTATGTAAAATATTTATTATAGATAAACTCAAGGGTTTTGAATTAATATTGATGTGAATGTTTGTTTTTTAGGATTTTATTATATCTCATTCTTCAGACAGTATCTATTGCCATCCTCTAGTTCAGAGGTTCCCAAACTTGTTTGTCCCGTAGACCCCTTACCGATATTTTCTGTAGACCCCCTACTTTCCTTATTGATTTTTTTTTACAAATTCATCTATGACTGTATAATTACTTTTTGAAGCTGACACAGAGCTACTCCCTTTAATAGGGTTTACTGTAGAAAAGAGATCTTTAAAATAAAATATATGTTAAGTTTTATAGTTATACATTTTAACTTTTAAATTTACAACACTTATAATAACACAATGTTGTATTATACTCTTTTTGAGAATGTCGCGACAGCTTTTTCGCTAACCGATGTTATCATCAGCAGATCAAGCAGCTGTCGTGACATTCTCAAATAGTGTATAATAAAAAATGGTCACATTATAACAGTGTTGTAAGTTTAACAGTTAATAATGTTGAAAAATCGTAGTTTTTCGGCCAAAACAATAAACTATTTAGACATACAATCATTAATTGAAACAAAACAAAATGCAAATCCAACATTTTTACATAAAATAAAAACAATGTTCTAATAGGGGGGATGAGCCTGATGCTATGATATCAAAATTACAATATTTGGCTTCAATTTAGTTGAACCATCTCGTGGACCCCCATTTACATCTCATGCACCCCCAATTATTTTTCCAGTTGTCGTAGACCCTTTGTAAGTCGAAATCGACCCCTGGGGGTCGATATAGACCACTCTGGGAACCACTGCTCTAGTTCATAGCAGAAAAAGTCACTAGAACCAAAATCAGTTTATCAGTTTATTTATTCACTCAAAAGATATTACAAACAAAATAACAGTTTAAGGCATCTATTTGAGAAAGGGTAAAGAATCAGGAACGCCTGAGAGATGGCTCAACTTGAGGAAGACAAGATACTCTCTAAAGTTGAGTATTTTTCTTCTGAACGTACTTTCACTAATATGAAAGACGTCGATCTCCGAGGTAATCTTGTTCAGCAAACTGATTGCTCTTCCCACCGGAATTATTAGAGGCAGGTTGGTTCTTGCAGCTGGAAGAAAGAGCAATCTATGTTGGCGCTGTCGGAGATATCTGTCTGGAACAAAAAGACCTACACCCTCCAGCATGGCTGAGTTCTCAAAATATCCCCTAATTAATCTAAAGAAATGGGTTATGAGAAACCCGCCTCTTCGAAGCTGCAGAGAATTAAACCCCAACATTCCCAAAAGAAACGCTGTGGGAAAGAGCCGTGGATAGCTACCATACTCCTTCATTTAGAGATACCCATTTTTTCTCCTTCTCCCTTAGCTACCTTACTCCTTCATTTTTTCTGAACCCTCCAGCATAAGGGAATATCTCGCCTCGTGCGGACTCCATATCACAGAACCACTTTCGAGTCTGCTCTGAACCAATGAATTGTATAGTACTCTGAGCACATTGGGATCTCTGAAAACCCTTCCGGTCCGAATGATGAAGCCCGCAATCCGTTTTGTGTCCGTCCGAATGATGAAGTCCGTTCGACGTGGTCGCTGGGACTACGCTAGAAATTAAGTGATAACAACAAGAGAAGGAGGCAAATCTATCACGAGCGGGGGCCCTCTTTTGTACACTCCCCAGTAGAATTGCACACAACACTTATCCTGTGCGCCGCTCGATGTAATATATGCTTAAAACCTCCCAGAAATAGATCTCTTTTTTTATTAATTTAATTTTTTAATTTTGCTTTCGCGGAACTTAAAATCAAACCTCACACATGCTAATCTCAACCTCATAGAAGCAAACACAACACACTGCACATACAATTTAAACACCACCATTACAAAACGGTCATTGGGAAGAAGTAACAGACAGAGTCTTGCTTCGATAAGCCATATGATCCAAGTCAAGTCTAGATGCAAATGACTTTATCAAATGTGAAAATGAATAAGTTTTTTTTATAGATTGTTAGAATAGCAGAAAGTCCTATGAGCTATATCGACACAAGGCAACTTCAATGCTTTCCAGACAGTCAATGTTTTAACAGTCGTCACCTGAGAGTAAGAAGGTTCCAACTGTCAAAAGTAAAAAGCTGAGAAAAATTAAGTCCAAGTTTTGTTGGTTTCGGGTGTGTATCTTGGAATAAAAGGGTTCCATCTGAAGCAGATGAAATTCTTTTACCGAGAAGCATGTAAATTTTCTCTGGTGACAGTTGGAATAATAAAGTTGTAAGTGTAAATGAATCCTTCAGTGAATCGTGTTTTGAATGATCAGATGGAACTTGATTATTTTCGTAACATCAAAATGACGATACTATTACATGTTTTTTTTTTAATTGTACATACGAAAAAAAGCCAAATGTGAAATTTTGTTAGTTGGAACCCTCTTACTCTCAGGTGACGCAGTGTAGATGTAATTTCTCTTATATGTATCTAATAAGAATAAAATGATGTCTGTTTACTAGTAGAATCATTCTAATTGAGAATTGTTAAAAAATTTCAGTCGAAAATCAAAATGGGTTTCTAGCTAGCATACTACAGTGTAGAAATGGTGGATGAATATGTACCTTGGTCACTTGTTGGCTTTTAGAAGAGGAGACCAAGTCAAGGAGTTTGATAGGAGAATACAGCTCGGTTGGTCTGCATTCGGAAGGCTGGGCAACATCTTCAGTCATGCCACAAATTTTAAAAAGAAAAGTGCTGGAGCAGTGTGTGTTACCTGTGATGACCTATGGATGTGACTTTGACTAGAGAAATAATTAATATAATCATTGTTGTAAAAGCCATGGAAAGATTCATGTTGGGTATCTTACGGTCTCAATCTAGCGATTGGTCTGCAGCAAAGCGACGCATCTCCTCTTCCACTCCGCTCGACCTTGGGCAACTCTTCTATCTCTATCTCTATCTCACTTAGAGACCATATAACCAACGTGGATATTAGAAGATGTATAAGGCTCACCTAGGGATACGCGTTGCGAGGACGAAGTGGCAATGAGCTGCACGTGTGTGCCGACAGGATGGTGGAAAATGGAGCTAGAGGGTCAGCATGGGCCGGAGAAGTGTCAGGAGACAACATATTAGGTGGAGCGACGATATTGTGCGGACGGCAGGAAGGGCCTGGAGAACACTGACGAGAGAACGAGAGGGATAATGTGGGGGTGGAGAGGCTTACATTCAGCAGTGGATGCAGATAAGGTGACGGAGATACTGCACGGCTTCCCGGTGGAATATGTAAATAAAATTACATGATAAGGACATGATTTTTGAAAAAGAAGAAATCATGACAGTCTGCAACATGAGTGTGAATGGTGAAAATCTGGAGCAAGTGGATGAGTTCGTGTATTTAGGTAGTATGTTTACAAGAGATGGGCGAGTGGAGAGGAATATTGAAAGAAGGGTTGAGGCAGGCAACAAAGTAAATGGTGCACTTAAAGTTGTCATCGCAAACAAAAACCTATTCAAAAAAGCTAGAATGGCAGTGCACAATGATGTTCTTCTACCGACCCTTATGTATGGAAGCGAAGCATGGAACTGGTAAAAGAAGGATGAAAGTAGAATGAATGCAGTAAAAATGAGATCTCTTAGACGAATGTGTAGATACTCTGTGTATGATAGTGTCGAATGAAAATATAAGAAGTGAAGTGCGGTGCAAATGATAGTGTTATGAACAAAATAATGAAAGGATCATTAAGATGGTTTGGACATATGGAAAGAAAGAATGGTAAAAATATTATATGTTAACAATGTAAATGGAACCAGAAATAGAGGAAGACTGAGGAAAACGTGGCACGATCAAATAAATCAAATATTGAATGTCGCCCATGTGAGGAGTCAGAGAAATCGACACGCGTGCATGACACGATGTATGAATGTTGAGGAAGCGGGAGAAATATGTCAGGAAAGAAAAGTGTGGCAGTCCATTCTTTCTGCCTACCCCTTCGGCGAGACGGCTTGATGGTTAGTTAGTTATATTGACAGTTTCCTGTAACAATACACAGATTTTATTTATCTGATAATTTTCTATTCTTTAAAATGATTCTCACATTATCTATGCTAATTATGTCATTTGTTTTTTCACAATACTCCATTGTATGTTTGAAAATTTCTCACATTAATTATTAATATTTGTTTGATTTAAAATAAATTTACGCATCATGACAAAAATATTTATCGGAACAGAAAATAAAATTATGGATCGGCATCTCAAAGATATTATTTACATAAGCAAATATTCATATTTTGAATACCATTGTCATAAATCAGTGTAATCCGATAGCGAAATGCAGCATAATCACCGGTCCCATACGGGACTGTTGGGCATTGAAGGACGCAAATCCGCGGTCCCATACGAGACCACTGGGCGGTTAGAGGTTAAAATATAGAATTGAAGTGTTAAATAAAAAAATATATAATTAATACGAATGAATACGTCTGTTTTCTAGAAGTTTTATCATATTATAATTTAAGTGAATGACACGTTTTGCTTGTCTAAGGCATTAATTATCAAATGTAGCGAAAATCAAATGTGTTATTATTTTCATACACTAGTTAAAGGAACAGAATACGGTTATCAAGGTAATTAAGCATATGCTAGTGGAAAGCAAAGTTAGAATTTATAAAACATGCATCAGGCCCATAATGACATACGGAATCGAAGCTAGAGCAGACACTGTCAGAACCAAACATCTCTTAAGAGTAGCAGAAATGAGAACATTGCAACTTATTGTGGGGAGAACCCTATAGGATACCCAATGAAGAAATTCGCAAATCCTGCAAAATTGAAGATATAGTGAGATGGGAGTAGGCAGAGAAGGCGATTCTGAAGGGACCACATCGAGAGAATGGATCCAGCAAGAATTCCTATATCGTGATGCACGAGACTCCAGAGGGACGTCGACCACCAAAGAGATGGAGAGAAGGCTGGTCGTCTTCATCACAGGAAGAAAGTTGATATCCTGCATAAACAGATCGCAAGATCTACAATCAGAAGAAGAAGAATAAGGTAATTCACGTGGCTTAATGCATTGTTGAAAAGAATTTAAATATTCAAGAATCGAATAGAGACTAAGATGCAAATTGGAAACAGAATATGGTTGATCGAGGTGTTTACAGGACTTATGACCTGTCATTGGTTGGGTTAAGCGCACGCTTTATGTAATACAACAATCCCCATTCCACTTTTTTTTTATGACCACCATGTCTGACAAATTTTTGGAAGTTGTATATATGTTAATAGGCAACACCAACCTTTGCATGGTAGTTTATTCAATCTACACACTAACGCCATCTATGAAGATTGTATTTTAAGGATTAAGCAGAATTTCTTTTTAACGCAATGTGAAAGGCTACCGCCATTTAGCGCATTGCTAGAAATCGCCTGGAGATATCACTCTATAATTATTATGCTATAATTTTGACCAGTTTTTGTTTTTGCAACATTTTGAATGTATACAAATTCTTGTAGACGAACAACTGGATTTCACCCATTGCGGGCTATCAATTCAATAATCAATTGTATCTCAATAGAGACGAAGATGCAAATTGGAAACATAATATGGTTGATCGAGAATTAAAATATTGTATAATATGACATTGTTTTCATAATATATTTTATTATTGACTTGTTGAAGAGATGGCGAAAGTATAGTCCAAAAATTGCGTCTTCGTTAGAAAAGTGCGGACCCCAGATGATGAGAAATGGCAAAAGTGAATAAGAAAATTATTTATCCACTTCAAGTCAGAAAATCTTGCAATCCGATATTAAAGGGGAAAAAATTGTAGATACTGTTTCTTAATAAGAACTTCATAAAATTTATGCAGGTTTTTGTTTAAATTGCGTGTGGCTTTGAAATTAATAATATCTTCTGCTAGTGTTTGCTAATGTGAGTACATATTTAATTTATTCAAATTTATACAAAGCCGCTATAATTTTTTTGAATTTTCTAGTTTCTGAAGATTTTTTTGCAAATGGCATCCCTCCCTTCGCCTCGAGAGAGAGTTGACAAGTCGATAAAGAGGTCAACATCTTTACCGACACGAACCTCTAGTCCAGAAGGCAGCAAGCGCCCTGTGGTCGGCCTTGACCGCCTTACGACACCTGTACACAAATGTTATATTCGTATGCCTATTCCGTGTGCGCAGAGAAAGTGCCTTTATGACCGTTTGGTTTCGTTACCTCGCTTTGCGCGATATTTGAATATTATGAACTATCGCGAACTGTCAAAAATAACTAATTATTTACGATTTTTCACAAGAATATCTTAATAATTATATAATGAAACGGCAAAACACAATATGAAAATGGAATACAATAGACACTTCAAAATCGTACGTAAATTTAATAACTTTTACCTCATTAATCGCCTACATTGACAAGCCTTCGTTCAGTCGCTCGCTGCTCACGTAAGTTTATTCCACTGTGGAAAAGATTTTGTTTTATAATTACATTTAAAATTATTCCAAAGCGTCCATGACAAAGTAATGCAACAAACCAGGGTTTTTGACTTGCGTATACTTGGTTTTTGATTTGTGTATTAATATGTTGAAAGAAGAGAACATCCGTTTAATTGTCTTGCTTTCTCCTGAGTGTCTGCTATTCTTCTTAAGTTGCATTCCTCATGACTGATGGTCGTGTCCATTCCATAAATTATTCACCATGCGCTCCTGTACCAGCCAGTCTTCAGGCTGCAGCTACTGAGAGACCAGTCAACTCCCTGATTTGATCTGACCACGACTAGATAGCCGATCTTGTGGTCGCTTTCCTTTTACTGTGCCCATTCAGCACATCCTCGAGAGTCTTGCCCTGATGCCCAGCTGGTCAAGCATTGACTGGACTTTATTATTGCTGTCCAGGATATGCGCAGCATTCGTCGTCAGCACCACATCTAGAGAGCATCAATTGGACCTCACATTTGCTTGCATAATCCAAGACTCACAACCATAAAGGAATATGGAGAATATGAAGGTTTGAACCAGTATCATATTGGTTTTATTAGAAATATTTAGAGTGACTATAAGCCTACAATACTTCAATCGCACATCGCTTCAAACTGACATTATAATTGTCTCCATTTGTTCAATATCGCAGAAAGAGAAATTCGCGCCGATCGAGACGCCTCCATGCGAGAGAAATCGAAACCAATAAATACATTTGTCGTATGCACCAAAGGTCGTTTTTGCTTGCGCAAGTAAAATGAAAAGTGATGACTTGTGACTGTGTTTGAATAACTTTCACGCAAGTACAGGTTTCCTCTCAAACAATAATGAATCTTAATCGACTTGTTAACAGAGACTAAAATCAAGAGTTATCAATTCTACCATATAACTGTTTGAACTTGGAATATTATAATATTTTGCCGCGTTCGTTCGTCTGCAGTTTGAATTGTTCAGTATCGAATATTTACTCGACTCGAGAGCTTGTGAAATCTTACGTTTTTCTTAAGAAATGTGATTTTCTAAGTGTTAAATATTACATAAATAGTTATACGAATCTCAAAATGAAAATGTATAATTTTTGCCTATTATTATTTGTTTCTTGTAAGTATTATACTTTTGATTTAAGTTTATTTATTTCTTCCAACGATAAAGGTTTTAATATGTCTTCGAAACACACTGAAAAAATGTTTTATACAACGTTTTTTTATTAATTAAATTAAGTATTTTTTAAAGTTACTATTTTATTATGTAATATTGACGAAATGTACAATTATATTTCATAGCAAGTATCGCTTTGCAAGGGCATTAACATATGATATTAATAGTGTAGATTAAAATGTCTAAACATAAATAAAAATGTCTAAAATACAGATGTTTTCATTAATATTAAATATTTAATAAGAAGTTTTACACCATTGTTCTAAGAAACAATAACTATATTATTATTATTTTATTTCTTTTAATAAATTGAATTAAATACTACATTTATTTTAATTTTAAAATGAAATAAATAATTTAACTATTATAATTGAGAAATCAGAACGAGTATATCGAATTAGTTTAATATTATCATCTAAATAACAAACCATCACGCCCTTTCTGAAGGGTTAGGCAGAGAGGATGGACCGTCACAAACTTCTATACTGATGCAACTTCCTCTACAATCATACACTGTTATATGCACGCCCGTCGACATCGGACGTTGCTTCCTTTTAGTTTGGTTAATGCCATGTTTTCTTCAACTTATTTTTCATTCACACTATGTCCAAACCATCTTGGTGATTCTTTCTGATTTTTATTTTGGATGCATTCATCTGTTTTATACGTGTATTTCTTTCTTATTCCTTCGTTCAGTAATGATTTTCTAGCCTTTAACAACTTGCTTCACTGTTAAATCATAATTAGTAAAAAGTTTTGACTTTTCATGTAATTTATTTTTTTCACACACGTTAAAAACTTCACAAATAAATTGTTCTACTTTTGTGTTCTACATTACTGTGATGAGACAATAATCAGAACAAATTTCAAAATAATCCAGAAACGTTCTTGTGCATGCGAATCGCGTGCATTTCGAATTACTTTAAGAGAGAATCGAAATATTCCTCTTTCGCTCTCTTGTATTCAAAATAATTTTATACTATTTTTAACTAACTAACTAACTAACCATCACGCCATTTCCCCGGAAGGGGTAGGCAGAGAGGTTGGTTCGCCACACTGGCCTGTCCTGGCATACCTCTCGAGCTTCCTCTACATCCATACATCGTACCATGCACGCACGTCGATTGTTCCGACTTCGAATGTGGCCGCCTTTTAGTAATTGATTAATTTGGTCATGCCATGTTTTCCTCGGTCGTCCTCGGCTTCTTTTCCCACTCACGCTGCTTGTGTACAACTTTTTAACCATTCTACTCTCATCCATTCGTTCCATATGTCCGAACCATCTCAGGGATCCTTTTTTAATTTTATTAGGGATCCTTTATTATTCTTATACTCATTCTTATACTCTTTTTTGTCTATTTATATAATATTATGATTTAATATTTGAAATAACTTAATGTGGATTATGTCATTTACGTATTCAAAGGCTATAAGAGAAAGTTTAATTGTACCTACATAGAATATATTGTATAATAGACAAGAAATATCATAAACAATTTAGGTTTCAAAGGTCTTATATCAATGTGCAATATACATATGTTTACTAACTTAATCGGGTGGTGGTCTAGGGGTCAGAACGCTTGGCTCCTGTTCCAGGGGACACGGGTTCGAGCCCGGACACGACCAGATTCTTATACCGTTGATATAAATCCTTGGGGTTAATCTTTAAAAAAAAACTAACTAACTAACCTTCACGTTGTCTTCCAGAGGGGTCGCCAGAAATAATAGACCGTCACATTGTTCTGTCCTAACATTCTTCTCTCGTTTCCTCTACATTCATACATCGTGTCTTGCACGCACGTCGATTTTTCCGACTCCTCACGTGGCCGACATTTAATATTAGGTCCTTACATATGAAATTGGTGTTTTGTATGGGAGGAACATAAAGTTGATTTTTTTAAATATAATATATTTATTTAATCAAAGTATGTACCATTGCTATCTATGCACTTTTGCCATTTCATAGGTAGTTCATCGATCCCTTTACTAAAAAAACCATTCGGACGGGAATCAATAAAATCTTTGAAGTCGGTTTGGACTGCCCCATCGGAGTTGATTTTTTTCCCTTGCAAGAATTTATCCGAATTTCGAAAAAAATAGTAATCTGTTGGGGTAAGGTCCGGAGAGTACGGTGGATGTCTTAGATATTCCAATTGAAGCTCTTTTAATTTGGTAGCCGTCTGTTGTGCAGTGTGTGGTCTAGCGTTATCATGAAGCAGCAGTGGCCCAGAGCGATTAACCAGCCTTGGTTGTTTAGCAGCTAGCTTTTCCATCATGGTTTGCAGTTGCTGACAATAGACATCTGCCGTAATCGTCTGGCCAGATTTAAGAAAGCTGTAGTGAACGACACCAGCACTAGTCCACCAAACGCTCACAAGTAACTTTTTTGGAGTCAATTTTCGTTTGGGGCATGGTTTGGCTGGTTTGGCAGGGTTCAGCCATTGCGATGAGCGCTTCCGATTATCATACAGGATCCACTTTTCATCACAGGTAATGATTCGATTCAAAATCCTTTCATTATTGTGCCGGTTGAGTAATGCAACGCAGCAGTCAACGCGCGTTTGTTGATTTGCTTCACTCAATTCGTGAGGTACCCACCTTCAAGCTTTTTCACCTTCCCAATTTGCTTCAAGTGGATTAAAACAGTTTTATCACTAACACCGCAGCCTGCAGCTAACTCGGACGTGGTTTGCGATGGATCCGCTTCCACAATAGCCTTCAATTCTTCATTATCAACTTTGGTCTCCGGCCGTCCACGGGGCTTGTTCTGCAGGTCGAAATTTCCAGAACGAAAACGTTGGAACCAAAAAACGCACTGTGTTTTCTTTTGCGGCACCGTCGCCATACACATCATTAATCCTTCGAGCCGTTTCTGCAGCACTGGTGCCACGGTGAAACTCGTACTCGTAAATAACGCGATATTTCAAGTTTTCCATTTTGTAAACTGAGTGACGCAAAGAAAAAAACAATTGAGGAAAAAACAAATGAATTATAATTTTCAAAACACAAATACTTGAGTAAATAGCTGTATAAATTTGAATTTGGAATTCCTAACCAAAGAGAAGATATTTGATATCAAAGTTGCCAGTACGGCAAAACGCCAATTTCATATGTAAGGACCTAATATTAGATTTTTTATCGTCCCATGTTTTCCTAGCTCTTCCTCTATTTCTAGTTATGTTTACATTGTTAACATATACTTTTTTACCTTTCTTTCTTCATTCATTCATTTACCACGTGTCCAAACCATCTTAACGACCCTTTCATTATTTCGTTCATACACTTTCATTCGCACCGCATTCACTTTTTATATTTGCATTTGTCTAACTAACTTACTAACTAACCATCACGCCGTCTCAGGTAGGCAGAAAGAATTGACTGCCACACTTTTCTTTCCTGACATACGAGTATTTCTCTCAATTCCTACATACATCGTGTCATGCACGCACGTCGATTTCTCTGACTTTTCACATGGCCGACATTCAATATTTGATTTATTTGATCGTGCCACGTTTTCCTCGGTCTTCCTCTATTTCTAGTTCCATTTACATCGTTAACATAAACTTTTTTTACCATTCTTTCTTTATTCATTCTTTCCATGTGTCCAAACCATCTCAATGATCCTTTCATTATTTTGTTCATAACACCATAATTTGCACCGCATTCACTTCTTATATTTTCATTCGACACTCTATCATACACAGAGTATCCACACATTCGTCTAAGAGATCTAATTTCTACTGCATTTATTCTCCTTTCATCCTTTTTTTGCCAGTTTCATGCTTCGCTTCCATACATAATGGTCGGTACAAGAACACCATTGTCACTGTCATATACAGTTTTAACACACATTCGTCTAAGTGATCTAATTTTTAAAACATTAATTTAATTGTACTATCATTATTTTACCTGTTCCATGCTTCACTTCCATACATAAGGGTCGGCACAAGAACATCACTGAGGACTGCCATCTTAGCTTTTTTGTATAGGCTTTTGTTTCCGATGTCAACCTTAACTGCACCGTTTACTTTATTGCCTGCCTCAACCCATCTTTCAACATCCTTCTCAACTCTTCCATCCTTCCTTTGTAAACATACTTCCTAAATACACAAAATCGTCCACTTGTTCCAGATTTACACCGTTCACATTTCTTCTTTTTTGAAAATGACAACTCAGACATATTTACATTCATTCTCAAATCGTATCGCTTGCATAACTAACTAACTAACCATCACGCAGTTTCTCCGGATAGGTATGCAGAGAGAATGGACCGCCATACTCCTCAGTCCTGACATGCCTCTCTAGCTTCTTCTCCATTCATACAGTGTGCAATAAGTGCTTTAATAACATCGATGTGTTCCATCTTAATAAAAGTGATTTTTAAAAAAATGGTTGGAGCAACCCTTCGGGGCGAATGAAACTAGTTACTCTACTTTTTCTTTTCTTGTCTTTTTCTTTTTTTTACATTTTAAAATTATATTTCATCTTTAATTATTCATTATTACTAGTACTACTAGTTTTCTCTTTTACTTATCAAAGTGTTACTTTATTTTTCTTATATATTTAACCTTATGTCAGTTTATACCTGTATACAAATCCTGGATTTACACCAAAGGGTGGTTAATTCAAATTTTAATTGTATCTTAATAGAGACGAAGACGTAAACTGGAAACTGAACATGGATGATCAAGGTGTTTACAGGACTTATGACCTGTCATTGGTTGGGTTAAGCGCACGCTTTATGTAATTACAACATACCCCATTCCACCTTTGTTATTTGTGATCATGCATGACAAATTTTTGGAAGATGTATATATACTTCAAAATCCATATTCTCAAAATCCGAAAATCATTCTCCATAGATGGCGTTAGTGGGTCGGTTGTATAGGTTAATTCTTGAAAAAATTCACTAGTGCAACCAAATCTACATAGATGGCTGACTGAAACTGCCACGTGAAGATAAATATGGATTTTGAAGTATATA
The DNA here is from genome assembly GCA_022606425.2 of Lepidostoma basale. Taxonomy (NCBI): domain Eukaryota; kingdom Metazoa; phylum Arthropoda; class Insecta; order Trichoptera; family Lepidostomatidae; genus Lepidostoma; species Lepidostoma basale. The sequence goes on along the minus strand of JAHDVF020001461.1, from coordinate 604,296 downwards.
TACATCTTCCAAAAAAATTTGTCATGCATGATCACAAATAACAAAGGTGGAATGGGGAATGTTGTAATTACATAAAGCGTGCGCTTAACCCAACCAATGACAGGTCATAAGTCCTGTAAACACCTTGATCATCCATGTTCAGTTTCCAGTTTACGTCTTCGTCTCTATTGAGATACAATTAAAACTTATGTCAGTTGTTATATAATATTTGTGGTAGCATGTAATTGGCCTTGTTTTGTTGTCTCTGTGTATTTATATTCATATACTGTAATTGCTGTTTGTTACCCTCAATAATAAAAAATAAAAACAAAAACAAAAAATACATCGTAACATGCTCGTCTATTTTTTTGACTTTGAATGTGACCACCTTTTAATATTTGATTAAATTGGTCCTGCCTTGCTATCCTTGGTCTTCCGCGGCTTCTCTTTCTTCTCACACTGCTTGTATGTAACAACAAAAAAAAATTAAATACATTTCGTCAAGTTTCAACTACTGAATCACATTTTTTCGCTTTTACATTATATTTAAAATTCACGCATGTAAAATATGATTATTTCAGATGTAGGAGCAGCGATTATTCCAGAAGAATTGCCGTCGCTGCTTTCCGTGGCTTACTCAAATATCCCGCCAATCAAAAAAGGTAAAGAAAACATTTTAAGGTTCTGATTTTAAATAAAACATCCATCTTACTGTGTTAGGGAAAAAAAGAGTTGTAGGTATCCAAAAAAGAGCTGTAGATATCCAAAAGAGAGCTGTAGGTATCCAAAAAAGCTAGAATGGCTGTGCACAATGGTGTTCTTCTACCGACCCTTATGTATGGAAGCGAAGCATGGAACTGGCAAAAGAAGGATGAAAGTAGAATAAATACAGTAGAAATGAGATCTCTTAGACGAATATGTGGATACTCTGTGTATGATAGAGTGTCGAATGAAAATATAAGAAGTGAATGCGGTGCGAATGATGGTGTCATGAACAAAATAATGAAAGGATCATTAAGATGGTTTGGACATATGGAAAGAATGAATGAAGAATGAATAGTAAAAAAAATTATATGTTAATGATGTAAATGGAACAAGAAATAGAGGAAGACTGAGGAAAACGTGGCAAGATCAAATAAATAAAAAATTAAATGTCGGCCATGTGAGGAGTCAGAGAAATCGACGCGCGTGCATGACACGATGTATGAATGTTGAGGAAGCGAGAGAAATATGTCAGGAAAGAAAAGTGTGGCAGTCCATTTTTTCTGCCTACCCCTTTGGGGAGACGGCGTGATGGTTAGTTAGTTAGTTAGTTAGGTATTTATATTTCTTGAAGTATAAATAAGGCAAAAACAAATTATTTTGATGTTTTCAGGAACTGATTCAAGAGTTGGTTTCGGCTTCAGCCTTGGAAACCATGCCGATTTCCAGGTTCTCTTTGAGCTTGGACCACAGGTCGACACAAATCCCATCGGTCAGTATTAATGGTTATTAAAAATATGTTATTTAGTGGATAACCAAGAATAAAAATTAAATAAACACAAATGTCCGGATCGTCCAGCTTACGACAAGTGCACCATCTAAAAGAACATTATGTGTTAAATTATGTTTCTTTGTTATTTTATTTTATATCATTGTATTTCAGATAATTTGTTTAGATTTATTATGTAGACGTTGAACGATCGAAGTGTGCGCGGGAGATGCCTGTTGGTGGCGATGAGGTTCGCAACCCATCACACCGCGTCTCTCGCGATGGCGAAAAGAGAAGGATGGAGTGCCGCATCGATTTAAGTGTGGCAGTCAATTCTTTCTGCCTACCCTTTCGGGGAGACGGCGTGATGGTTAGTTAGTTAGTTAGTTATTTAGTAATGACGAATCCAAACAATAGAAAAGGAGAAATGTCACTGCAATCTAGTAAAGGCCAAAGAAATATAATAGAAAAGATTATACATTGGTACACACTTCCAATATTGTACCAACGTGCTGCAGCCTCCTTGATGACGTTCCTAAAATCCATGCTTCGTAACACTAAGAGACTCATTTATAATAACATCGTCAAACCAGTGGTGACATAACGACCATTGCGTCCGAGTGGCAAGTGTTATGACTACCACACCGAAGGTCCCGAGTTCGATTCCTGGCAATGCCAGTACGATTGTCACACTGTCTTTGGTTTGGTCTGGCAACATATTATTGATACCGCTGAAGCTTTGTTGACTTGTTCCATTATTTCGATGATAAGGTCATTTTGACTGAGCAGATCCACTCCCAGATATCTAAACTTCGCAACTTGTTCCAGCATTCTGTCATTTATGGATAACCTGCATCCTAATTGTTCTTTTGAGAATGTCATGGTTTTGGTTAGTTAAATTTGAACATTCTTAGAGTAGCAGAAATGCGAACCCTGCGCTCCATCGCAGGCAAAACCCTCAGAGATCGGATCAGAAATGAAACGATAAGGTCTGTCTGTGGTGTTGAGGACATAGGGAGATGGGGAAGAAGCAGAAGGCGCTTTTGGAGAGAACACGTGGACCACATGGAGAATACAAGAATTGCAAAAATGGTTAAAGATGAAAACCCAAGCAGCAAGAGATTACCAGAAAGGCCGCCAAAGAGATGGAGAGATGGCCTGACATTACCATCCCAGGACAGCCCACCGTCACAAACAGGTCATACGACCTAAACTAAGAGGAAGAAGAAGAAGCATGAGAGATGGTTCGACTTTAGGAAAACAAGATACTCTCAAAAGTCAAAAGTCTTTATGTATGATTTGCTAGGGTTATGTGTATAAAGCCTAAGAGAAAACAACTTAGAGAGGGATATTGAAAGAAGGGTTGGGGCAGGCAACAAAGTGAATGGTGCACTTAAAGTTGTCATCGCAAACAAAAACCTATCCAAAAAAGCTAGAATGGCAGTGCACAATGGTGTTCTTCTACCGACCCTTATGTATGTAAGCTAAGCATGGAACTGGGAAAAGAAGGATGAAAGTAGAATAAAAGCAGTAGAAATGAGATCTCTTAGACGAATGTGCGGATACTCTGTGTATGATAGAGTGTCGAATGAAAATATAAGAAGTGAATGTGGTGCGAATGATGGTGTTATGAACAAAATAATGAAAGGATCATTAAGATGGTTTGGACATATGGAAAGAATGAATGAAGAAAGAATGGTAAAAAATTATATGTTAATGATATAAATGGAACCAGAAATAGAGGAAGACCGAGGAAAACGTAGCACGATCAAATAAATCAAATATTGAATGTCGGCCATGTGAGGAGTCAGAGAAATCGACACGTTGTATGAATGTTGAGGAAGTGAGAGAAATATGTCAGGAAAGAAAAGTGTGGCAGTCCATTCTTTCTGCCTACCTCTTCGGAGAGACGGCGTGATGGTTAGTTAGTTAGTTAGTTAGAAAACAACTTGCTGAGGTGGTGGAAGACTTTGTTTTGTCGCTTAATTGTTTAAGTTTATGTTTACAGGCCAAGCATACCCTAGCAGTCTCAAACGCCAAGCGACTAACAAAGTGGAAAAGGTGGCCAATCGTCAGAAGGTATTTAATTTTTATAATTTACACGATTCTCGTATTTGCCTACTTTCTAAATTTGTACTCTACCGGCTTCATTCATACTTATATTTCATATTTTCTCTATGTAATTCAATGTTTCTTTATTCCTGGCTTAAGTTTCAATGGCCCAGAAACTTGATCAATTCAAGGTGGCTAGCTTTTACAATGTTTGTTATTACATTAGTGGTTTTCTGGATCATGATTGCTATTGGTTTCTGTTATAGCAGGGGTTTTTAAGGATTGCTAAGCTGTAGGGCATTTCCCTGTTGGATTGCTCAGGTGATTGTACTAATGGATTGATGTGTTATGGAGAGTATCCCTTGATTGATCCTGGTTGCTGTTGTAGCAGGGGCTTATTATTAGGGATTGCTGGGTTATGGAGCTTGATTGCTCCTGATTGCGGTTGTAGTAGCAACTACTTGCGTAAAAAAAATTGAATCAAACCCCCCAAATCTAAGTAATCATGCCCCCGCATAAACTAACAACCCACCAAATCACCTTCCAACAATGTTCCTATAAGAAGTTAGAGGAATAGCCACAAGAGCTGAACCTTTGTATGCCAGAAGAGGTTTTGATTCAAAATTTCTTACGCAAGCCGGGCTTCTGGGCTTCTATGGGAGTACTGCCACTGATCAGGTGCTTGCTATTAGGGATTGCTGGGGCATGGAGTGTATACCTTGTTTGCTCCTGGTTGCATCAAAATCTTAATTCTTGGGTCCTATCTCTTATATTTTAGACAAAAGCTTAACTTA
>JAHDVF020001460.1:0-98664 GCA_022606425.2 Lepidostoma basale | reverse complement strand
CACATAGGTTTACAACAAGGAAGAAGAAGAAGAAGAAATAATACGCATAGACTTGATAAGGCATTTGATAATGCCTAAGAAAAAAAAAGGCTTGTCACAAAGCTTATATAGCATTTGTATTGTAAAAAAGGTTAAATTAGAGATAACGTATAATATCATAACGCGGGAAAATAAATATGAGAGTGGAGTGTAGCCGCAGAACAAAATTTACAAACTTTTTTATATCATACAGCGAGAACAAAGAATAAATAGATTTAGTGTAGGGATGTTGGTGAAATGAAACGAGGTGAAAAGCTGAATACATATTTGATTACGTTATTTGATTTATTTTGAGAGAGAGAGAGATACCATAATTATTTCAATGATGAAAAATTTACACAGAGTGCCCACCTCGGTTAACATACGAGTTTATGTTTTGTGCGAAATAATTCTCTTCACTTTCGTTTAAATTATTTTAAATTAATTTATTTTAATTTGGAATACGTTAATTTCTAACTAACTAAAAAACTAACCATCACGGCGACTCCCCGAAGGGGCATGCATAATAAATGGATCACCACAACTGTTCTTTTCTGACATACGAGTACTTCTCTCGCTTTTTAATATTCTTTTATAGTGTCATTTTTCCGACTTCCACATGGCCGACATTAAACATTTGATTTATATGATCATGTCGCGTTTTCTTGGTCTTCCTCTATTTCTTGTTCTGTGAACATTGTTAACACGTAGTTTATTTAGTATTATTTTTCATTTATTCTTTCCATGTGTCCAAAATATATTAATGATCATTTCATTATTTTGTTAATTTAACTTTTATTCGCACTGCATTCACTTCTAATATTTTCATTCAACACTCTATCATACACAGATTTTCCACACATACGTCTAAAAGATTTCATTTCTACTGCAGTTCTATGCTTCACTTCCATACATAAAGATCGGTACGAGAACACCATTGTGCACTCTCATTTACCTTTTTTGAATAGGCCTTTGTTTGGCATTTAAACTTGTCATCGCAAACAAAAACCTTTCATTAATTGCAATTAATAAAATTCCATGAAATCGAACCTTCAGTTTCAAAGCGTAATTCATGAAACGGAAAAGCAATGAGCAACCGCCACATAGCAAATCGGCAAATGATCACCCCGGCTGATTGCAACCGCAGTTTACCCGGTCAAATGACTCGTAATTTTAATGCTCTTTGCGTTCAGAGTTTCATAGCAGCGCTTTGACAGATCCTATCAATGGCGCTTGATTTATGAGGTAGTGATGCCAATGAAGGCTTTGTGTTATATACGTTAATAAATAATTTCGCAACGGGCGACGAAAACCGCTAATAAAACTCTATATGTTTAATCGAAATTTATTAAAATCTAAATTCAAAATATTATTTAAAAAATCAACACCATTAAATATTATATTGTATATATAATGGATATTGATGGTTTAAGTTGATATTTTAGAAAATTCCATTATAAATTATAATATAAACGCGATTGTTTAATTTGTTCTACACATTACTCGTAAATATTTAATAATAATTAAATAAAACGATGCTCTTTAACTACTTCCACTTTTGTATTTATTTCGACAGCGACCGGTTTCGCCAGGCTCGCTGGCATTGTCAGACTAGTAACACTATTGTAAAATGAGTCCTATATATAATATACATACAGCTCAGGGGTGGTAAACATGATTCTATACAAAATTAATCTTAAAATAATTTTATAAAGTTTACTTATTGTTCAAATATTGGTATTAATGTTATTTAAGAGGATTCGTATTCAACAAATTGGATTTTAAATTATTCTTTTATTTAATTTTAAATGAATTATTATTATTATTAAACATTTTCAATATATCAAACTAATACCACATTCTAGTCAGTCCGCACAGGACCAAACAAGTTTTTTCCTAAAAATCCATATCCTATCATCAAGACATATTACATATACTCGTATACGTCTCTTTGGTACCTTTGTTATCCTGTTTTCACGAGAATTTGGCTTTTCTCACAAACTGCCGACCCCTGTGCTATGAGATTACAATTTACAATTATATACATTTAATATAAAAATTTCTTGACCGCTATCGATCGAATGTGTTTCTAAAACCATTAAAATTATATCTGATACTAACTTACTAACTAACCATCACGCTGTCTCCCCGAAGGAGTACGCAGAAAGAATGGACTGCCACACCTTTCTTTCCTAACATATTTCTCTGGCTTCCTCAACATTCATACATCGTGTCGTGCACGCGCGTCGACTCCTCATGTGGCCGACATTCAATATTTGAATTATTTGATCGTGCCACGTTTTCCTCGGTCTTCCTATATTTCTGGTTCCATTTACATCGTTAACATATATTTTTTTACCATTCTTTCATCATTCATTCTTTCCGTATGTCCAAACTCTTCAATTCTCTCTCAACTCTCAATCTTAATGATCCTTTCATTATTTTGTTCATAACACCATCATTCGCACCGCATCACTTCTTATATTTTCTTTCGACACTCTATCATACACAGAGTATCTACATATTCGTCTTAGAGATATCACGTCTACTGCATTTATTCTACTTTTATCCTTATTTTGCAAGTTCCATAAGCACACCATTGTGCACTACCGTTTTTATATATATCTGATACTCTTATGAATATACCTGTATGAATATATTAATATAATATGAATATATTATATATTAATGTACTCGTATAATATAACATATTATACTTAAGATAATTTCAGAACCAAAAGTTTTCAAGCATTATCAAAAATAAATTATCCATCATTATTCTAGTTTCATAAGGTACCAGTATTTGATCAAAGTATAAGATTCATATAAGATTTCGCCAACACAAATATTTTATTTCATCTCTCACAATTCTTTGAGCGAAATGATTTGTGTCTTGATTCGTTTTAAAATTAGTGAACACGCAGGAAACGATGTGAAAATAAAAGAAGTATTAGATTATTCTTACGTTTAAGAAGAGTATTACAACAGTATTTTATAACGATCTAATCTATAGAAGACCGCTTACGTTCAAATTGGCGTAATGGTTAGCAAATTAATATAATAACAGCTAATTCATATCATTTGCATTATCAATTTAGTAATTGTATATATTGAGTTTAGTAAAGTATTATATAAACTATTTGATGTTAACCCTGAAAAGGAAATTAACTGATTGCCAAAGTTGGAAACCTCTTAAACGTGTTCATTGAAATTCCTCTAAAATGCACGAGTACTTAACTTAGTAGTTATAAAATCATTCGCTTACAAGTTAGAAAGCAACTACAAATAGTCTGAGGAAACCACAAACCAGGGTTAAACCCTTTTGAGTTCACGATTATTTCGAGTTAGTGGAATTTGAGAAGTCGAAAAGGGTAACCCGAACCGCATGTACCTAAATTCTAATGATTTATAGAAAATGCTGTCTCCTAAACAATTACTAGCATATAGTAATTAATCTAAATATTCTTATTTTTATCCTTCTTTTACTTCTTCTTCTTCTACTTCATCTTCTTTTACTTCTTCTACTTCATCTTCTTCTTCTACTTCTTCTTCTTCTTCTTCTCTTCTTCTTCTTCTTCTTCTTCTTCTTCTTCTTTCACTTCTTCTTCTTCTTCTTATTCTTCTTCTTCATATTATTATTTATCTTATTCTTCTTATTCTTTTTATTCTTCTTATTCTTCTTATTCTTCTTATTCTTCTTATTCTTCTTATTCTTCTTTCTCTTCTTATTCTTCTTATTCTTCTTCTTCTTCATATTCTTATACTTTTTCTTCTTAGTCTTCGTCTTTTAGACCTTTGGTCTGTTCCTGTAGTCAGGCTGGCCTCTCCAGGGAGGTTGACTCCCAGCTATTCCTCCATCTCTTTGACGATCTTTCGAGGAGACGGTAGCCAACAGGAATCTGATGCGCCACGACGTGTGAGATTCTGGAGGGATCCATCCTCTACACTACGCATTCCAGTATCTTTTGAGTTGTCTGCCCCATCTTATGATATCTTTCACCTTGCAGATTTCGCAGATAGCCGTGTTCCTCACCCTCTGCCTACCCCGTTAGTTAGTTAATTAGCTATGTTTAACATGCATGTTTTATATAAAAAAATATTTAATAATGACAATTACTTCCTGATATTAAGTTTGAAATAAAATGAAAAAAGCAATTCGGTCAAGGGTGGGGTTGTGATATATCATGCTCGGGTCTTTAGGCGCCATAAAACACGACATGACATCTTCCGTGATAGCCGGGCGATAAACAGAATGGTCAGTTTTATTTGTGTTCGATAAATAGTAAATGCCGTTCTGACACCGATCCTCGCGTGAGGGCGGTGGTCGCTGAGTCACGCTATCCCCTTATTAGACAGAGCTTTTAATTCATGCAACGGTCCTACCCTTAAACTAAGGTCTGAACTAATCGTAATTGCATCGCAAGCGTTTTGATCTCACGGCAACAGTAAGCAAGTATGTAATCCGTTATTAAGCCAGTGGATTTACTTATGGTAGTTTTATTTTAAATAGCGTTATTATATTGTAATCTTACTCTCCTTCTTCTTCTTCTTCTGATTGAAGATCTTGCGATCTGTTTATGCAGGATATCAACTTTCTTCCTGTGATGAAGACGACCAGCCTTTTCTTCATCTATTTGGCGGTCGTCCTGGTAGTCGGCGGCCCTCTGCAATCTCCTGCATCACGATATTAGGAATTCTTGCTGGATCCATTATCTGGGTGTCGTCCCTCCAGAATCGTCTTCCCTGCCTACTCCATCTCACTATGTCTTTAATTTTGCAGGATTTGCGAATTTCTTCATTGGGTATCCTATCTCTATGAGTTTTCCCCACAATTGGTCGCAATGTTCTCATTTCTGCTACTCTTAAGAGATGTTTGGTTCTGACAGTGTCTGCTCTTGCTTCGATTCCGTATGTCATTATGGGCCTAATGCATGTTTTATAAATTCTAACTTTGCTTTTGCTAAGATTTGCTTAGACATCCGGAGATAACTTAAGCTTTATCAGTCTGTTTTTAAACTTCATTATATAGATCGCTGCAACTAGATATCTCCACACCCAGATATCTGAACTTCATGACCTTCATGACTTCTAGGGGTTTATCGTCTACAACCAATTTGCATCTGAGAGGCTGTCTGAATATTGTGAGATATTTTGTTTTTGCGACGGATATCATCATATTATACCTCTCAGACGCAAGATGGAACCTATAAAAAATTATTTGTAGATCGTCTTCACTTTTTGCCAGTATTGTTGCATCGTCAGCATAGCATACCACATTTATGAGTTTTTCTCCCATCCTATATCCGAGGTTATTATTACTTGATGTAACTTAATTATTTATATTTTTAAAATGATCAAAACTCTACAATAAATAATTAATAAGAATGAAAAAGTCTTTATTATAGAACACATGTTTTATTTTACGGAAATTATATTTTTCACCTTCTACTGCATTATCAAATGAAGTAAAAATCGTAGTTTGATTTTAGCTGATTAAACAATCCTTACCAAGGCGAAACGGGTTATTTTCATATAATAATTAAAACTTATGACTTTTTTAATCATATTAAGAATCATTATTATTAAATCAACCATATCATATATTCATAATCTACTATAAATATATATAATAGTATATGTATAATTATTATTTGTGGTTAAACCATAATATTACACGTACACCGTAATTATTTGTAGCAAATAAATATTGTGAAGAGGTTATTTATCGGGAAAAAAATCATTAAGTGGGTCTGTATTCATGTCTATTTTTGGTTATCTATGACATTAATCTTCCTGTTTTTCTATGATGAGTTAAAAGGAATAATAAAACAAATTTATTCCGTAAACTACAATTATCACGTTAATGTTACCCGTATTATGTTACGGATAATGATGAAAACTATATTCGGAGGTTTATTATTATAAATACTAAATGTTACATATAATAAAGTAAATGTTTTTATTAGTTTTCTATTCGATTATGAACGGTATTATGTTACATGTTTTTATTAAAGAAAAATTGGTTATACCACCCCCGACCCCAACAGTCATTTTTCGTAATATTCATACTCGTCGATTTTCCCGTTATTCGCGTAGCTACCATGAAAAAAACAATAGTGATTTGATGGTTCCAGATTTTCCTTAGTCTATGCCTAGTTTATTGCTTCTATGTCATTCTTTCAATATAACTTAACCATTTTAATGGTCATTTAAATATGTTCTTACAACAAAACAAACCATCACACCGTTCCCCCGCAACGGTAGGCAGAGAGAATGAACTGCCACACTACTCTATTTTGACACTCCTCTCTAGATTCCTCCACATTCATGCAACAAGTCATACAAGCAAGTCGATTCTCCCGGCTTCTAACATGACCAACCTTTAAAATTTGATTAATTTGGTTATGCTATATTTTCCTCGGTTCTTGTTTTCCGAACCATAGCGGGGATCCTTTCATAATTTATTTAAAATAAATTATATTAAAAATAAGTTCACATTTTTTTATTACGCACAATGAGTGCGCACAATGACCAAGTATAAAAATCAAAATCCTATTTTTTTAAGTTCCGATCGATTTAAAGAATAATTTCTATTTTTATAAACGTGAATGCCATCAGTTATTATTATTTCCTTTACTAAAATGTAAAAAATAAAATAATCCTAAAGGAAAAAAAATCACACTAAAGGGTTAATCTGAAATATTCTAGATGTTATTTTCCCTAATAAAAGACCTCTGAGCTCACTCAAGTAAGTCTTAATTTGTTATTAGATGATTTCCGATATTTTTGTGATGTATCTAATCTCGCGTCAATTTCTTCGCCCCTGCTAATCGTGATGTGCTATCAGGAAATTATAAGCCGTGTAATACGCGCTCACGTCTACGTTTAATAAGCAAATTATTTATGAATATTATAATAGCCGTATTTATTACCCAAAATACGTGTTCAAGGTTCATTGAGCACTTGAGAATATTCACCCTAAATAACATGGCTTTAATATAGCAAGTTCAAAGGGAATTATTAATATCCCAAAATGATTATATCACACAACATTACAATATTAATTTTCTATATTTATGTTATAAATAGGGACATTTTTTTCTTTTAATAAGTTAACGACTCCGAGAATTGTTTTGTGATTACATTCTTATAATGTTAAGCATATCAAACCAGTTATAATTGTAAATACAATAAAAGTTATATGGCAGTGCACAATTTTGTTCCTGTACAGACCCTTATTTATGGTAGAGGTATGGATCTAACAAAAGGATGGAAGTATAAATGCGGTTAAAAGAGATAACCAGAGAAGACAAATTGATTGTAATTAATATATACGTCTAGTGAAAGATTGGGGCTAGCAATACCTAGTAAAACCAAATGAATGACATTTGAACGGCTTGACTACAGTGGGTCAGTATTGCATTTGAACGACCGTAACGTTGTAAGGGTAGAAAAATGTAAATACCTCGGCAGCATACTAACACAATCTCTTGACCCAGATGTATAGATAAAATGCAGAATTGAGGCAGCAAGAGCTACGTTTAATAAAATAAAATCACTTTTCTGCAATGATAACATAAACTTGAAACTCCGCCAGAGAGTAATCAAATGCTATGTGTGGTCTGTTTTATTGTATGGTTTGAAAGATGGACCTTATAAGTCAACTCAATTAACAGACTGGAAGCATTTGAAATGTGGCTCTATCGCCGAATGCTTAGAATTCCCTGGACAGACATTGCTACCAATACCGAAGTCCTGAGGCGAGCTAGAGTTGACAGGGAACTGTTATCAACTATCAAGGTTCGTTAGATCTCACATCTGGCTCCTATACAGCGTGAGGAAAAGTACCACCTTCTCCAACTGATATTGGAGGGGAAAATTGAGAGACGCCGAGGGCTGGTAGGAGACAGATGTCCAGGCTGCGAAACGTGAGAGAATGGACCAGCATCCGAAGTGTGGAGAAGCTGTTCTGAGCGGCGCAGGACAGGAACAGGTTCGCCGAGGTGATCGCCAACGTTGGGGGGACCCGACAGGGCACTTGAAGGCACTTGAAGAAGAAGAATATAAACGTGAGAGTATCATATGAAATATAAGAAATTGTGAAAAAAATAATGAAAGGTTTGGACACATGGAAATAATTAATGAAGAAAAAAAGGTAAAGAAAGTACGTTTACGATATGCTTGTAGCAAATAGAGGAAAACCGTGGAAAACTTGGCAAATCAAATATTAAATGTCGGCTTCGCGAGGAGCCTGAAAAATCGACGTACGAGTACGTGTATGAAAGGATGTATGAATATTGAGGAAGCGAGTTAAGTATATCAGGAAATTACAGTGTGGTGGTCCATTATTTATTTCTGCTCCTTTGAGAAGATGGCGGGATGGTTAATTACTAATTTCAGAAAAGCAAAAAAGTAGGTTTTAATAAAATATTTTGATACAATAAAATAACAATACGATAATGATAACTTCTTGTTGACATTTCTTTTATAATATTATGGATCAAAGATTTTGTGAAATAAAATTATTTGAAATGTCGCCTAAAGGTTCAGATTTCATAATCTTTTTAAAAATCTGTTAACCGGAAATTTCTTGTCACTCAACATTTCCGTCATAATTTTAATAACCCTAAGATTTGTTGAGTCTCTTTTCTCGGAATCATGGTACGAATTCTGGTAAAAATAAATTTACATTTAAAATTTTAAACCTTACGAGAAACTTGTTGAAAAAATATCAGACAGCTTTAATGGAATAAATTTAAAACTTCTAGAGTTTTACGTTGCAATGCTCATAAAATGCTTTTTTTTACAAAATGTTTTATCGACAGTAGCTACCCAGCCACGTTCGAAAACTTTCATCCGCTCATTATTAAACTGCTTCACTTCTTTAGAGCTGCTGCACTTAATCAATTTAGTAAAAGCTTTTGCAACTTATAAATTTGCGGTTTGCGATAGTTTTAGTAAAGTTGAATCTATAATAACTATAATGGAACGCTAAACTACATAAAAAGTTAAATTAAAAGTTTATATTACGTTCAGTTTAATAGTAACATTTAAAATAAAATACAATGCTTACATTAATGCTTACATCTAAGCTTAATAGATGGCGCTAGTGTAGATTGGCGAAGTGTTTCTCAACATAGTAGCATATACACATCTTTCAAAAATTTGTCAGACATGGTGGTCGTAAGAAGGGCGGAATGGAGAATGTTGTTTACATAAAGCGATCGCTTAACCCAACCAATGGCAGGTCATAAGTCCTGTAAACGCCTCGACCACCATATTCTGTTTCCAAAAACAATTTACATCTTCGTCCCTATTGAGATACAATTAATCCTTAAAAATGATAAACTCGCAATGGGTAAAATCCAGTATTTGTCTACAAGTAGTTGTATACATTCAAAAAACTAAATTAAATAGAAAAAAAATAAAATAGAATTTACATTAATTTTCTCATTTTATTTCATTAAAATCAGTTATTACAAAATATTGTCTGATAACATATATTTTTAATAATCTTCTAAATAATAAAAATACCCTTTTTAATAACGAAATTTTTCCAGACAACATTAGCCGGGGCACAATACAATTAAATTATTTAAATTCGACAAATTTTTCCCAAATCTTACATTGTATAGTCTCATTATGAATATTTTGCGACAACTTCAGAAGCAATTAAGTCAATTGTAATGTTATATAACACTTAATAATGCTGAAATATCAAAGTGTTTCCGACAAAACAATGGATTATCTAAAGACATATTTTGTAACTTTTTTTTAAAACTAAAAACTAACTTGCCATCACACCGTCTCCCCGGAGGGGTAGGCCGAAAGAATGGAACGCCACACAACTCTGTCCTGACATACTTCTCTCGCTTCCTCTACATTCATACATCTTGTCATGCACGCACGTCGATTTCTCCGACTCCTCGCGTGACCGACATTCAATATTTGATTGATTTGATCGTGCCACGTTTTCCTCGGCCTTCCTCTATTTCTAGCTCCGTTCACGCCGTTGACATATACCATCTTTACCATTCTGTCTTCACTCATTCTTTCCATGTGTCCAAACCATCTTAATAACCCTTTCCTTATTTTGTTCATAACACTTTCATTCGCACCGCATTCACTTCTTATACTTTTTTTTTTTAAAAAAGACTAATATCAAGGATTTATATCAATGATATTAGAATTTATTTAACAGTCTTCAATGTGAGCAGAAAATAGCTCATTATTATGAAGAAGGAATCTGGTCGTGTCCAGGCTTGAACCCATGTTCTATCCCCTAGACCACCACCCGGTTATTTGCATTTTTTTCATTATTCATAATAATAAAAATCTTCTAATTCTCCTCCTTGGTCAAGGTCGTATGATCTATATGTGACGGTGAGTTGTCCTGGAATGATGACGTCCACTTTTTCTTCCACATTTTTGGTTATCTATATGATAATATTTTGTTGCAAGGGTTTTCAACCTTAGCAATTTTCGTATCTTCCCAGCGGTCTACATTATCCGTTGTTCTTATTACATTGCTAGTTCTAATTTATTGGTAGGCTCTCCTAATTATACATCGCCAAGATTGTCGATCTTGGGCCATCCCGCTTTATTTGTACTGTTCGAATTAGGACAGATTTTTGTTTGTTTTGGATAGGGTTTTACAACTAATTGTCCCCAGACGTAGCACCCTCTTTTGACGGATTGGAAGCCTACGGTGGCCCCTGAGGGCCCCTCTGTCGGCTTCCCTTCTACACTCCCCTGCCTAGTCATGTAGGACTACTAACGACCTATACTTTAAATAAATCTAAGAAGCCCGTCAGTGGGGTAGAGTTTCTTTATCATTATTGAGGGTGGATAATTGGAAGTTCAAAAATCATCGACTATATTGTTATTAAAATAAACAAAAGTTGTTTAAAAATAGAAAAACTAAAAATTCTATAAGTGATATGAAATATTCACGACACGTGTTTCGTCTTATGAGGACATCTTCGAGTGTATGTCCCCATGAGACGAAACACGTGTCGTGAATATTTCATATCACTTATAGAATTTTTAGTTCTTCTATTTTTAAACAACTTTTGTTTATTTTAATAACATCATCATGGAATTCTATACACTTAATCATACATCGATTAATCGACTTAATTATTAATTATTATCATTATTTTATTGAATCACTCTTTACATCATAACAGCGTAAGCCAAATCAAGTAATGTGTATAGCTATCACATTAATTCTCTTGACATGTGATAGGTAGCTAATTTATCGCCATTTTCTTGTTACGTGAATTTCACACCAGAGTGTGACAAAATCACTGCCATCGTTGGGAATTGAAGCCGGGACCTTCGGAGTAGCAGTCATAGCACTTTCCACTCGACTCGGCCACGAATCAAATCAAATCAAATCAGTTTATTTTCTCAAAAGATATACAATTATAGTTTAAGGCATCTTTTGAGAACAGGTAAAACATAAAAAAGATATAATACCAGGAACGCATAAGAGATGGTTCGATATTAGGAATACAATATACTATCCAAAGTCAAGAGTACTATCCAAAGTCTTCTGAAAGTACTTTCACGAATATGAAAGACGTCGATCTCCGAAGCGATCATGTTCAGCAGTATTGTTCTCCCCACCGGCATCACCAGAGGCTGGTTAGTTCTGCATGCTGGGAGATAAAACAGTATAAGCTGACGTAATGACGTCAGCAACAATCTAATTTTATTGATCCTCTGTGGTCTACATAATCACACTTTTTTTTTTAAACCAGGAATTTTTCAACTCATGACACTAATTTTGTAATAGAAAAATTACTCAGGTTTGATTATTTAATCGAATTAAGCTTAGATCAGTATTACTAAATTACCAATAAATATCACTTTTAGATATTTACAAAACACTGATTTACGATACCTAGAAATGTTCATTCATAAATATGAAACTGTAAAACCATTGTAGAGACCGAGAATGAATCTCTCCCTATCTAGTCCCTCCCCCGGAAGCACGTGCTCCGTGTGTACTATTCACAAAATAAACATCTCCACGTGCATATTGCACGTGTGACGTAGGACGTCAATAACTTTCCCTTGAACTTCATCATTCATTCTCCCTCTATCATCCCGTCCTGTTTCGTTTAATGCTGGGTTATTGAAACTAGAAAAGGACAACTAGCAGCCTGCGCCCGTAGCCGGTTACGTCCTTTAATAATTACATCTCGCTCTCTCCCGGGTTGAATGCATCTAGGGATGAAAAAATAATGGACATGCCACATTTTCAAGGTTGCATTTATTTAGTTGTATGTTAATTAAATATATTTTTCAAATTTATGTCAAAAACGTTCTAATCAATAAAATAAATAAAATCACAATGACTAGATATTTAGAATCATTAAATATTATATGGTATGCCCGTAAAAATACAGAGGATGTTTTTTTGTATTATCTTTGAAGTAATATTTTTTTTATTGCCCATGTGCCTAAGTTTCTTACGCACTTGGGTAATGAATAAACACGCATTTATTCACTATTATTAATGGTAAAATAATGATTTACCTTAAAGATAGATTCAATATGTGTCAATAATATCGAAGACTTAAAAAAAGAATGACTTCTCTTATACCTATACACAAATATAATCATAAATGTAAGATAAAGAAGAGATCTTTTTTTTACTGAAAATATATTTCTTCTTATTCGATGTCTCTGCAGCTCATATCGAGCCTTGGTCTCCGTCAGTCCTCGCTTCCAAGCAATTCTGTCACCTGCTGCAGCCTTCCAGTCTCTCATATGCAGTAAGTTGTGCAGCGTCCTTTCTCTTCTCATCCTCCCATCTGAGTCTAGGCCTACTAACCCTTCTCCTACCACGTCAAAGTCACTCAAGGGTTTTCTTTGGCGCCCAAAATAACGGCATTCTCTCCACATGTCCAGCCCATCTGATTTCAAGATATTTCAAGTCATAATGTACTGATTCTGATTATTTTGAAAATTTGGTTTGGTTCATGTGGTGCTCCCGTAAATTTTGAGATATTTCGTGTAAAAATGAATTGTTTTGGTCGATTTGATTGTTGCCGCACTTTATAATAGTTAATTGTGACACGAAATAAGTTTTGACTGTTTTGATGTTAAAATTATGTACATATTTTTGTATATATAAAGAATTTTGAAGGGTGTAAAAATAAATTTTCCATTTGTTCCAAGGACAATTTGAATAAATTGTTCAATAATATTTTTAATTTCTTGGTGGTGTTGGATGGTTTTAAGTGCTTAATTACAATTAATTTAAAAAACGGTTAAAATATAAATTAAATAAATAAAAAATGCCCGGATCGTCCAGCTGTCACAATTGCAGTATCTAAAATAGCTTTTATTTTGTTATTTTATTTGATATCATTGTATTTATTTTAGATATATTTTGTAGACGTTTTAGTTTCTAACTGTGCGCTGGAGATGCCTATTGGTGGCGATGAGGTTCGCAACCCATCACACCGCGTCTCTCGCGGGGGGCGAAAAGAGAAGGATGGAGTGCCGCATCGGTTAAAGTGTGGCAGTCGATTCTTTCTGCCTACCCTTTCGAGGAGACGGCGTAATGGTTAGTTAGTTAATTAGTTCAACTAATATTATTTCTGTAATAAATTTATTTGAATTATGGTGAATAATGCAGATAAGTCACGTCACTCGGTTTACTTTAGTCGCCGCTTGAATGCAAGTACGTTGGTACGCCGTGCTGGAGAAGGATTACACAATGTTTGTCGGCTTCTATTCTGAATAACGTCCGCTTTCGCTATCAGTGTACTGGGGTGATTTCGCTATCGATACGATTCAAAACAGAAGTTGCCGGGGCCGTGAGTAGTAAACTAATCGTAGTATTCCCGTTGCAATGGTGACGTCAGCCGAAGGCGTGGCATATTTTCTTATCGGAAATTTTTTTTATGAGACAATGGCATATATGAATGATTTAATTATAATCACGATCATCTTAAAATAATTGTTAATTTTTGGGTGTAGTGTAGTGTTTTTTCCTTCAATTTATAATATATAATAAAAAAATCTAATGAAAACACATGTTCTGTGTCTTCACGATTTCGTTATAATTTTATATTTCATCTTTTAAAAATACAAATCAAGATAAAACTTTACGGAATTAAGCAATCACTCGGTTGCTTCTTCTCTTCTTTTTGAAACTTTTGAAATATTGGACATATATGAATTGCCGAGTAAAATTATTTTCAAAACTTTGATCTGTAGTAAATGATAGTAATAAAGAGAATACTTTTTTTTTTAAGACTATACGTTTTTTCATACCCTGTATATTTAGACTCTTTAGACTTATAGACAATTAGCACATAAATGTAAGAAAAACGAAGCTTTTAGTACTGCTTAAAAATGTTTTCATAAGTGGAAGATTTTACATGTCACCATTAAATTAATTTTATCTTAACTTATCACAATCCTCATGATTGCTATTGAAGCGTAGTTGTTACTAAAATTTCGATATCACTTTATATTATACTGCCTTCTTCAGTTATTAACAGAACAAAAATTCTCAGCGGATTCCCCCCCCCCTCCTACCCCCGTCAACCGTAATTAGAATTATTATTTCTGTATTTATTAACGTTGTCAATCGACTTAAAAATACAAATTCTTTCATTAAATAAATTACGAGATTTGAAAAAATTATAATTTTATCAATTCATTAAATAGTTTTTCTTCAAAAGAAAAATACGTTACAATACCCGCTTTAACGAATAAAAAGCTTGCCTTGCCACAAGATAAGCAGGAAGGCTTCTTTGTGTATTTTTATCAAAGGGATTTTTAATCTTTCCGTTTGTCCTATATTTCGAATTCTTTGTAATCCATTTATATAAAAATATTTTCCTCTTAAAACTGTTTTTCAATAAAAAGAATGTTTCGTGTTTAGAACACCCAAAAAAGGTGAATGAATTTTTCTTTTTACTCACTTTTTGCTTTGATAATACTTTGTTTGATGATAAATGTTTTATTTTTAGTACGTTGTGTAAATATAATTCTGCTTTATTAGAAAGTATTTTTAACCGATTCATTCGAACTCAATTAAGAAATGTTTGTAAATTGAAATATGTTTTTTTTTATTAAGCCTCAATTGAGTGCAATTAATCTATGTATATAATATAAGACATAACAATAACTATGTTTATAAATTTCTTTTATTAAATGATTTCTATTTAAAATACATGATATAACAAATATTGTTATTAAAATAAATATTAGAAGTCAAAACACTCTTGAAACATATCGAATGATCTTTCTAGGTATTTTTTTAAACTACTCGTATTAACTCCGGGGGTATTGACAATCTAGGAATACTGAGAGAAATAATTCTATACGTTCCCAATAGCTAAAGCCGAACAAGGAGGCATATCTTATTTCCTGCTCCAAATTGCCACACAGAAGCGCTTTAAAGTTATTCTGTAATGAAGGCGAATTGTCTTCTAAACTGCTTTTTTATTATCAAACCGTTTTTTTTACTTGACTGTTACACTCGAAATGATTATTTAAAAATATATATTATTTTTTTAAATAAATTTAACCCCTTTTTCTGAGCCTCGCAGGTTTTCAAATTCCGGTAATGAATTCATAAAATAAAAACAAACCTCTCCGCCGCATCCTATTAGACCGTCTGGGAGGTATCTTCTGGAGTGCTCTCCATTGGCGTCTCCCCGGGTCCTTTCAGCCGGAGTGTCCTCGACTTGAGCGCCGATCCCTATCGCCTGTAACAACATCCTTCTAATTGTCACACCCTACGGTCCTTGTAAAAAATCTCCTGGAACCCGACTTCGGGAACAATGCTTGTTTAAAAAAAACGTTTCTCGCTTTTCAATTCCCTAGTCTAGGCATTAAAATAAAAACTACGTTATTTTCTCCACAAACAGCCAATTATGATGCTAAATGAAACGTGTACAAAAATATATTATTCATTGAAATGTTATTATAATATATTTTTAACAAATGTGAAGTATAATAATCTAACTAATACAAATAAATTTGTTAATTTTGGATATAAAATAAATTCAAAATCAACACAATAACAGTGTTAAGGTCACAATCTTTATCGTTGAATCCACGTTAATGGTTAGTAAATAATATACCTCGTTTTTAACTGAAAACTGAATTACCTTATTTATCTATTTATTTATATTACAACTCTTTTAATAACAAAATTGTTTTGCCTTTTTTAGGATTAGTATAGATGTTAAAATCATATATTTTTTTACAGGTGTTTAGTTAGTGCTCAAAGCCATTAAAGAACTCTTAAACTCTATTCGTTAACAATTAAAAAGTGTTACAGTATTTTTGAATTGAAATTTTAATTTTGGTAAAATTTTATTGCGTGAAAAACATTCGAAATAAATTTTCCGCTTTATTTTTATCGTATGAGATTTCCTAACATTAATATATTTTGGTGTTATATATACATAATCTGTTTTACTTTCCTCGTTAAATTGTATATTCCTCTATAATGATACTTTAATTTGATAACATTTTCCTGACACTAATAAGCATTATAATACGTGATATTTTTAAAATGAAAATTTTCGTTCTCAAGGTTATTATTCCTAGCCTTAGCACATATAATATTAAGGCCCGGCATTAATTTAGAGATCTCGTGCACTGATTTCGTATTTTCAAGTGTGTTCGTATTACAGAAGTAGCCGCATTGTTCTCCACTTGAATAACTGGTTCTTTAAATAATATAATTTATGCATTTAGAAAAAGAATATTCCTAAGTAAGCCATATCGGAGTTATAAAGCTGAAAATAATTGGCTCAAAGGTTTTGAAAAATACAGTCATTATTGAGACATTAAAAATAACTACTTTGTATTATTCTAAAGTGTGTTGTTGAGTTTTTTATATAATAATACTGTTTGAAACTTGTGAGTGATTTGGCATCGAAAAAATATATATATTTTAATATATATATACATATTTTTGGTACTCATCCTGAAATTTTTTTTATTTTTAATGGATACTTGTAATAAACTGAATGGCTTTCATAAAGACACGATATTATTTATCAAAGCTGGTAATATTATAAAGGAGATTTTTTTATGTTTTGTTTCTTAGGTTCCGACTTCATTACATTAATTGACGAATTCATCATGACGCGGGATTAAAATGGATCTATTTATACAAATTTTAATCAACGGAATGTAACATTTCAGAAAGAAACAAGAAACATTCAATTACACAAATTAATTAATCACACTGGAACAAAATTTCGCCACCCTCGACACTAATTCAAGTCAAGTTTGTATAAGGCTTTCACCCTTTCATACATGAACTGCAAAAATGTCCGTAGATAACAATAGCATTTTCCGCATCGTAGCTCCATAGAGCCCGAACATTGCAAGTCGCCCGTTCTACTGGCCCCGAGCAAAATAGCAGGAGTGTTTTTTGTTCTTATTTCGAGTTCCCGGCTTTGCGAGACCCATTTTTTTCTCCCGACCCGTCCCGTCCCAGGCAAGACTCAAAAGAAATTGGGCATGTAAAATTTTGCGAGTGACAGAGCAAAGGGAAAACGATTGTTATTCTCGAGACAAATAAACTAAAAACACTCAGGTATTCCGCTACAAGATGTATTACTCCGCCTACAATTTCAGTGCTTGGGCCTACATATTGGTCGAGCGGTATTTCTTGAAGCATATTATTTTATATATAATAAATTGATCGAAATTATAACTTCGTGCATTGAGATCCAGAACTCTTTAGTGACTCTTTTATGTGATTTATATTAATCAATGGCAATTAGAAAAAAAAACTCAAATCGATTTCAATCAAAAAGTAATCAAAAAGCGTAAACAAAGTTTTTCTATTGAGGTTGTCAGGGCATTCTGACTACGATTCTGATTATTTATTTTCTTCTTCTCCTCCTTTATGTAGATAGTGCGATCTGTATATTAAATGTTGTCTTATAATGAAGAGGTCCAGCTTTCTCACTTTATTTTTTATGGTTGACGGCTGCTCTACCATGATCACGATCTTGGATCGTCTTTGGGTCCATCTCTGTCTAACTGCACTAATTTTATAAATGAAAATTATATACTTTATTTGAGTATGATTTACAACTTATATTATAGAAGTGAATCATGCATAAATAAATTAAATAATATAAGAAGTGAATGCGGTGCGAACGAAAGTGTTATGAACAAAAAAATGAAAGGATCATTTAGATGGTTTGGACATATGAAAAGAATGAATGATGAATTAAAGGTAAAAAAAGTTTATTTTAACGATGTAAATGGAACTAGAAATAGAGGCAGATCGAGAAAAACGTGGCACGATCAAATAAATCAAACATTGAATGTATTTATGTCAGGAAAGAAAAATGTGGTAGTCCATTATTTCTGCTAACCCCTACGGAGAGATGGCATGATGGTTAGTTTGTATTTTTTATGTATGATTTAATTTATGAAAAAAGTTTTTTTTATCTATGATAAAAAAAATATTCAGAAAATGAAAATTCACATTACTATCTATGATATAAAAATATATTGAGATTATGAAAATTCACATTAATCAATTAATATGTTTGTCACTCCGGCTGTTCTAATATTCATTCCACAGTATACTTAGAAAATTGAAACAAAAAATTTAATCCACTAATTATTTTTAAAAATATTAAAAAACACGACATGTTTCGGAGGATATATATCTTCAGGTGTAAAAATATAATAAAAACTAAATAACAAAATACTATTTTCATACTAATTTTAATAATGAGTGGATTAAACAAAGTTATTTTCAATTTCCTAAGTACAGGAATTTCCTAAGTACAAGTTACTATGGAAACAGGAAACAGCCTTAGCGTTCAATAAATTCCATAGTAACTAACTAACTAACTACCCATCACGCCATTTCCCCGGAGGGGTACGCAGAGAGGATGGATAGCCACAATGGCCTGTCCTGGCATACCTCTCGGGATTCCTCTACATTCATACATCGTACCATGCACGCACGTCGATTATTCCGACTTCGAATGTGGCCGCCTTTTAGTAATTGATTAATTTGGTCATCCTATGTTATCCTCGGTCGTCCTCGGCTTCTTTTTCAAACTCACGCTGCTTGTGTACAACTTTTTAACCATTCTACTCTCATCCATTCGTTCCATATGTCCAAACCATCTTAGGGATCCTTTTTTAATTTTATTCATAATGCAGTCATCTGCCTTACATGTTTTTCTTATTTCATCGTTCGGTATTCTTTCGTACAACGTTTTCCCGCACATTCTTCTTAGTGATCTCATTTCTACGGCGTTTATCCTGTTTTCATCCTTCTTTTGCCAGCTCCAAGCTTCACTTCCATACATGAGGGTTGGCACTAGAACTCCATTGTGTACTGCTATCTTTGCTTCTGTGGATATATTTCTATTTGCAGTAATGACTTTGAGTGCGCCATTTATTTTATTCCCAGCACCAACCCTTCTTTCGATGTCTTTCTCCATTTTTCCGTCTCTTGTTCCAATTCCACAGTATATAAACAATAAAACAAAAATTAAGTATATTTCATTTCAGATCACCGTGCATTTGAATTATGAAATTTTTTGAAACAAAGAATGAAATTCGCAGAGAAGAATAAACAAATACTTTCATCCAAGTATGGCTAATTGTTGTAGTTTGCAGGGGCATGCCCTTGCGCCAACTGGCGGGCGTGAGCTGCACGATTGTTTCGGGCTATGATTGATCGCTGGCTAACTGTAAGTTCGTGATTTTCGAATGCTGTCAAGTTTTTTTCCAACTTCGAAACAATATATCATTTCTCGTGTTCGGAAAAACGCCAAAATTTCAAATCAGGATTGACGAGAAGGCTGAAGTTGAAATTGTTATAAAATAGCATAGACAGAAAATAACTTCAGAACTATTGCAAAATAAAACCCAATTTTTTAAAGATGTTAAATTTGTATTCCCTTAAGTAAAATGATACATATTTTAAACGTGAAACAAACAAAAAAATACCTTTACGATTGAGCCGACATCAATTAACTATTTTTTGTATTCATAGATTTGTATTAAGTGGCTAATTACAGCTAATTTAAAAAACGGTGGATACGTGTAACATAAATTAAATAAACACAAAAGTCCGGATCGTCCACGTCAACATGTGCAACATCGAAAAAACATTATGTGTTATTACATTATGTGCTAAGTTTAAAAAACGGTGGATACGTGGAACATAAATTAAATAGACAATATGTGCACCATCTAAAAAGAACATTTTGTGTTAAATTATTTTTATTTTGTTATTTTATTTTATATTATTGTATTTTATATTATTTGTGTTAGATTTATTTTGTGGGTGTTGGACGATCGAAGTGTGCGCGGGAGATGCCTATTGGTGGCGATGAGGTTCGCAACCAATCACACCGCGTCTCCCGCGGGGCGAAAAGGGAAGGATGGAGTGCCGCATCAGTAAAAGTGTGTCAGTCCATTCTTTCTGCCTACCCTTTCGGGGAGACGGCGTGATGGTTAGTTAGTTAGTTAGTTAGATTTCAATTGAGTTACACAATAATTCATATTTAAATTATTTTATACCCCTTTGAACAACAAATATGTTTCTTTGGACACCTTCTTCTGCTTTATTTAGGATTGTGTCTTGTTATTTCTCTGAGCCTGTTCCTAGGAAACAGATGTCCAACTGTCTCGCCATCTTTTAGGTGGTCTTCCTGCCGGTCGATTTCCTGTTGGTACTTAATTTGCGGCTATATTGATCACTCTTTCAGAACATGCTCTTTCCATATGATCTCTCCAGTAGCATCTTCTCAGTCTTCCCCATCGCACGACATCTTCTACATTGCGGATCTTTCTTATTTCAGAATTTCTTATTCTGTCTCGTAATGTCGTTCCCGCAACGGATCGGAGAGTCTTCATTTCTGTGCTTACATTTGTAATAGATAAAATATTAATTTTAAATGTACAAATAACTAACTAACTAACTAACCATCACGCCGTCTCCCCGAAGGGGTGGGCAGAAAAAATGGACTGCCACACTTTTCTTTCCAGACATATTTCTCTCGTTTCCTCAACATTCATACATCGTGTATTTTTTTGATATAAAAATGATATTTAGTATTATGTATTATATTTCATACGAACGGTGAATTGGTACATTTCGATTTCATTCTGAAACTTGCCGAACGTTTTTACAAAGGACTCCCTTCACATCCCAACCCCACAATAAAAGACTTCTCTAATTACGACCCAAACACTTCCAGCCGCCACAAGCGCCCAAAATCGATTCTCCTTCAGAGGAACACTCCGGGCCACACAAATCATGCCCCCGAATAAACTAACAACCCACCAAATCACCTTCCAACAATGTTCCCATCAGACGTAAGAGGAATAGCCACATGAGCTGAACCTCTGTAAGCCAGAAGATCCAAGTCCAAGTCCAAGTACATTTCGATATACGAATATACGAATGAATATTAACATTTATCAAGTACATTTATTAACCCCTATATTGCGCCTGGCTACATTTGCAGATCAAAAAAATTCAATCTGCGTTAGACAACATTTGCAGCTCATATTTGAAATTGTCTTATAAATCTTTTTATTTTGGTTCCGTAAAGCATTATACGTATTATTATGATGAACTGGGATTATTTTTCTGGCCTGTAAATGTAGCCTACCACAGTTCGAAACCAATTTACTACGGCAAATAAAGCCAGTCACACGATCGGGGTTAAATCGATACCCACATCAGTGTTTTTTTTTTTTATTTCCGATTGCTATATGCTAATAGATGCATCGATTGGGCAATAGATGCAAAACTCTATTTTTTCGTGTTTTGTGTTGGTAAAATTATCTGAAAATATGGCGATTACATATTTTTTAAAATTAAAAATTTACGATAACATGAAACGAATACGATGAAAAGTAAGTGAAACAGTCGCGCTTCTGCTCGTTTTCCGTCGCCTTCGTGCCTTAGAGCATGCACCCGCGCCACCGATGTCATTGTAGTCATACAAATGCTTCTCCCCCATTGCCACCCGAGGAATCCTTTTTTTCCTCTTTTTTATGTTTTTCAGCGGGAATAATCTGGAAATGGAAAAATTCTCGTTCAAGCTCCGGATGTTTCTCGATGATAAAATGGTCCAGTCCAGCCGTTTCTGTGCAAATCTCCCATTAATCTGGATGAACAATAAGCGATAGAATTCTTTTGAAATGAGCGTTTTAAAAAAACAGTTATTTTCTGACAGCGCATTAAACCAATCTGCTCGCTATTCGGATAGCTATAATATTCGTTTTTACTTATTTTAATACAAATACATAATAAATATAAAATATGTCATCAATTTGGTCAGACAAATATTATGCATTTATTAAATAATCTGTAGAAAATGATCAGTCAGCATCTATAAAATATTTTAAAGGCGTTGAATTTATTCTTCGATGATTAAAGTACGATATCTTGGAAATCTGTTCATAAAAATAAACACAAAAGTGATTTTTTTTCGATGTATACAAAAGTAACTAATACATAGGAATTAATATAAAGGAAGAAAATGTTGCATATGCACTTAAAACTTGTAGTTTTTTTACAATTTAATAAAACCATTAGTTAATTATGATTGGTTTCTTTCCACTTTATTTAAAACAACTTATTTTGTTTTCATAAATAAAAATAGCTACACCGTTAAGCTGGTGTAACGACTCATTAATTTCATTTGTAAATGGCCTCACTAGGTGAATAAAACAATTTTCCGTTGGGTGGCAACATTTTTCCTAGGTGTGTTTTCCTTGGCTTTTTCTATTGTTATAAGACCCCAACATAATGGTACTACATTAAGTGCTTATTCCTGTTGTGCCTCTGCACCGCCTTCTACAGGGCTCTTGCACATTTTTGACGTTTTATTATGTTTGTTTCACAGGTCAGGCGGAGGTGGCATGTTCGGTGATGTCAACATTTCCGCTATACTGGATTCTTTTAGCGTCAGTTATGATAAAAGAGTAAGGCCAAATTATGGAGGTGAGTTTTTTTTATATATCTATCTTTTTTATTTAATGTTTGATTACTTGTAACTGCCGTTATCGTTCGTAATCATTAAGTGCTTCTAATATCATACTACGTTGGATATTGACGTTATTAAAAATATTATGGAGTTAGTATTATGAAAATATTCGAAAAAAACTATATCGAAATTATTATCTGTACAGTGAATCGATATTTTCGCTATTTGAATGTCTAAGTTTCTTCGAATTAAGAAACTGCGAAGCTTCGAAGGATACAGCGTCTGGCGCAGTGTCTCTAACAAAATAGCAGTCCCGAAGCAGACAGCACCCGGCCCGAGTTCGGGGCGCCTTACTCGGCGCGGGACCGGCGCTCCTCAAAGGCGGTCGCGCGGTCCGCGAGGGCTGAAAAGGTTCGGCAAAACCGAATTTCCCGGCTGCGTTAGCGCGCTGCGCTCTTCCCGGATCGATTGTTTGACGTTGGGTTGCTAAGCGACCGCTCAGCCTCCGGGTCAGCCACTCTCTCTTTTATCCGTGAGTCATTTAAGGCCATATATGCGCGCGGCGGCAAGAAACGCACCAAGCGTGCCGAAGCCTGGCACAAAAGTACGATTTTCACCCTAAATTTAGCAGTGCCTCGTTCGTTCACTTTTCCCCTTTCACGATGGTACCCCGAATTTACTTTCCTTACGCGTGTCACCACGTGGATAAGGCCTAGTTCTTATGCAAAAAGAGATGGAGCAGTATCTCTTACTCTTAAACTTCGCCAACATTCCTTTCAAGCGTATTCCTTTACGCTCCTTCTCGGTAAAATGTTTTCGTTTATCGGGAATTATCTTTCGCGCACGGGATCGTTGTTCTGGGAAAATACCTGATAGAATCGGTCAGTAATATGACGGATCGAAACTCATTACCATCTGCTGATGCGGGCAGAGACTAATCCGACAGCTACTTGTCCTCGCGAGCCGCTGCGGCGACTTGGCTGGTCAGAGTCGCTACGCAACGATCGCCTTGCAGTAGGGAAATACGGATTTCTCGATTAATTTTTAAACTCGATCTTAACAAATATTTTTTTATTAACTAATATTAATACAATTTATTATTACATCTAAAAAAACAAATTGTAATGAGAATAACTAAAGGTCAATGAAAAACGACATTATTATTATTATTATTATTTTTAAATACCAATTTTTTTGTTGTTGTTAAATGTCTAAAAATGAAAGTACACGAGATACTGTATTTCCCTGTGCGGCCCTCCGTTGAAGCGTAGCGCAGCAGAGTGCATTTGGCGCAAACTGCAGCGGACATTGCGCGTTTGGAACAGGGCATGAGTGAGGAGTGAGTCAGGGTGAGGCTGGCGGCACCGACTCGAGCTGGCTGGGCGGCTGCGGCCGCGGCCCATGGGGGATGAGCACAGGGTCTTGAGGTGTGGTGTTTGTTGATTTTCAGGTCCGCCGGTGGAGGTCGGGGTCACCATGTACGTGCTATCGATCAGCTCGCTGTCAGAAGTCAAAATGGTACTGCCACTACACAATCTGTGCATCACCATTCAATAATAGACCCAAAAGTTTATAAAATATATACCATCTGCTTCTTACTTACCCGTATTTTGTGTTTGAGTTTTGTAAATGTTCGAGTAAGTTAATTTGTTTACTAACACACACAACCACACATACACATACATACACAAGTGTAAACACAACACGATCCGTTCATCACTTGGCCACGTGAGCTGTTTTATCACTTCTTCACGTGTGATCACCAATCCTCCCTCGCGAGTTAATTTATTTTTGACAAACAACTCAATATAGTCTACGGATAAATCGGTATGTTATGTTCCTCTTCTTCGTGTCAATGGCAAGTTAGTTTCGCATGGATAACCCTAAAATGCCCTAATTCTCCTATTCTCTTGCCATTTTGGTGGAAGGTTTGGTCGAATTTGTCGTTTCCAGGGAAACGACAAATTCGACGATTAATAGTTATTATAATGTAATCGTCGATTTATAGTTATTATAAAATAATTATTACAACCACAAGTAAACGCGCCTTCCATTTTCAGCATGCTCTTGATTAACGTTCAACTTGTGTAAATCACTTTTTATAACAACAACGTTCATCATTCAACTTAATTATTAAATAATCGTAACTATTTTTTAAATTTCTTATAAAACAAATGCCAGATTTAAAATTACGTCAATAATTATAATGTACAGAACTCTTTGTAAAAAGTAGCCTGGTAAATCGCGTCGGTGACATAGATTTCGGATCCTTTGTAACTATAATCTTCGGTCTCTTTTGACACAATTGAATATGACACATTCTCACTATCTCAAACAGATTAACAAATTGAATTCTGGAGAGGGAAAGTTGCTCGCGTCAAGTAAAGAGTGGCCAGCATTGCGAAAGCTCAAGCGGAATGGCGGCCAGATGGGGCCGAGCACTTTCCCTCGCCTGCGCGTGACACGACCTCCCACGTAGAGCAGTAGTGTTGCATGCGCCTGCTGACATGACACGGTAGCGGGAGGAGCTCTCATCACACCGTCCAGCGCGCCCCACCCCACCTCCACTCCACCCCGCCACACCACACCCTTCCCGCCTCACGTCCCGACTACTTCTGTTGCGGCCTCCCCTCCTCGACACTTTTCAGGATAACTCGCAGGCGATGGGCAACGTCACTGTCGCAACTTTGATTTGGTTTTCATTCGTCGGAACAATGTCGAGTAGTCAGTAAGCGACGGCTGTTGGTCAAATGTGATATACACGAAGACGATTATGCTTTACAGGTCCTCCGGTGGAAGTGGGTGTCACCATGTATGTGCTCTCTATCAGCTCGGTGTCCGAAGTGCTTATGGTACTCATTCTCAATACTCATCTTCAATTTAAATAAGTTCTCCATCCGCGCGCGCCGCGCCACGGCAGGCTGCGGGCTGCTCACCGCCGGTGCGGCTCAGTTCGCAGCCTGCCGCCTGTTTTGATTTCACCTCATTTTTTTTATCGTTTTATTGTTTTACCTCATTGTCGTTCTCGGCATCATATGGTTGTTGGCTGTCAGTTGGATTTATTTATAAATCCCTTTTTATTTCACGAATTCTATTAGTGCTAAACGTGTTCTCCGGCGGTGGTCGTTTATACTGTTTAGCATTAATAGGCGCTTTGTCGAGAAACCTTCCATAGATCCGTGTTGAAGGGCTCTTCAGGAATGCTGTTGCAGTGGAGAAGGGAACCGTGTATCGTTCCCCATCGCAGTCCTGAATACCAGACTGTGTGCATGGCCAGTCCTTCTTGGCCCAAAATATACTAAATGCTTTGACATTGTATTTGCCATGCTTTAACTGACGATCATACCATTTTTATATTTTCTAATATTAAATATTTCACATAAGGTACATATATGTGTTTTTTTTATATAAATGTGTATTTTTTATGATGTACTAACTTCGGTTTATAAACACGAATTATAAAAAAAAGCAGATGACATTTATGGTAAAATGCAATGGACGAAGCTGGCCATATAATCAGTGTTAATTTAATGTTTTTCTTTCCTCACCGGACTTACAAGAATATTAACTGTTCACGTTTTACGTCGGATGTTGGATTTTATTATTATATAATTTATTATTGTTATAATATACGAGTATATGTGTATTCACACATCCGTGCACTTAATCGATGGTTTATTTTCAAACTTTTGCTCGAAATTAACGGGGTTTCAATTCACGTTCCACTTTTATATTAGTGTGAAAGTACAACATATGTTTATTTAGTAATGTCAATCGAGATGATACGAAGTAACAAACAAACGTAAAGTTCAACATTCCGGACAGACGAACTGAAATATTTTTTGTTTGTAGTTTTGCTGTGGTTGTGTTATTGTTTTGTATTTGCTGTACATTCAGTTCCAAATTGACTTGGAACACTGAATCGGTCTTGATATAAATGTTGTCATGTGTTGGACATGTCGATGTTATGGACCAAGTGACCCTGGTTGCTGGTTGCACACTCGCGGTCTTTCACGCGACTACTTGCGTAGTCAGTCGATCCGATCACTGGAGCCGACCGGCGGTGTTCCAAGTGTTTGAGACTGTTTGTGCCGCTCAGGGGAAGGTGAAGGACCCCGAGTGGAAACCAAATCAAGGTCAAGCAAGGTCACAGCAGGACGTGACCCATTGCCGCCTGCCATCTGCCATGACTGCCATCTCCCGACCGCCGTAGTTCTAGTCCCCCGGCGGGTGGGACTCAGGACTTGTCACGTCGCCCCGAGCTGGAGATAGTGCATGGCCTGTGTCTCTGTGTCTCCACACCCGTTCTACATCGCTTTGTTCTCTCGCTTCTAGTAGTTTCCTTGTTTCATTTCCTTGCCTCGAACTCACTTACTAAATACATTCATTTAAAAAAACTGTGATGTACCCGTATTTGTAGTATCCCATATAAATGATTATATACTTGACATATCTAAAAGAAAACATGACAATTTGTTTGAATAATCAACAGCTTATACGTAAGTATACAACATAATCTTATATCATGGAACCCTCATGCTTTGATCCACACCCACCCGCTTTACGGTATTTGACTGTAACAACGCGCTTTGGTTATCACGCTATCGTTTTTTTATAAATATTTTATTTAAGTGCTTGTATATATGAATATATAATTAAGTAATATTTACGAAAAACATGATAGATGTCAAATTATTTTTAGATTAATTAACGAACGTGCTTTGATTTGAGCGGAAGTAGAGTATAACAATGTACGAATTGTATTAAAAGTGTTCCTAGGGTGGGAACTGCCTACGAAGGGAAACTTCCCGGGCGCACAAGAATGTTGAAATGTTGACACGTCGTATTGACATGCAACACACACTTACCGCGCATTTGTTGAAATCATTTCAAAATAATCGGCCGACACGAATGGGAAAACCAATTTGAATAATAATTATATTTTACACAGAGCTGTAGGGTTAGGGCGAAAATATGCCGAGTCAACCGCAAGAAAAGAAAACAATTCCACAAAAACGGAACGGTTTTATTTCGTAAGACAAATCAGAGCAACAAACGCAATAGCCTATTAACCGTCAACTCGAATACCGAGCGGCACAGTAGAGAGCCGGATGCGAGTGTCGTTGTTTTAGAAAGACGTTTTTTGCAGATTACGCAAACTTCAGAAGTGCTTGTAACGTGAGATGGAGTTGTGGGAACTGTTTTCATATTTCTGAAGAAACTAACTGAAGAACAAGTTAGAAGCGGGCTCAACCAAACGAAGTTTAGCTGCAGCCGGGTTTCGGGTAATCCATGTTACCCCAACTTTCAGAAGCGGATATTTGAAATTACTTCCTTCAATAATATGATAAGCGAATAATATACAGAACAAAGGTGGAATAATGTCATTTTTCATGTTTTAAACATTATTTTTCGTCTTCGTGTCAATGGCACGTTTTTTATATAGAACATAGATGGCGAATAAAAGAATCTCATCTTTCATATTTATTCTGCCATTGTGGTGGAAGGTTTGGCTGACTTTCCAAAGTTTCCAGGGGCGTCGGGTGTCACCGGAACACCTCGTGAAGGAACCTTCCATATAATATTTTGTTGATTTTATTATAAATAGTATCTCGGGAAAACATCTGCCCATTTATTGTAGCAAAATCACTCATTATAAGGCAGAAACATACTATTAACACGCGACGTGGCGTGTTTACTCCCACCACCGGCAACACGTCGATCTAGCTCGTCTGGATCGGGTGGCGTGTGCGCGCATGGCGTCGCGTCGGGTGTTCATAGTGTGATTCTGTCCATAGAAAACAATACAATTAGATTCGACTCAACACGCATCACGTGGCATCGGGTGGCATGGCGTGTTAATAGTATGTTTCTGCCTTTACTCACACATTAAAATAATTATATTAGTGTTCGATAATAATTTACAAAGAAAAAATCAGCAATTCGAGGAGTTTCATTTCTTTACGTACCATGAAAGTAACGATAAATTAAACAAATAAAACATAATGATTTCCGTCCCCTATAAAATCCCGGTGTAATGACACCCTGACGTCCCGAAAGAGACCTGCCGTACATTAGGGTCGGCGTCTTTGCCCGCGTTATGACGTCAAAGGCAAAAGCGAGTGTTTTTGCGCCGTTGGTAACATTACAACGCAAATAAAACTACGCTGATACGGTCTTATTTACAATACTAACATAATGACAATAGATTAAAATTATCATGTAAGCTTAGTGTATCAGTTTAATTTGTTTTTTAATTAATAATGAATATTTTACTAATATTTTTTTAATTGAATTGTAATTAAATATTTGTGACAACAGCAACAATCAAATAACAATCAATCACACCGTTTCCCCGCAGGGGTAGGCCGAGAGAATGAATTGCCACACTACTCTATCCTGACACACGTAGCTAGATTCCTCCACATCCATACAACGAGTCATACACGCACGTCAATTCTTCCGACTTCTAACAATTTAAAAATTGATTGATTTGGTCTTGCCAAGTTTTTCTCGGTCTACCTAGACTGCATACTCCATTTACATCGCTATCGTGTCTTAACCATTCTATCTCCTTCCATGCGCTCCACATGTCCGAACCAACGCAGCGATCGTTACATAATTTTGTTATAATACTCGTACCTTATTTCGCTCTACATTCCTTTCTTATATTAGTATTGAGATTCTTTCGTATTTTGTTCTACCACACATACGTATTAAGGACCTCATCTCTACCGCATTTATCATTTATCTCGACCTTCTTCTGCCAGTTCTATGCTTCGCTTCCATACATTAGGATTGGAACCAGAACTCCATTGTGAACGGCCGTTTTCAATTTCATTGATAAATTCTTGTTTCCAATAACTATAATATTTTTAAAGCTCCATTCGCTTTGTTACCCGCACCAACCCTTCTTTCGACTTCCGTCGTTCTACTACAAATACATCTTAGGGACTATACGTTCTAAATAATTATTACAAAAATAGAAAAATTATTATAAAAAATTCCAAAGAGTAATTAAACGAATTTATACGGTACTTCTTTCAGTTTTCTTTTCATATTCCACATCCCCTTTTCATAAGATTCTCTCTATACAATGCCTTCAGATCTATGGAGGCATTTTTCTTACTCTTTATAATCTCAATAGAAAAATTATAAAATAAGGGGAAAAAATAGGGGGCAAGGGGAACAAAATATATCTTATGTATTAATTTAAAAAAAAATTAACAATCAATTAATGCATGTTAATTCCAAATTTGTTCCATAATCTTGTATTAGATGTGTTGAGATTATATATTGTGTGAAAAATTTCTCCTTATAACGGATTACCCTAGTTGGGAGGTATTAAAATCACGTACTTGGTAAAAGATAAATAAATAAACGTTCCAAAATAAATCTGTCAGATCATGTAAATAATTTTATAATATTTTTAAAAAAGTATCTTTATAATATCACTGTAGAAGGACTGTTTGTCCGAAACGTGTCTATGTAATTTTATTTTTTTAATATAAGTGTTGTTTATACAAACTATACAAAAAAATAAAAAGAGAAATAAACCATCATAACAACACAAAGTGTGGCGTATATATGTAGAAGAAATATTTAGCTTTTAAAATATGAAAATTAGCATATATTTTTAAATTCGACATATTTTATATTCATTTTAAATACTTGTGCGAATACGAGGCCATAACATTAATTTATCGCTCATATAATATCAAATAATTTATGTTTGCGGTGGCTTCTGCGAGATTTCTTCGGTACTATTTTTGCCGAGCAGACGATATTAACTGGTTCATTTTCCCTATCCCTTTCTTCGTTCTTGTATCCCGTGCATTCCCTTTGATCAATTCTAGCCCTATGGAGAATCGACCTAACGAGCCCGTCTGTTTTTGTGCTAGCATCGGGTTCAATTTCATGGGTAGGAACTTTCCGTGGCGAGCCAAAGTATTTGTATCACGGAACACGGTTTACTTCTTATTATCTCGGGGCTACGTTTATGCTTGAAAGAAATGTAGATCTGATCGAGAATTCTTAATTGCTTTTGTTGTTGTTTGAGTTAGTGTGTCCATTTTTGATCTGTCTAATATTCAATGCATTTAATTAAAATTTGGTTTTAATTTTACATTAATCGATGTATTGTAAATATGAGAAGTGAATTCATTGCGAATGAAAATGTTATGAACAAAAAAATGAGAGGAATCTTTAGATTTAATTGTATCTCAATAGAGACGAAGATGCTAACTCGAAAATGAATATGGTTGATCAAGGTGTTTACGGGACTTATGACCTGTCATTGGTTGGGTTAAGCGCACGCTTTATGTTATTACAACATCCCCATTCCACCTATTTCTTTATGACCATGTAAGACAATTTTTTGGAGGTTGTATATATGTTACAAATCTATGCTTAACTACACATGTCAGTTTCATGAATTAATCACCCACCGTGGGTGAAATCCAGTATTCGTATACAAGTATAAGTATACATTCACAAAAGAATATTTAGATGTTTTGGACACATGGAAATAATGAATAAATAATGCTTGGTAAAGATAGTTATGTTAACGACGTAACCAGAACTAGAAATAAAGGAAGACCGAGGAAAAGGTGGCACGATCAAATCAAACAAATATCGGCCATGCGAGGAATACGGAGATATCGATGTGTGTGCGTGATTGTTGAGGGAGCGAGATAAATATGTAAGGAGAGAACGGTGTTGTGGTCTTTTCTTTCTGCCTCCCCCTTCGGTGAGACGGCGTAATTGTTAGTTAGTTATTTAGTAAATTTGTTATACATTTGATTAATTCTGAGTGTCGAATGAAAATATAAGAAGTGAATGCGGTGCGAATGATGTTGTTATGAACAAAATAATGAAAAGTGCATAAGAATGGTTTGGACATATGGAAAGAATGAATAAAGAAAGAATGGTAAAAAAAATATATGTTAACGATGTAAATGGAAAGAGAAATAGAGGAAGACAAGGGAAAACGTGGCACGATCAAATAAATTAAATATTGAATATAGGCCATGTGAGGAGTCAGGGAAATCGACGCGCGTGCATGACACGATGTATGAATGTTGAGGAATCGATAGAAATGTGTCAGGAATGAAAAGTGTGGCAGTCCATTATTTCTGCCTACCCCTTCGAGGAGACGGCGTGATGGTTAGTTAGTTAGTTAGTTAGTTAAATTCGTATTTTTTTAGATTTTGCTGTCATTTTCCGTCCCGTATGCAATTTAACAGTTTGTAAAATCGAGTGCCATTTGCCATCGGTCGTGACTAACGACTACGGCTAACCGAATTCGATTCCCCACTGGCATTACTCACCGTTGCAAACAACACGATAAATCCGCGCACGTGTCACTCGCGTATGCCAACCGCGTTCACATTTGCATGTACGAATCATATAGAAACACTGCAAACCTTTTGAACCGCGCCACAGTTATCGCACTGGATGGGCCGGCATAATGGCCGGATTACAACATCGCCTCTCTTCAGGTTCAATCAAACACATTAAACGAATTTTGTACAAGTACCAGGGCGGCGTGAAATATTCGGCTCCTACTAACTTCGAACCGCGATAAACACAAACACCATTCATCAATGTCAAAGTACGACAAATATCATAAAAGATCAAAAGAAAATAAATTGTATTCAATGTTTTCATTACTACGCCGATATCTCCTTATGTATGCGGAAAACCTTCGTCATCATAATAACATAATAACTTATATTTGTTTTCAACACATAAAATGAAACATGAATTCTTTATTTTCATACGAGATTGCTGGTTTACTGGTTCCAGGCAATGTGATTATCTTATCGAAATGAAAAATATTTTCGCAGCAGTTCGTTACCAGCCTGATAAATATAATGTTATGACGATTTACGTTGTAATGGTTCTAATAATTCAAATTACATGTGATTATAAGTATTATAAAAATATTCACACCTGTATTTGTATAGATAAAAAATACAAACGTGAAAAAAGTTTTATATCGTAAATAATAGTATTAAAAAGTAATCAAAAAGAAAATCCCTAAACTGGATCCCGCACCGATATGCTAGGATAAGCAACGATGTCCCTATACGCACTAAAAAAGTAATAATTCCGAATAATGCGCGAGCCGCTGTCATAACACTGGCCGATTAAAGCTTCCGCGTCGGGTCGTCTCTCCCGCCTCATCACACCGAGGCATGTCTCCCCTAACACAAACGCGCGCAGCTGCGAAATCTAGTATTGAGCAAAGTTTCGGGTCAAATCATACTTTGCCTTTGTCCTTTTTGCGAAACCGGACCGCTTTGGGTACAGATTACCCCGGCCAGCATCCGCATAAGCACCCAGCCCGGAAAATTCACAAAAAGAGCATAATTCGATTTACGGAAAGCGAACCAACACAATGAACACGTTTCGACGTTTTTACTTTGAGGCTTTGTATTGCTCACCTTTTCGGGGTATTTTCCTGTGTGCGGGATGGCAAAACGATACTCGCGATAATCCGATTGGCAATTCATTTTCGCACACGACTTGAGTGTTGTGAGAAACACACACGTAGGTCGAACCGCCATGAAGTCAGCTACGGGGAGAGTAGATACGGCACGAAAATGGCAGTGTTAGTGACGCGTGTATTTATATGGGGGAGGGGCGCAGTCGGTCCCTGGAAAATATTACACGAATCCGTCCAGTATTGCAGGTTTGAAACACGGGGTCGACTTTAATACGCGTACAACTAAAGACACTATTTCATATATAAAATAAAAATTATTTTCTTGGGAATTTCCGACGATTCTGTTTCGGGACGTTCCGCCGGTGACGTCACCGGGCGAAGCGGGGCGCGTGTGCCGCGGTAACTTGGGCCTCGCACGTGCGAATTCTTTGCGGCTTGCGCCCAAAACAAGCATCAGCTGATCCGCTTATCCCGCACTGTCCCGATCAATGTGCGAAGTTCGAATGGGCTCTATTCCCGGGAATTCGGAACTTGGGGTCTTTCGAAAGTTTGAATTTGGGATGTCGGTCTGTCGAGTGGCGGGTTGCGCGTGCGCACGGAAGCATTCTGGCTGCGAGCCAGCGACGCATTGCGACGCGAGGCGATCGCTTTCGGGATGGCTATCCCTTAAGGAGAGACAAACACATCGCGACAAACCCGCCCGACAAATCTTTAAATAGTCCTTTCTACAACCGAGCGCGGGCGGGCCGGCGGCTCAGCCGCTGGGCCCCGCGCGCGCCTGTCCCCGTCTGCACGCGTCCGTTAGTAAACATTGCTCGAGCAAGGCGTCGACATGCCGCTCACTCACTCGTCAATGCGGATCCACAATGTGATACATTTAATCACAACATTAGAGGATCAGTATTACACCAATTAATTTTATTTTAAATTCTTTAAAACTTCAATAAGACTATACTTAAAAATAAAAAAAAATAAAAATAAACTTCAATAATTTAAAGCAACAAAGATATTTTGGAATTTTTTATTTCTAGTTACTAAGAAACATATAGCACTATAAATAAGTATAAAAAATGATGCGAAATACAGGAAAATTTTTTTTAACTTTAATAATAATATTTTTTTTTATGTTTTTTTTTTAAATATATATATTTTGTAGAATTCTACTTGATTTTATTGCTTCTATCGGTTTCAGCAGCTCGCTGGCATCTTCTGGTAGCAGTCATAAAATGCAGTACAATTAAATTAAATATATATTACAATTTTAAATTTAAAAAAAAAGTTAGTATTTGCATTCCACTTCTATAGTACGAGTAATTTAAAATTACAACATTAAAAACATTTTTTTAAATTAAACATAAAATGCAGCATAAATCAGGAAACCCTTTTTTATTTATTCACAGTTAATAATCCAATAACAATATTAATTTATAAACTCAACCGATGAGATAATAAAATTTCTATTGAACCATTTTCATATAAAAAGTCGTATTGATTTCCAAGAAACAACTTATACCTATATTATATTAGCTTCTACTGAATCACCGTAGGGGTAACAAGGCAGTCTTATTATGTCAATTGATATCTTTTATCCTTTTGACGGGCCATGAAAGGTACCAAGTCAATTCCTCAGTTATCCTGTCAAGAATACGAATCGAGGACTCATTATTGTATATAAATACACAACCATCGTGTATTATTCGTTTCATAACGAGCGGCTGGCTATTTCGTTAGGAATTATTACCGGTCAGTGAGCCGAACAAGTGTGTATAATATTACATTGACAACTTAATATTTTGTATGTAGTATTATATAACACGTTCCACGTAATCACGTTAAAACAACGTTCATTTATTATACAAACATATCTCTTTGCTGACTTAGTAATAAATTGTAATTAACAATCGTATTATTTTTCTTCCTTTAAATTTAATATTTTTTAAACCATCTATTTTCATGACGGATAAACATTTTTACCACCGTTTATGTTAATAAAATTTATTTTATATTTTTAGGGTAAAAATTACAAATTTTTAATTGGGTGAATAATCTGAATGTATTTTTAAACATATTTTATTCTCCTCTATTAGTGGTTAATATCATCATCACCATTAAAGCTGTAAGCTCACTATTAGCCCAGCCTCCTCCAGAATTTTTTACATATCTCCCCGCTTCTCCAATTTACACCCTCAAGCGCCCTGAGATACCCCTTCGCGCCATCGGGTGTCGTAGTTTGGGTTTTCCCACATTTCGTCTTTCATCTGGTCGTGTGTAAACAACATTTTTGAGGTTCAGATTTCTTCCATTCGCTAGAGATGTTCCAAACAAGGCGACACATTTATATAAACCTTACGATGTTGGGTTTGTTATAAAGATCCCCACACTCCATTTTCGCATAATGGTCCTCCTTCCTTTCAAATGGTTAATTCGATATTTACAATATTGAAAACGTAAGTTTTGTAGATATTCCATTATCATTTATTTTATGAGGTTACGTGTTTCGCGTTGCTTATTCATTATCAAATGTGGCATTAAATAAACCATACTTAGGGGAAACATGATTTTACATAAAATTTATTCAAACTTATTTCAACTTATATAATAAACATACGTTTTCATAAATATTTAAGAAACAATTATGGTACGATTCGCTTAAGCCATAAGCGCTAATGAATAATATAAAGTAAAATAATATAAAAATGTTTTTAAAAAAATAAATAAAATATTTTGGATTTATCACCTTCGTAGTTTTGTTGTTAAGGTTTGTAATAAGTGTAAGAATCGTCAATAAATTGTGAACACCAAGGGTCACGTAATTTCGCGTCAAAATAAATCTTTTCTCTCTGCTCTCTCCCTCCCAGTCTGGGATTAATTAAATCTTTCTTATACTTCTAATACTTTTTATATTAATTATCCTTTTATAAATAGTTATAGTTATCCAAATCTAGGAAAGCGATTGCTCAATGTCCCAAAAATAATAAGTTAACTATATTTTCTAATATGAGGGTTAAT
Source organism: Lepidostoma basale (assembly GCA_022606425.2). Classification (NCBI taxonomy): domain Eukaryota; kingdom Metazoa; phylum Arthropoda; class Insecta; order Trichoptera; family Lepidostomatidae; genus Lepidostoma; species Lepidostoma basale. The sequence goes on along the minus strand of JAHDVF020001460.1, from coordinate 62,208 downwards.
CGGAAAATAAGAGAATATTTTCAACATTCATTTTAAAACACTTTTACAAGTTTTTACACCACTATGTTTTGTCAAAACTAAATGATTTCGCTGCCGTCGGAGCCTCGTCAGGATTACAAAATAAACTGTTTATTTTGTATCCCCGATGAAGATCCAGCGGGAGCAAAACCGGTTTGTTTTGACACAAAATAAAGCGGTGTAAAAAGTAGTATGTTTTAAAAAAAAAATTAATAATGCCATACAACAAAACTTCATGCGAAAGAACAGAATATATTTATTTTCTATTGATGTTTTGGAAAATATAAAATTTAAATTAAAACACAAATGACTTGAATATGAAAGATTCTGTTATATCATATATATTCCAACAATTTGATTGGATCAATCCAAAGTAAATTGCTTGTGTTAACTGTGCAAGCTTCTAATTGGTGGAATTGAATGCTAATTGAGTTCACACATGAACGATGGCTGATGGCTTCGATTGTGATGATATAGAAGCAAAGTTAGTCGATACAAAAGTTGCTATTAAAAATAAAATGTATTCCCAAATCTTCAATAAAAACGTGTAAATAAGTTGAATTTATGTAGGATTATTTTATTCCTTTAGATCACGCATAAAATTTAATATAGTAAATTTTACAAATTCTTACAATTTTTGTGCGTTTTAATGTACAATATTTAATTTATAAATTTTTAAAAATAATAATGTATCATTTTTAAAAACAACATGTATTTATGTAAAACATCTCTGATATCAAAAACGGAAAAATGCCATCTGAAATATATTATGATTTATGATGACAATACATTAAAAATGAACATTTTCGTAATGACATTTTATTTAATATTACTATTTTAAATATGGCGTGACATGATATCATACTGTAATTTAATAGTAGTAACAAACCAAGTTACCAAAAATTTATTCTATTATAAAATAAAATTTACATCAATGTCAGTGACCACATCTGCATAACCTCAACTTTTAATTAACTCGAGTAAAGTGGCACGCAACCCAAGACGATATTAAAAACTGCCATTTTTATGGAAATAAATATTTTATAGGTACCTCTACTCGTTGTTAGCCCCCCTGTTGACTAATCGCATCGTAAAAGCTTAATTAAATTTGGCTTGGGTGAATACTATACTTATCATTATTACATTAACGCTATTATTGAGTAAGTATAAGTGAGGAAAAAAATGTGAAAATAATTATATTTTTCCAATATATATAGTACAAAATAAATAAAATCATTTCAATTACAATATAAATAATGCTGTTTATTGGAAAATTCTTGGAAGAAATTAATTGTCAATAATATGAATTTTTATTTTCTTTCTTTTATAACGTAAATTAAGTTTAATTTCACTTAATTTTATGGTTTTGACCGGTTTCTATAGTGGGGAGATTATCTTCTACATTATGTTGTCAGCTTCGACCCGCAAGTTGGATAACATCATCCGTCCACCTGTTTTGTGGTCCTCCTATGGTTCTTCTATTGTTCCAAGGCCTCCACTTCAGGATTCTAGGTGATCATCTGAGCTAATACTCAATTTATTAATAAAATATATTTATTCATATTTGATATTGTACCTAAATCACATTTTTAAAACTTAGTTATTTTGTGATATGATTTAAAGGAATCATAAATTATTTTTTAAATAATAATGTAAAACACCATACAATAATTAATACAAATGCAAACCTCCTTTTTCTAAGGGTTTTATTGGATTTTTTAGAAATTACATGTTTTGCCTCTCTAAGGCATTATCAAAAGTCAAGAAATTTTCAATGTTTTCATTCGTATTAATTATTTAATAAAATGTAATATATTTAATCAAATGTCATTGAAAGACTCAAAATATTACATTTGATAATACCTTAGAAAGATGAAACATGTAATTCACAAAAAAATGTAATAAAACTTCTAGATAACAGACGTTTATGAATCACAAATTAATTATACAAATTTCAAGATCATTATTTTGATTATTTGATCCGTCAGTATTAAAGTCAAAATGGTCTTAATTTTTTTTATTATTTTCAAGGAACCGTGTGTAGGTATTTTAATAGAAGACTCAAGCAACGTTTGCGACTGTGAAAAGTCGTAATTCTCATAACAAGTCGTTCTAGCTTATCTCTGAAAACATAAAAAAGTTTGCTTTTATTAAAATTAATTATAATTGGGAGAATTTATGTTAATTTCGTGCACTTTCTCCATAAAATTTAAGGGCCTCAAGTAATTATTTTACTTTTGCCATAATTTAACACAGTTTTATTGTAGATTTGTATCAACATATCAAAGAGGTAAAATTTTAAAACGATTGCTGTAACCAATATTAAAAAAATAAAGATCATTTGATTTACACCATCATAATATAATATAAATAGGCGAAAACCCCGTTGTAATCGGAGACAAGAGAATGAGAATATTTTGAATACAAGTGAGCAAAAGAGAAATAGTTCTATGAATTTTGTTCTCATTCTGAATCTTATTTTGAATTTTGTTCTGATTATTGTTGTACGTATACCTAACAAAAATGTAGAAAACAAAAGGAGAACAATTTGGTATTGAAATTTGTGAAATTTCAACGTAAAAATTATTTACATTAAAAGTTTTAAAGGAGAGATAACCTTTACTTCCATGAATATTTCACGGGTCGCAACTGGTTTTGGTTATTTGCTTTTTTTATTTATTATGTACAGAAATACTCCCGATAATTAATAATATGTTTTCTGTCAATCTTTAAAATTGTTTTTTTAAATTTATTTAAACTTTTTGAATACATAGCATATTATTTACAGCGATTTATGGGGGTTCAAATTACATGCTTTCTTGTCGTTATTTAATAGTCTCACATGATTTATGCAAACACCAAACGGACTCAGTGCACATAAAGTATGGCCACCAAACATGCTAAGTTCAATTTATTAGCAGGGTTTGGAGGCATGCTTGTTAATATTTTCGTGATTTATGAGCCTAACCAAAGTTACGAGAAAGTAACTTTAATTATATTTAAAAAAATCATAACTCATTCCAGGCAGGAATTAAGTATTAACATTTATTTTGTAAAAAAAAAAGTGATTTATTAACCTTTTATATAATTATATTATTTTCCCGAATTCAGCTGAACAGTGTTTTAATTTCAATTCCATAAGTATAAATTTGCCTTACACGCAACCTTTGAATTTCAGGTTTAAATTTGACAATGAAATAGATTTAATTACTCAGAAATGTAAACTAAAATTTCTGCATAATCCGAAAGAATTTTAATTATCAGACATGCATTAATATTTTTAGTAAAATATTAATGTAATTCTATTATTATTCTTCTCAGTCGTATTCCTCACGATTGAAAGTCGTGTTTATCCTGTAAACTATTGACCATAGCACGCCATGCGCTCCTTTCACCCGTCAGTCTCCAGGCTGTAGCTAATGAGAGTTCAGTCAGATCACAGATTTGATCGGATCAGCGGCTCGGTGGTCGTCCTTGTGGTCGCCTTCCCTCCACTTTGCGCATGATTATGAGCTTTTCAATATTTCAGCACTCTCTGAGAGCACATCCGCGAGAGTCTTGCCTTGATACCCAACTGGTCAATGATTATTATAATTATATTATATTAGATTGAAATTCTGCATGGTGAGAAATGTTATTGATAAACTAGATTATTATTATGACAACATAGTGTCACAGGTTTCACGTTCTTCCTTTCAAATCTGCATGTTATTATCAAAATTATTGTATTCCAATAGTAGCTGTGAAGTTAAAATATGACAAAATGAAAACTACCGTGTACATTTTGCGACTTTGGGATAAAAGGAAGCTTCGAGATGGAATTTATTCTAGAGCGTTAAGATATATTCTGAATTATACGAGCTTAGAATGCACATTCAACGCCGCAACCGTTCAAAGCTCGCTTATTCACTTAAAGTTTGCCTTCAAAGCGTTGAAAGTTAAAAGACAAGTTGATGTTGAATTATTAAAATACACTTTGCTTCAATACTATTATCACAGATGCTTTACCTAAAATATACATATAAAACAATACAGAAACTTTTAATGACACTAAATTAAACCCTTGTATAAATGCAAAACGTATTTAACGTTATGTTAATTTTTTCCATACAATATTTGAATGTATACAAACACTTGTAGACAAATACTGAATTTAACGCATTGCGGGTTAATCATTTTTAAAGATTAATTGTATCTCAATAGAGACGAAGATGTAAATTGTTTTTTGGAAACAGAATATGGTGGTCGAGGCGTTTACAGGACTTATGACCTGTCGTTGGTTGGGTTAAGTAATCGCTTTAAGTAATAAAACATTCCCCATTCCTCCCTTCTCACGACCATCACGTCTGCCAATTTTTTATTGAAAGATGTACATATGCTACTATTTTGAGGAACACTTCACATATTTTGGTTCTATCTACACTAGCGCCATCTATTAAGATTAGGTTTTTGATTATTTTTTTTATCTAATAATATTAGGTTTTTGATAATTTTTTTCCTATTAAGCTTTTCGTTAGTAATCAAAAAACACTTTTTTTTTTCAAATAATATCTTATGTATGAGTTACGCTTCTTTCTGAACTCACATTCTAGTTCTGCATTTAGTGTCTCAATATGATTTTTCGAAACTGTTGCATATTAAAACAGAGTAGTTTTAAAAATAAAATATTCCCTAAATCTAACCAAGTACAACCAAACAATTATTATGAAATGTCAAGGGTCATAACGCTGGTATGAGCTCACGCCACAGATCGTATCATTTATACATATTTACATAATAGCATATGAACAGGAGTGATTGGTAATTTAAAGTCGTATAACATCTTGTTGGTTCAATTTAAATAATTCAAAATATTAAAATACACACATAAACAGATGATCGAAATTTCATTTTATGGAAATTGCTGATACCGTTCAAAAAACTTAACAATGACTTTTTCTCTTCTTAAGATTTCGTTTGTTTTACATATTTTTCTTTTGATAAAATTTTTTGGGTTTAATCTTTGAAATGCTTATTCATTACTGACAATCACTTAAAGGCCGTTTTTTTCATTTTTCAATTTGTTGATTAAGCAACAATCGCAACAATTTACTTGAGTAAGCAACAATCGATTTTAGTTTATTTTTGGACGTGAATTCATTTTTTTAGTCACGTGCTTAAATTGTGAGCATTTGTTTAAAGTTATTAAATTTCTTTAAATGGGTTTCGTATTCCGGGAGATTTTTTTAACATAATAATCAATTATATAATTATAATTATTTTTTCTTAATCACTGTTTTCTCATATTTCAAGTTTGAATAACATAAAAGTTTCGGCTATACACTTTTTGGGCTGCGGTTATTAAAGAAAAATTAAAATTATGTATAATCAGATTTTGCTAATTTTACGTATTTTAAAGTTACCATAACATTAAACGTTATATTTAAATCGAATATGTTTAATATTAACTCGTGATCTTGATTTCAAATTGTTTGGTCTTCAGTGTACCTGTATACATTCACACATATTTTTGTCTTATACCATATTTTAATTGTACATTAATAATATATAAAAACATTATGGACATTCTTCTTCCCTCCCTTAAAAAGTAGTTACTCTGCTGCTTATTAAATGTGGTGATTATATAAATATTGTGATGGCATGCGTAATACAATTATGTGTGTATTAGAACAATGTGATAAAAATGGCTAATTTAGTATTTCACTTTGCTTTCGAATGTGCAAATTCCAACAAAATACACATTACTGAAATATGGAGAGAAAATTGAAGCCGATCGAAAAGAGCAAATTATTCAGATCACCGACAGCTCTATCGAATTGAAGGCTTGAAATTCAAATTCTGTTATGGGTAATAAACAGACATTGGAATCTGTTTTTATTTGAATTGCATTGACTGCGATATTGTTTACATTATCATATTTTATCGCCCAGTTCACTTCTATCGAATGTCGGCATAATACTGAAATCCGCTTTGTAAACAGTCAAAATAAATAAATGAAACTCTATTGCGAAGTACATTTTTATGTGGCGTGCTTTTAAGTGCAGATTTCATGTTCGAAGTTTCTGTTTCACTTTTTAACAAGGATATATTTTTAGATTCGGATAAAAGCGAGCTCAGTCGGGACTTGGAATAAGCATTCTCGATTAAAAGCATGTCACTGCATCCGATCCGGTACGGCACGACACTACTCGACACTAATCCGGTTTCAGATGCTTTAAATACGTAATACCTATTAGGCGGAACAGATTGCTTTCTGTGTCGCTTGTGTGATACGCTGACTGCAGTTGACAAGAGTGTTTTCGCCCATTGCCGCCTGGCCGTTTAGGGTCTAACGCTCACCCGCTAATCTAAGTGTCTGTTAATGTATGGGATGTTTGTAAGCGTACTGCATGTGCATTTGATCTATGAAATGCGTGTAACTAATTGAACCATTGTATTGCTTGAACTCTCTGTGTTCCTTCTAGTTAGATTAGTCGTATTTCATTATTTTATTTTTATTCATTTTTTCAAAGGCTATTCAAAATATTATCAAGAAATTATAAACAGAAGAAATATTTAAAATTCGTATTATCATTGCGTTAAGATCGATCGCGTAGATTTTAATAACAACAAATTTACTTATATGTTAAATATTTTATATTTTACTCTGAAAAGCACTAAATATTATATATTTTTGGATAGCCAAATCAATTCTTCATTGCTATTATTTTGTTTAATTCATGATTATTATATATTAGTCATTAATATTGCCATATTTTTAAACAGAGTATACATTATAATGATAGAATATGTATCAATAGTAATAAGCAATAGTCGGCGATCGCCTCTAAATTTTTAAGTATAACTTCATAGTTAACAGTTGGTAAAATTTTATATAATATTTTGCCGTAGTGCCATCATCATTCTGATAAATATTTTATACTTCGATACATATGTACGTAAAACCAATAAGCTTAAAATGCTTTATTTGATGCTATTAAGAATAGCATCATTATTAACAGCTAATTTAAAAACTGTTATATTATCACTTTTAATTTATTTTATAATATCGTCTCAGCAGCTGTTTTGCTAACCGATATTGGCATCATCAGGTCTCACAATCAACTAACTGTGATGATGCTTACGTAGGTTGGCGGAACAGCTGTCGAGACGATATTATAAAATAAAATAAAAGTGATATAATAACAGTGTTTTAAATATACAGTTAATGATGTGGAATTTTTCGCTAAATACAGTAGAAAAACTTCAATGTGTTTTAGAGAATATATAAAATAATACCAAATACAAATAATACCTTCCATTAATAGTTTGATAATTAGATTTTATTATGAAGATGAAATTATCTTTATCATATAATGTAGTTAATATTATTGAAATATTGAAAAATAATCGCTAGTTATTTGATGTATCGAACAGCGCCATGGTAATGACATCATCTTTAGATGCTTAAAATCACCAATCAAACTTGTGCATTCTGAAACTAACCGATTGTTTGCTTGCCAGGACTTCACTTTGGACTTTTACTTCCGTCAGTTCTGGACGGACCCCCGTCTTGCCTACAAGAAGAGGCCCGGGGTGGAGACCCTGTCCGTAGGATCGGAGTTCATAAAGAACATTTGGGTACCGGACACGTTCTTCGTGAACGAAAAGCAGTCATACTTCCACATAGCCACCACCAGCAACGAATTCATCAGGATTCATCACTCGGGCTCCATCACAAGAAGTATTCGGTGAGTAATCTTTCCCTATTTCAAAATATGGCTGAAGCCATCAAACAATGAATAGCACAACCTTTATTAATACGAATGAAAACGTCTGTTTTCTAGAAGTTTTATTATAATATAATTTATACAAATGACAGGTTTCGTAATATCAAATGTGATAAATCAAGCATTTGATTCCCACAAAAAAAAAGCTTCTATAAAAGAGACGTTTTTATTCGTTTTAATTATTTAATATCGTATTTCACATCATTTTTCAAGGAACTATTACGAGTAATAAGAAAAACCTTTCTTGTTCGGCTACTCTACCAATAAAAACGAGTATTTTATTTGTACGTGTTAACAGTATTTTGTTGTTGTTTTTAACCTGATATTTATAGAGATAGCAACATTTGAAATAGTTTCCACACATACAAGTAAATCAATTTTTTAATTATATAATATATATATATACACACATATTATGTGATAACATGATTAAAAGTTTAATGAAGAACAAATATTATTTTTAATTCATAACCAATAATTTTCGCTTAAATCAAGCATTGTAGAATTTCCTGTTTTATTACACAGAAACTTATTTTTCTATACATGAATCTTATTCGGTCTTACTCATTTTTAATTATTATTCTACTTCTTGGAAAGGAAAAAAAATAGTAATTGAGATGTCTTGATAAAACAAATAATTAATTACCACCAAACCATTTTCTATATATAATTTATTTATGGTTTAATGAGCGTTACGTAGAGAATCCTTGGTATTTAACTCAAAGTCTTTATTAGTCAATTGTTTAATTTTATTCATTCTCACGTCTACATTACGGCACTTCTCTATTTTAAACGTTATGTATTGCGATACATACAATAAAAACGGTTGTTTTTACCTTTTAATAAAATAACTAGAATACATCGTTTAAATATTAGTTCTTCTGCGGGAGATTAAGTAGTAACATACGAAAAATCTCTAAAATGGAAAAAATTTCAGGGTATAATACTTGTATATCATAGCAGTAACCATTGAAATAAATTACAGAACAGACAATGTTTTCAAATCCCCGAGATACGACACATGCATCATACAAAATATTTACAAGTAAATGTAATATTCAGAGTGAATGTAAGAGTGCTTTCCATAAAAAAGCTTCAACTAATCTTGTTATTGTGTATCAAGTCCCGACTGTTCTCACATTCTAACAAACTCGTCTGTAATAATAATTGAGCTCTCGTTTAGAAATATCACCCCTATTGACCGCGGCGTTGGCAAATGGAAAGAAAAATATTTGAATTGTATTAAGCACGTAAGAAATATGATTTTCTCTGAGAATGTTTTAAGATTATCGGTTCTATGAAATAATTGTAAAAGCATGATGAAAAGAGTTTTATTACACAATGAGATTTCATTTATTTTGGGTACAAAAGAAAATTATCGAGAAAAAAGTACTTTATGGAATCTCCCTTAAAATAACGATAAAAAATATTTTATTCGAGTATCGTAAAGTCAATTAAATTCAAGAATATTTTAAATGTAATTCAACAATAAAAATGGTAAAAAAAATTTAATACTTCTACTAACAATACGATGGTACACCGGTTCTACGTGTATTGTAGGTTTAATAATAGGAATCGAGCCTTTCTCATATTAATAAGATTGTATTTCTTGCACACCTTGGAGATTACTTAGAAAATCAAATTCTAATCATTCGAATTAAATCAAATCAAATCAAATCAGTTTATTAACTCAATAGACATTACAAACAGGAAAATATTTAAGGCATCTATTAAGTACAGGTAAGATATTATTATAATACAACAAAGTACCAGGAACAAGTTCCGACTCATACATACGTTAACTTACTCATACAGCCGTTGTCGTTCACAGCTGAATATGGACAACCCCACTCCCGTATAACTATTTTGTGCCATCTGCATCTAGTCACCAACAATTCATCTTGTCAAATTGTACTATTCACAAAAAACAAATGATAACTGCTATGTTTTCATTCAAATTCAAATATTCGTATATACGAGTACAAACAACTATTATTAAAATACATATATTACTCAGCTTGTAAAGTGGTACGTACGTATGGTACGTAAGAAAGCTATCTGATTGGTTCTTAAGTAAACTACCTGGAGCGAAAGACGAAAATAGAGGGTCGTCGAGGTGTATGGAGAGACAGATATCCTGGCTCCGGAACAACGTGATTGGACAGGGATTAAAACGGTCAAGGCGCTGTTTAGAACTGCACAAGACAGGAACATGCACTCTCAACATAGTCGACAACGGGTTGACCCGGCCTAACACATGAAGAAGAAGATTTTTTTCTTTATTAATAAATTACTTTGAATTTTAATATTGTATACAATCATTGTAAATATTGGTCACATTTTCCAAGAAAACCCAATAAACAACATTAATATTTAATTAAAATAAATTTACGTGATTATAAGTATAGAAGCTGATGGCCTTTTTATAAAAATAAAGTTAGTATTTATCTAATATTTGAATATAAAATATTTTTGAAATAAATTTAAATTTTTCTTATAAAAATATGCTTTATTTCACTTTTCTTTTTTAAATACTTTGTATATACAACACTTATATTAAAAAAATAAAATTACATATTCATGTTTCAGTCAACAAGTCCTTCTTCAGGGATACATATTATAAAGATATATTTTTAAAATATTATAAAATTGTTTACATGATCTGACAGATGTTATGTATCATTATAATATGTTTCACTGAAGAAAGACTGGTTATCCGAAACATGTATATGTAATTTTATTTTTTTAATTTAAGTGTTGTATATACAAAGTATATTTATTTATTTTACTTATACTTGTTATACATTTACTTGATAAAAAAAAAATTATGGACTGTAGTTGTCACCCTACACACTAGGCATGGTGTGACAACTACAGTCTGGCCTGTATCGTATATTTATATATAAAATAAAAAGTGAAATAAAGCAATCATAACAACGCAAAGTTAGGCATATATAGAAGAAAAAATGTATTATATTTTGCTTAACCCCGAGCCGACCAGATTATATACATTATTGACATTCAAATGGTATTATTTATATGGATATACAAATGAAGATTACGTGTATTTTTATAATATATATTGTATTATACTAAGTACCTATATACAGCAAGAACGATGCCGTACCCAGGTGGGATACGTAAGGCAGCACTCAACTAGCTTGGGACCATAAAAAAACTCTCGTGGTATCTGTAATTCGAGAGATGATGGTATCTTTTGTGCGCCTGTCACAATCGACCAACATAAATCCACTAAGATCCAGTTGTAAATGGACAAACGAACATTTATCATTCGGCGGATATTGATCCGAGATGACTGGGATTTCCTTTGTACGGCGAACTGGTAGGTACTTGCCGTAATCAGAAAATTATTTTGCGTGTTAACGGAAACCGATAAAACATGACATTTATAAAAAGGGTTTTTCTTTCGTCACCCCATGTGGATTTATTTTTATACACAAGTTGAAAAGATTTTTCAATTTATTGTTCTAAAACTGACATGTATTGTTAACCTCAAATTCAAACAGATTTGATTTATTGTTTCTAGAACAATGATGTTAAAATCGATATTAAATTTATATAAAGAATGAAACGTCTTATATCCAGACATTTTATTAAAATTCATGTGAATGACATGTTTTGCCTGCCTAAAACATTATCAATAAAACTTCCAGAAAACAGACTTTTTTTGATCAGTTTTGATAAAATAGAGAAATATTATGCGAAGTATAATATATAAAAAAAAAATATAATTATTATTAATAAAGTTAAATCAACCTTCACCAATCCAAATACATAACAAGTAGCCTTTATAATATTAGTAATAAACACATATAATAGATTAAATAGAAAGCAAACGTTCTCCTTACAGAAAATCATATATTTCAATAACTTCCCATATCCATGTATTATACTTGTAGTGTTATGAAATGAAAGTCTCTGAATTTGTAAAACAAAATAAATTCTGCATCTGATCTAATGAAAGTTTGAAAAACTGTTCATGAAATCAGTTTTCTTGTTACGATGTGTGATTTGAATTTCATAATTATTTAGAAACTAAATATGCCCATTTGAAAGTACGAATAACGGCAAATCTGATTTGATACGAAATACTACCTTATCACTCGTGCATAATTAAATTAAATTATATATTTTTTATTTATATTAACATAAATGATTTAAGTTTATTTTGGCCATCAGTCAAAAGATAAAACTGAGTTAATAAATAATGATAAAAAAGTATCATTTTGACATATAAAAGAACAAATGAATATTTTAATAATGAAAACGACAATAATTATGAATAACAAATATTAACTTGTTATTGAGAATATTTGGAACATTGTACAAGAATTTATCAATGAAAGCGAAAACGGCCGTTCACAATTGAGTTCTGGTTCCATCTCTAATGTATGGAAGCAAAGCATGGAACTGGCAGAAGAAGGATGAAAGCAGAATAAATGCGGTAGAGATGAGGTCCCTAAGACGTATGTGTGATAGAACGATATACGAAAGAATCTCAAATGCTGATAAAAGAAAGGAATATAGAGCGGAAGAAGGTATTATGAACAAAATTATGAAAGGATCGCTGCGTTGGTTCGGACATACGGAACCCATGGATGGAGAATGAATGGTTAAGAAAGTATACGTTAAAGCAGACCGAGGAAAACATGGCATGAGCAAATTGATCAAATTTTAAAGGTTGGTCATGTTAGAAGTCGGAGGAATCGACGTGTCGTGTATAACTCGTTGTATGAATGTGGAGGAAGCTAGAGAGGTTTGCTGGGATAGAGTAGTGTGGCGGGAAACGGCGTGATGGTTTGTTTGTTTGTTTTATAGTGATATTGTTAAATAATTGGAAATCTCCAATATATTTTTATTCAGCTTACGTTTAACGATACTATAAAGATAAACCTTTATATGTCTTTCCAAGACATAACATTTCGTTACAAATCGGTTTGATATTTTTAAAGGGTACAATCTTACAACGACCTTTTTTCAAAAAGGGTAAAACTTGAGGCTGTGTGACGTCAGCACTTCTGGCATTTTAGGAGTCTGTTTTCCATGAATTTGAAATTAGGAATTGCCTTTTGATACGATCAACTTCTCGGTGGATGCAGCCAAGGAGGTAATAAGCCATTTCCGGAACCGTCTTATCTCTTCCTTCCGGTCTCGGAACAATAGATTGTCTGGGAGAGTACAACGATTATCTCAAAGTTACGCCTTTGATAATGTAAATTATTTGTAATATCAAAATGCTTATCTAACATTTCAGTCTGTGAAGTTTATTCTTTATTAATATAATATTTAAAACGATTTTATAGCACAAATAAACTACAATCTCAATTTGTTATTTTTAAAAGGAATTTGAAGTCATTTATTATAACATAATTGGACACTCATTGAAAACGACCTTTGATAGTACGCGATATCCAATATTATATTTATGATTCTCCAGGGAAACCTTTGCTACTATTTCCATCAAAGAGTTAAATGTATTGACAGAAAACCAATAATCCGAGTGCATTTCTGTAATATCTACGGATCTTCGTATTGGAGGATACACGTAATCGTATTGTACGTATAAATCGGAACATACTTTATTCCATTATATTGGATGCTCGAAATCCTCTTGAAAAATATCCGACGTAATAGATCCGGCGGAGATATGACGATACAAGCCGGGAAAGGATGCTTTGATGTTCCCTTAATAAATACACGCCGTGAAATGGCTCGCCAGTTGTGCAGTTCAATCATATTACTATGTTTCAACACAGTTTTATTCGATGGCTGCAAGACAAATATATTTTTCTTAATAAAAAGTGTTTTCTATTACTGTTTACTATCCAATAGACTAAGCATAAAAAACATTATAAGTATCAAATTACACATTCATTGAAATTCACACGTATTTAAAATGTGCATCATAATGTTCCATAGCTTTTTTAATATAATACAAAACTTTCAGAGATAGTTTGAAGCACAAACCCGATATAAATGCTATTCAGAAGTTTCCAAATGCTTTGAAGAGCACTTGCACTTAATTAAAAAATCAAGGGCCCCTAGCTAAAGTTTCAAGCTTTCGTAGACTTTATAAGCTCGAGGCGAGTAAGTAACAGTCGTAAACCGTCGGGAACTGGAAAACTGTCGATTTTGACCCGAAAGTTACGTGTAAAACTTTTAAAGAATGGTTTGGTTGTAGCTTTATCAACAGAAATCTTACAATCAAAGAGACAAATACGAAGACGCCTAGCAGACGTGAAATAAGCTGATCAAAATAAACAACCCAAAATACATGTCAACACGCGAATAGGGAATGAGGGGGCAAGTATTGAGCATCTATGAATCCATTATTTACATTGCGTCCGAAAACATTTAACTATCCAAATTCGGGTCACACTTCATCACGGTATTCGGTGTTTACGTAATCAAGAGTCTTCGGAAATATCGTTACCTTAATAAATATTTATCGACATAATCCGTGTCAGCTTTGATACCGCACTAAATGAAAATCACTCATTAGTGCCGCTCCGCTTGTCGATTTTAATATTTGTTTAATCGAAAAGCAAAATCGATACTGGCTTATTCCGAATAGCTGTCTAATTAATAAGATCGATTAATTCAAATTAACTCTATTGGATAAGCTCCTGGGGTCCATATAGCCGCCTGCTGACAACAAGGCCGCAAGATGCCGGCGAAGCGGGTAGCTGGCCTCATCACATAGCATGCTTCACGAACTTTCTTAATATCCGGCGTTTTCTAATTTAACGTGCATTGTGGCCTGCATTATGAATCTTCAATGGAGCAAAATTGCGGAACTATTTCTTAAAGACTGCAGCGAAACATTGGGATTATTTTGGTTGGGAAACTTTCCTTAACGTTATTAAAAAGTTTGCAGCCTGACATTAAAATTGTAATAAATTATCCTCGCTATAGTGCAGCACTTTTGGTTCTACTATCAAATAAGGTCTCCTTTGGCAATTTTGTCGTATTAAACTACCTCAACTAAAATTTTCATAACTTTTTAAATTAAACTATTATTTGAATACATGCATGAGACAAACTTTTTACAAAAGCACCCCCAGACTTCATCATTTCTAATTGGGTTAACAAAATTCATCAATTAATTTATTTTGTTTTTTAAATTACCCTATTATTATTATCATCGTTCGCGTTAGAATTAATTAAGGACTTCAGTAATAATGATCGATGGTGTATTTTAGATATACGTTTGTCAATTTAAATTACTACAGTCGAACTTCCTTTAGTAGAAAGCGTTAATTAGAATTTAATGGAGGTAAATCAATTTTGAAATTCAAATTCGAAATTGAAGGGAATATTCAACGCTTTACATTGAGGTTAATCGAATAAATTCGCTCGTTCCTTTGTGTCGCCACCGATTATTCTTTGAACGGGTATGATTAACATGTATACAATTTATAAAGGTTTAATTTAACATTTGTATTAATTACAGCGAATTTATTGTCGCATTAAACCCTCGATGTGGATTTTACTGTATCCGTTAATTACTCTCGGTTGAATAATAATATACTCCCAGCCAATATCTTGTTATTCGCAGGCGATTTGTGAGTTATAAACATCTATGATTTAGCAAGAAATATTATACATCGAGTGCACTTCATTCCTCTGTAAGCCTACTATATTATTCGCATATGTGAAGCTTCGTTAAATGCTAAACAAAAACATATGTACCTTATTTAAACATCAGTTCTCTTTCGCTAATGATAATAACAAAATACTGAAATAACCCGTACATTTTTACGAGACCTGCTCCCATCTTTATCGTACAACATAAAAATGTAGTTTCACGGATGTTGAGGGCAGGAGATATCTAGAATGATATCTTTCTCCAGGGCAATGGGGCTCTTCAGATAACTAGCCGAATCTTGGAAAGCATCCAACTTTTCTATTACGGCTTTGTACTATCGTACTCTCTCGCTCTTAAGTTATACAAACACTTAGCTCTCGGGCCAACATAGTCTGTTGTGCTGAGAGTGTTTATGTGCGGGCGGCGTTTGCATTACCTCATTTGTCAATCCTTTGTTCCAAGGATTACCTTATTCTTATACTCAATAGTGTAAAAACGCGAACGGAAAACATTGTTTCACTGACATAATATTTTCAAAGTTTTCATATGCACTCGTTAATGAACAAAGATTATTTAATGTCACTTGAAATCAATTCCTTGTTGATCGAGACGATTTGCGTTAATCTAAGATATCTTAATCGATACTATTATTAAAATATTATATATGATATACGAGTGATTCGAGTTCGATTCGGTACCACATAGAAATGTGTGTTCGGTACCATGTAAAAATATGTTTTCTTGTGGTCTGTTTCTCCAGGGGGATTGGTCTCATCAAAATATGGATCTTCTATCTTGGGGTTGGCCGTGCAATACAGTGTAAGGGATTCTAGATGGATCCATTATTTTCACAAGTGCATGCCAATTTCTACAGCTTTGCGTCTCCCGCCTCAATGACATTCCTTATTCGATCACGCAGTGTCTTATCAGATATGTTTATGAGTGACTTCATTTTTGACACTCTAAGCCAGTTTTTTTTTAATTGTGGTATCCACTCTGCATTTTATCTATGTCATGATGGATCACACACAAGTTTCATTACATTTAGTGCTTATTTCCTCTACATTAACCATTACTTAGTGATACGGATTCATGTTCATGTTTAATTAATATTTTATTGTTGATTGACACTAAACTGTCATAATAAAGTGCATTAAAGCTATCATAATAAATTGAAGATTCAATAATTATAACTGCAGAATAGTGATTACAACCGGGTGGTGGTCTAGGGGATAGAACGCTTGGCTCCTGATCCAGGGGACATGGGTTCGAGCCTGGACACGACCAGATTCCTTCTTCATAATAATGAGCTATTTTCTGCTCACATTGAAGATTGTAAAATAAATTCTAATATCATTGATGTAAATCCTTGATATTAGTCTTTTTTTTTAAAAAAAAAAAAAAATTGTAAATGAGTAAATGAGAAAATTGTTATTTATTGTTTCTTGAACAATATTTATTGTTTCTTGAAATCTTAAATAATTAATACGAATGAAAACGTCAGTTTTCTAGAAGTTTTATTATATATTATGGGAATGACATATTTCGCCCTTCTAAGCCATTATCAAATGTGATGAAACTCGTTGCAGTTTATATACACTAGTAAATGGAGCAGAATATGGTAATTAACGAAAATTTATGTGACTTTATACATGTTTAACAAAGAATTATTTGGGTAGGCCCAGAAATATTGGAAAGTGTTTCTTGGAACTCGTTAAGAAATTTTATGACAATGGTTAAAAACGAGTAGTTAGGGGATGCTAAATGATATTATATAAATTTAAAATAAGTTATTTTAGGTGAAACGAAATAAAGTGTTTCTAAGAAAAACACATTTTTACAAATTGTTTACAAATGATTTTACATATTTCAAGGTGACTAATGATTCTAAGTATTATTTATAAAATAAAATCGCCATCCTGTGTGCGTAGACTCAATTGATGTATTCTTCTCTTCTGCATCTGAAATGTGAGAAATGGTTATTGATTCGAGGATATTGTAATAACATATATTTACATGGGATGGTTTTTGAGCTATTGATTACAACATCCACGCCGACAGAATGCCGTATAATACACGTTTCATGTGTACATCTCCTTCGTTACATAAGACACGGTAGTCATCTTTAATGGAAACACCAAACCATTGTTTGAAATTCAATTTATTTTCGCTAATATATTTCTTGGACGGTTTTTTTTATACTCTGTCTCTCACACATTTATTCCGCATGCGAACTAGGTCCCATTTACATACGCCATACATGTTGCTGTGGCTGAGCCCTGTGTCGTGATCAGAAAACCAAGAGAATTTAATACATTCCGAATAATTGGACTGGAAATAATAAGCCAGTCATTTAGTAGGACTTATTCAGAAAATGACTAATTTCAACAGATAGGATAGATATAATCTATTTTTAGGAAAGGAATAAATATATATTTTTTTAATTACAAGATGGGTCATTAAGATGGTTTGGACACATGGAAAAAATGAGTGAAGACAGAATGGTAAAGAAGGTATATGTAAGCGACGTGAACGGAGCAAGAAATAGAGGAAGGCCGAGGAAAACGTGGCACGATCAAATCAATCAAATATTGAATGTCGGTCACGTGAGGAGTCGGAAAAATCGACGTGCGTGCATGACAAGATGTATGAATGTAGAGGAAGCGAGAGACGTATGTCAGGACAGAACAGTGTGGCGTTCCATTCTTTCTGCCTACCCCTCCGGGGAGACGGCGTGATGGTAAGTTAGTTTGTTAGTTAATTACAAGACATTTCCTTAGCGTTTCCTTATTACAATTTTTTTTGCGACATATCAGAAAAATCCTGTCAATCCAGGATTCTTGGTTTCTAGGATTAAGGGGTATGAATGGAAAAGTAAGCTGAGGATGGCATGACCAAATTAATCATTTACGTCAACGACGACCTTCGTGACAGAGTGGCTAGAGCTATGACTGCCACACCGAAGGTTCCGGGTTCGATTTTACTGGCGATGGCTGTGTGATTGTCACAGTTTCTTTGGTTTGGTGTAAAATTCACGTGGCTATTAAATAGCGGTAGATATAGAATAAAATACCTAAAAACGGCCACATTCAGAGTCGGAAAAATCGGCGAGCCTGCTTGTTACGATGTATGAATATAGAAGAATCTTGTGAGGTGTCAGGAAAGACTCCGCCGGAGAAATGACGAGTTGATTAGTTAGTCAAATTATGAACTTTAAAAAATGTTATTAGTTTATTTGAGGTGCTTCTTTTTAATTAAAATAATTATAACATAAGGGCAGTGCCTGCCTAAAACATATTTAAACTTTTTGTGTAAAATTAAGAGTTTTTCATAGTATTTTCAGTTTACACATATTTTTAATAAAACTTTCTCATTATAAATGTTGAAGTAATCCTCAAATAAATATCATGCACTTTTTATCTTGCGTCATCATTAATTTCTTTCTTTGCCGAGACTTCAATCCTTGTGGAGGGTTTCTTTGATCTTGGTTTCGTCTTTGATTTCTCGAATTTCCGCGAAGTCACACGTTTTCTCGCGTCACATCCCTTTGCATAACGAAGGTCAAAAATAATGAATTCTGGTTTGGAATTCAAGCTCCCTCTCTCTTTTTTAAATCACTCTCATTTTAATATGAGAACTTGAAACCCTCCGCCAATTCTACTAGATATAAAAAATTGTTTTTATTATAAAAATGCTTTTTTTTCTTTGAAAAACAAAAATTGTAACATAAAAACGATAATATTTTTATTTTGTTGAATATCTCTTTACAACATTGTACGAGGTAAATCCATGTAAATGATACAGCTACTATATTGATTCTAATTAACTAATCTATTGCAATTTTATTGACGCTGACATCGCCGGGAATCAAACCATGGTAGTCATAGCTGTTGCTATTCTGCCACTAAGGTGGTCCTGTAATAATATCTTCTTTCTTCTTTGTGTCCTGTCACACCTTCGTGGTGCATAGGGCCTCAATGAACCTTCCCCACCCGACTCTATCGCATGCCTGATGCCTAACATCATCCCAAGTGAGCCCTGCTGCCTTAACCTCGTCCTGCAGGGCTCTTCCCCAGGTGGCTTTAGGTCTGCCTCGCTTCCTCTTTCTCCCCATAGGGGACCAGTCTAGTGCGCTCTGAGCAATGCAGGCTGGATTCCGTCTCAGAGTGTGACCGATCCACTGCCATATGTGTCTAGCGACTTGTTCTCTAATTGGTTTTTTGCCTGCCATGGTCCAGAGAACGGCATTCGACACTGTTTGGGGCCAATAGATCTTGAATATTGAGCGAAGGCACATATTTATAAACACGTACGATTTTAACAATACTGCTGAATATTTGGAGCTTGAGCTTTCTCGAAATGATACTGGAACGCCATACAGGGCGAAGCACAGCGAAAGCTTCCCTTGCCTTGTTGAGTCTGCTGGCTACATCTTCCTCCGTACCTGCCGAGCCTGCTCTCATACTACCGAGGTAACAAAATCTGGTCGTGGTAACAACGGGGACACCGTGGAGCAAGATTGGGGTGGAGTCATTTGTGGACACTCGTCTGAATGTAATAATGTACTTACTGACCTGTGATATACTGACCTGTAATAATAAACTTACAATCAATTATCATAATGTCGATTAATGATACATGTGTAATCAATCTGGTTTTGAACAATGGAATGTATATTAAAATTTGATACGAATCCATTTCTTGGTGGTTTGACATATTTAAAAATAAATTTAAAAGCTTTGATTTTTCAAAGCTTTTTTTTAAGCGGTTAGTGTATGGAGCCCTGAGGATACTCGCCACGGAGTGAAACCGGTTGGCTCTACTAATTTAAATAAAGTGGCTTAGAGTACGTGTTGTAAATTAATTGGTGTTGTTTTAATTAATTGGTATTCTAAACGATCGATTATTTTCATAACTAAGGGATTATTTAGAATGTATATTCAATAAAAAACATGCTTTTAAATTATACACAATTCAATTTTTTTTACTAAAAATAGACTTAATCAATTTTTTAAACGCTCTGCCCCCTTTCAATGGAGTTTTGCTTGTTGTGTTTTTCATTTAACACACTTCAGTAAATATAATTCATACAGCGTTTCATACCGCAAACCGCCAAGACAAAAAATCCATTATTTTCCTGCCCTTGGTCCTCTTTGTTTTAACGAAACTAAATCCACAAAAATAGGTCACCCTATAGTACTTAGATTTTTCTTTTAATATATAATACATATTGTTTGCTTCAACTCCCTGCATTATAATAGAGGCCACACATGCGCAGTATCTGAAGAGCCGTACTCAGTAGGTTTCGTTTAATATTTTAAAAAAGTTGGTCGCGTCTGAGCAGGAAAATATTATATTTTATAATGAAAGTTTCCTTGCCTGTCTTGGTATTTAAAGATTAACGATAAGTTCTGACACTTGAAGGTACGAGATTGAAGAAGTATGGGTGAAATAAGGAGTGTGGAATATGACGAGAGACTTGCTAATTTCAAAAATACAAGAATTATTAATCTATGTTTTTATTTTGAAGCTATTTATTGATTGGCATTTTCCTTTGTTTAAACAATTTTAAATCGTGACATTCAAATGTCATCATCGTTACATTTGAACTTTCAAATAAACTACATTACAAAAAACGTAAATCGAGTAATTCGCTCCTTTGTCTTCACACCACTTTATTTTGTTTTATCGAACTTACCAGTTTCGCTTCCACCGGGGCCTTTGCCACGGTTTAAAAAATTACCGGAAACAAAGTATATTTAAACATGGTATAAATTAATTAATAATGTCACACCAGGGATGAAGTGCTTTACATGAAAAATAAATAATTAATATGTTTTCTTAAAATGACGAATTTTAAAAAGAGAAAACAATATTATTTTTAATAAGATTCATCTATCTTGCATTAAATAAACTTATGCACGATGCTAGAAAGATGCTTTAATGGTTTGAAATACCTAATAAACATATTATACAACATGACCAATAAAAATCGTGTCGCCTCTTTGCAAAAATAGCGTGTTATCTCGAAAAACTGAATTTACTTTAAAATGAAACAAGATAACCGTCTGAAAGAGACAACGTGACCACACAATATACCAATGTTTGATTTTCGAAATGTCACGTTATTCTTGCAAAGAGGCGGTGTATGCTTTATATTTTAAATCATTTATACTGAAAATCCTTCGAATAGATTTGAAAGCATTTTTCTTCCTCAATAATCCTTTATGGTGGCGAATAGAACTATAAAAAACTCATCGATCACAATGACAATGCTATTTCAATTAAAATAAAAGCGCAGCCATTTTCCGTTTTCACGTGTGATACTAATTAATAAAAAAGCTTTTGTGAAATTCTGTCGGCGCTAAAGTATTCCATCAAAGCTTCCCTCAATTATCCGCTCCGTTTCGTGGATCCGCTGTACCAGTGTTGATAAATTAAAAGTGGCCCATAATTAAAAGGACCCTCGCTCGGAGGGTCGGGAACAAAAACAAGAACTTCATTTCACATTTCGTGAAATTCACAAGAGCTTGCTGTAAAGTGCCACCCATCACAATCAGCGCACAAACTCTCCCCGCTTTTCCAACTCTATTACTACTTCGCCGAAAAAATAATTTCCAAATGTTTCTCTCTCACTACCTTCCGCATTACGCTCCCCCTTTGCTAGAATTTTATACAGGGAAAAGTTTACGTAATTTTTTACAAAGTTTTGGGAGAGTCTAGATCTCCAAACATACCAGTATTAATTTAAATCTACATCCTGCACAACATTAATCGCATTTGTTACCCAACATTACATCATATATTTTTAATTAAAATTACATATAACATATCATGACAAAACCCTGTTTGAATATTTTCGTTCCTTTATTTGTTTTGAAACAACGTTTTCGTATTTCAGCTTTTGCATTATATTTGAAAGAGAATAAACAAGAGAGACACTTGAAAATATCAAATGACGGTTTGTCAAATTTAGGCAACAAACTTTTTCTTTCAGACAGTGCGGGCCAAAGTTTGGATATATTCCGAAATCTCAGACAGCAGTTGTCTTCGTGTTAGGTGAAAATATTTAATTTGAATAAATCTCTTCTGGCAGCACTGTTTTATTATTCAGTGTCAGAAATGCCGTTTTCTTCTACTATTTTTTTTATAAGGTCTTCATCACAACGCGTTACGTTTAACCAGGCCTGACTGCAAATGACAGCTGACACCACGTGTAATATATAACAAATTAAGATAAGAGAACATATTGATATTCTTTTGTAGGAATATGAGAGTTGGAAGTGGGAGAAATTGTAGAAATAAAATGTGATTCTGTTTAGTGATTTCCATCGAAAGATTACCCATATGATTGGGACATGTGTATTGAATAATGAATGATGACAAAAATATTTGTAGACCATGTATAGCAGAAAAAATCTATGGAATTAAAGAAGCTTGTTAAGATAGAAGAGAAATTCACAGTAATATGCAGTGGTACATTATTCCTCTCTAATACTTTTTTTTCTTCATTGCTGAGGGTCGTGATCCATCGAGCTGCCCGTGGCTAAAACAAAACGCTTCTAATCCTCTCTGTTATCTTCAGCCCGAACCGCCGAGTAGAAATCTCCTCCAGGCATCTCCTTAATCTGATCACACTGTGGGAAATCTACCTGTACTTCTTTTTCCTAGAACACTAGTGACAATACTTTTTTTCCTGTAACCCTTTAAAACGTAGTAATTATTATTTCATTACTATCAAACCCGATCTTCTAGAACTTCTAAATAAAATTAATATAACAGGAGAGGATCTGAGCTTGAAAATCAACGTTAAGAAGACCAAATGGATGACATTTGGGGGACTTAACTAATCTTCATCCACTCTGCAACTGAATGGTGCGAATGTTGAAATGGTCGGCCAATTTAAATACCTCGGCAGCTTTATCACTAAAGCGCTTGACCCGGACATTGAAATAAAATGCAGAATTGAAGTTGCAAGAGCTGCATTTAATAAAATGAGAACATTCTTATGCAACTAGGACAAAGAATGATTAAATGTTATATATGGTATGTTCTACTATACGGCTGCAAAACCTGGACTGTGAAAGTGAATATAATGAACCGGTTGGAAGCGTTCGAGATGTGGATATACCGCAGAATGCTCCGTATACCGTGGACCGATAGGGTCAGTAATGCAGATGTACTGCAGAGAGCCAGAGCCCATAGAGAGCTATTGTCGAGTGTGAAAATTAGAAAAGTCTCATATTTGGGTCATGTGCTAAGGGGAGAAAAATACCACCTCGGGAGTTGGTAGAAGGCAGCTGTCTTGGCTGCGGAACATCAAAGAGTGGACAGGAATAACGTGAGTTCAGAACATGTTCAAAGTGACGCAGGATAGAAATGCCTTTGCTGCAGTGATCGCCAACGTTGGGGGGGACCTGACATGGCACCGAAAGAAGAAGAAGACTATTAAATTTTGTGTATGCTATGATACATTTGAAAAATGTTGATTTGAATAACATAAAATTATAATAAAAAATATTTTTCACATAGTTTGAATGACGGCCACCTTGGTAAATACGGTCACGGAACAGTTCCTTTCCAGATTCATCGTGGAATATAACATGCGAATCAAACATTCGTGGGTTCTTACGATTATTTGAAACATGCAGCCTTATACGTGGAATGTCACTGAAAGAAACTCGCTATTTACCTGCCAACACGTTAATCTTAACTACAATTCATAAAATGAATATAGCACTGAGATTTATTTGACAGTTAAAATTTCCAAAGAGCGAATGACAGTTTGTAATATAAGTGTAAATGAAGAGAACTTGGAACAGGTGAGTGAATTTGTGTATTTAGGTAGCATGTTCACAGCGGATGGCCGAACGGACAGTGATATTGAAAGAAGGGTTGGTGCGGGTAACAAAGTGAATGGAGTTTTGAAAGTAGTTATTGGAAACAAGAATTTATCAATGAAAGCGAAAATGGCCGTTCACAATGGAGTTCTGGTTCCAACCCTTATGTATGGAAGCGAAGCATGGAACTGGCAGAAGAAAGATGGGCAGAAGAAAAGTAGACATGAGGTCCCTAAGACGTATGTGTGGTAGAACGATGTACGACAGAATCTCAAATGCTGATATTAAGAAGGAGTGTAGAGCAAAAGAAGGTATTATGAACAAAATTATGAAAGGTTCGCTTCGTTGGTTCGGACATATGGAGCGCATGGGTGAAGAAAGAATGGTTAAAAAAGTATACATTAACAATGTAAATGGAGTAAGGAGTCGAGGTAGACCGAGGAAAACATGGCATGACCAAATTAATCAAATATTAAAAGTTGGTCATGTCAGAAGCCGGAAGAATCGACGTGCGTGTATGACTCGATGTATGAATGTGGAGGAAGCTAGAGAGGTGTGCCAGGATAGAGTAGTGTGGCGGTCCACTCTCTCTGCCTACCCTTGCGGGGAAACGGCGTGATGGTTTGTTGTTGTTGTTGTTGTTAAAATTTCCAAAGTCACTACACATAGCAGAATAAATGCAGTAGAAATGAGATCCTTTACTAGAAATATATCGTAAATCTGCAAATGATGAAGAGTCAAATGTAATTATAAGAAATTCATAAAAGTATTACAAAACAATTCAAGGGCAAAATAATAATAAATATAGTATATTTTGATTATGTTAACGTAACAAAGTATAGAAGAAGACGTCGATATGAAAACATGTCAGCTAAGTGAGGCGTCGGAGAAATCGATGTGCGTGCATGACGCTATATATTGAATAATGAGGAAACGAGGAAAATATGTCATGAAAGAACAATATGGGCTTTTATTATTTCTCTACCTCTTCTGAGAGATGGCTAGATGGTTAGTAAGTTAACTAATTAACTCTTGTTTTCCAAGAAGTTCATATCAATTCAATCTTTAGCAAAATATTTGATGTTTTTATTTGAATGAATAGTGATACTGTCCATTATTTCTGTCTATCTCTTCCGAAAGATTGCATTATTATTAGTTAGTTAGATATTACTTTATAGTAAACACGATTGTTTACTGGTTTTACTTGGATTTAATTTATGTAATAAATTATTATAAATAAATAGTAAAGAAGAAAGGGTTTGAGAATGCCCTCGCAAGGCGAAACAAATTTGTCACTATTATAAATATAATTTATTTTATATTGTTAATTAAATCCAAGTAAAATGATTAGTGAGTGCCGAGAAACTACGAGTCACCCAAAGAGACATGGAAAAAGCCATGTTAGGAATAAGCCTAAGAGACAGAGTCAGAAACGATACGGTGAGAGAAAAAACGAAGGTCACTGATATCATCCACCGGGTGGCGACTCTAAAATGGCAATGGGCAGGTCACGTATCCAGAAGCTCAGATAAAAAGTGGGCAAGAAGACTGCTGACTTGGAGACCGTGGACGGCAAAGAGAAGGCAACCGCAACTACGGTGGAAGTATGATCTGAACAGACACGTCGGAATAACCTGGATGCAGTCTGCACAAGACAGAGTGACATGGAAGCGAATGGAGGAGGCCTTAGTCCAGGAGCGGACGGGAATAGACTGAGGAAGAAGAAGAAAATGATTAACTAATCGTGTTTATTATTATAAATTAATAATGGAAGCTTACAAACATAATACCTTAAGCACCAATGTAGTTAGATAGTTTTAAATTATTTCCTTTCAATATTTCCATAATTATTCGCTACAGTAGTTCATTAATACGAGTACATGTTAAAAATACCGAAGATGGTTGTTTGTTATACCTGCGACAAGTAATATGCTTTGCGCCTGGTATTTCTACACGGAGCCGCAGATTACGTGGGATGATACCGACGGGCTGGCGAGCCTCGGGACGTGCCGTGCTTTGAATGCACCCGGGGATAATACATTAATTATTCCATGACGCTTACCAATGAATTCACAATAGCTAAATACATACGCTATTCATGTTGCCCGGGTGAACTTGCATTATACTGTACAAGAACATCCTTATGTTCTCTAACACGTATTATGTAGCCTAACCACAATAGTTCATACAAATAGAGTTTGGTTCCCTTTGAGTCGCGTTTTCATCATAATCATTATGTTTTCATTGATTCATATTTACTTTATACTGTTATTCTATTATGAATACACGGTAAAATAACAACAGACATATTGCGGGTTTAGAATCATCCAGAAACAATATGATGTTTATAAAATTATTCTTCTTGTATTTTATTTTTCTTGTATTTATGCGACCAAGTCTGTCTATCTAAAACAGGAACATAATATGCTATATTATAGCCACACCAGGTGGTACAGAAAGCAGGTATAATTATTTTTGTGTACCTTATGGTCGTACTTACTTATGGTTATTATTATTTTTCTAGCTTCGCTTCGAAGGGATTGGTTTGCAGCAATGCGTAACATTTTTGCTATTTCTTTGGATGGCAATTGGATCTTTAATGTGGTAGTTTTTCGTTACTTTTTACATTAGAATATAGCAGATTATTTGAACCCAATTTCTGTTTACAATTATTTTGCTATTAATTCTCAAGATATGTGATAGGTAAGTAAGCTATCGCCACTTTATTGTCATGTGAATTCTACACCATACCAAAGAGAGTGCCACAATCGCATTCCCGGGAATCGGATCTTAAGTATGGTAGTCATAGCTCTTGCCATTGTACCATGAAGATTGTGGTACTTTTATAGTACCTAAAATAAGTGGTCCAGAAAAGTTTCACCTCCTTCGATTCAATATTTTTAATGCAGCTCGCTATAACACTCTAAATTTTCATTCCTGTCCAGTGATTCTATCACTGAACTCCGTTTCATCTTACGGTGTCACGAAGAGAAATTTCTACTTTTACTTACTAGTTTTAAAGATTTTCAGCTCGTTGACGCCTGTCAAGTCGCTTCTGCTACATACCGCTCCATTAAGTCCGCCCTATTTAAACATTGAATTCTCATTGTAATTTTAATGCAAAATCAAACGATGTAATATTTTTATAAACCGAATTTTTGTTTCACGTAGTTTACCGCTTCAAAGAATTCTTGAATAAAAGATGTTTATTAAGCTCGTACACAGAATTTCAATCAATCTCGTTTACAAGAAATTCGCTTATTTTGAAAACATTTATTTTACGACGTCTGTTCATTTTTCTTTTCCTTTTATTATATTTGTTGCGATTCTTGTAAATTCACAACAATCTTAAAATTAATACTTTCGAATCTAAAAAAAGCTTTCCATTCATAAAAGAAAAGTTATTTTTTCTATCATTTGCCGATTTCAAGTTTAGCGAAATATCAACATCTTTTTAAAACTCCGATGCTATGAACAATTTGATGTTTTGTTCAAATTCTTATACGAAGTGGAACCAAGTCTCAACAAACGAGTATGGCATTCTGTACTGGAGTACTTGGGTGGTAATCTAAATACATAATCTAATGTACACGTGTTTAAGACAACGAGCTAAATAATTACTTCGTGGTATAAGCAAGGGACATGTGATAACGATATCACTTATTTACCTCTGATACGCTGCGAGGATTGTGTAATTTGAACAATATTATCGTGATCATATAACCCATGTTATAATGGCGAGTTATTTACATAAAACTAATTAACTCCTAAAAAGCTAAAATGGCAGTGCACAAACGTGTACTTTTATCATCACTTATACAGTCGAACCCCGGTAATCCGACAAACGTTTTGCAGGGCAGTGTCGGACTATCGAATTTGTCGGATTATAGAGTACCGCCTAAGACCCCCCTATAGTCTGGAATTTTTTTGAAAAAGTAATCTTAAATTACAGATCAAAATGATAAGATTCTATCTGAACTATAAATCATACTACATATGTATGTCGAATTTAGTAAATTAAACAACACAATAGAGAGCTTACGTTTTATTATAAAATTAACGTCATTAATGCTACTTACAAAAAATAATAACTTAACTTTACATTAGGAAATAATTGTCTACAAACAAATGTACATACTAAAACTTTCAAAAACTATGAATAAAAATCATAATATGAACCAATCAATTTATGGAGCATGAAAATATTCATATTTTTTTTTATTGTTTAACATTGTTGAAACGCGAGACCAAAGCATTGACCCTTCTCAAAAGTAAAAGTTACTTGTAGAATACATTAGTGAAGATAGGCATGTCGGATTACAGGGGGCGCCGGATTAGACAGGGGCCGGATTACCGGTAGTCCACTGTAGTATGTATGGATGGATGTAAAGCATATAACTGACAAAATAAGAAAGATTGGTTGTGGTGTTCTTTTTCTTTAACATGTTCTACTTCTACTTCTTCTTTCGGTGCCGTGTCAGGTCCCCCCAACGTTGGCGATAACTGCACCATTTGGAACAGGTTCTGAACTCTTGTTATTCCTGTCCACTCTTTGATGTTCTGCAGCCAGGACAGCTGCCTTCTACCAACTCCCCGACGTCCCTTTACTTTACCCATTAATATCAGTCGAAGGAGGTGGTATTTTTATCCCCTTAGCACATGACCCAAATATGAGACCTTTCTAATTTTCACACTTGACAACAGCTCTCTATTGGCTCTGGCTCTCTGTAGTACGTCTGCATTACTGACCCTATCGTTCCACGGTATACAGAGCATTCTGCGGTATATCCACATCTCGAACTTCACTTTCAGAGTCCGGGTTCTAAAAACATTATAATGGTTTTCATGGAATGGTTTACTTATCTTTTAATAAATAATTATAATGTTCAATGTACCCCATAAATTATAAAGATGTTAACCCCGAGTACATGATATTATTGATTCCCCGTAATAAAATCAATTTTGGAGCGCTGAGAACAATAAGCTTAATCAAATATTAATCTTTGAACATCAGTGATGGAAACACGGTCTGATTAATTGGAATTTAATATGAACATTTCTCCACTCATTCCAATCAAATCATACAAACAATAACCTTAAAGTCAGTTTAATATGTAATTTAAAATATTCATTATCACATTATCATCGAAACGATTAGTAAAATCGATCTGCTGATACCATCTATTCCGCCTTTTAACTAACATAAAGTATTTAATAATTAAATGAAATTGAATAGCATGCTTAAGCTTTCTATTGTCGATAGAATTTCTAATGACTATTCTAATGGTTTGAAGCGATAGCATTTATTTTATAATTCTATCCCTTAGAACAGAGAGCTCATAATTTATAATATGCCCTTCCACTACTAGGTTAAAAATATGTTTAAATTGTTTGTTTTATAATAATTAAAATTGCATTTTTGTGTAGTGACACTATAGCAAAATTAAATTATTCGGTCAATGAACGGTAAACGTAATCGAAAAATAACGACTCCTGTATTATGGCAATATGTATAACATAATAATATTACTTCCACGTTGTCTTTATTTTGACAGTAACCGGTTTCGCGAGACTCACTGGCATCGACACACTGGTCCAGTCTGTTGATGCCAGTGAACTTGGCGAAACCGTTTAATGGCGAAAAAACGAAAAAATTTAAGTATTTCTTAAAAAACATCGTTTTATTTCATTATTTTTTAAAATGACCATCAATCAAGAGATTTCATTAAATTATTAGATTATCTTAAATATGTTTCTAAGCATAAATTCAAAAGTATTATTAAGAACTTTTTATAAGCGATTTTTTCATAGAAATTAAGGTAGAAGAAGGATGAGACCAAAATAAAAGCGGTAGAGGTGAGATTTCTTAGACGTATGTGCGGGCATGACAGAAATTCTAGTTGTGATATCAGGAAGGAATTATAACGGAAAACGTACTATGAATAACATAATGAAAGTATTATTACTTTGGTTTTGACATATGGAATGCGAGAATGAATAAATAATGGTAAAGAAACTGAGGAGATTAGAAACCGAACAAAAATAACGGACATCATGGAACGACTAGCGAGACTGAAGTGGTCATGTGGCGAGACAAAGTGAGGATAGGTGGACCTAGAAAATAATAAGGTGGAGACCATGGGAAAATAGGAGAAGCGTCAGCAGGCCGTAAAGAGGTGGACCGACGACATTGCTGCCGTGGGGGGGGGGGATGAGGCTGCAGCTGGCAGAAAATAGAGACGAGTGGAAAGAAAGGGAAGAGGCCTATGTCCAGCAGTAGACCGATGAAGGCTGACGAAGAAGAAGAAGAAAGAAACTATACGTTAACGATATAAATAAAATACGAAGTCGAAGACTAAAGAAAACATGGCATTATAAAATAATCAAATTTTAAAGGTTGCGTTTGAAGTCGGAAGAATTATATGACGTTACGTATGACTCGAATGGGCAGGAAGCTGAGAGGTGTGTTAGGGCAGAAAAATATGGCCATCCATTGTCTCTACTGTCCAGAGAATCGATGTGATGGTTTGTTTGTTTATGTTTGCTTTGTTATCACAATGAAATATCTCACTATATCGAGTGCGAGTATTTCTAGAGTGTATGTCTTCTAAAAAATAACAAAATTTTAATATTGATGGTTGAGGTATTAATTTTGTAAAACTCCATTATTCATTGATAATAGTAAACACGATTGTTTGCTGGTTTTACTTGGATTTAATTTATATAAATTGTGACAAATTTGTTTCGCCTTGCGAGGGAATCCTCAAACTTTGAGAACGAGAATGAGAATGCCCTCACAAGGCGAAACAAATTTGTCACAATTTATAAAAACTAACTAACTAACCATCAGGCCGTCTCCCCAATTTAGATAAATTAAATCCAAGTAAAACCACTAAACAATCGTGTTTACTATTAACTAACTAACTAACTAACCATCACGCCATTTCCCATGAGGGGTAGGTAGAGAGGATGGATCGCTACAATGGCCTGTCCTGGCATACCTCTCGGGCTTCCTCGGCTTTTTTTCCCACTCACGCTGTTTGTGTACACCTGTTTAACCATTCTACTCTCATCCATTCGTTCCATATGTCCAAACCATCTCAGGGATCCTTTTTTAATTTTATTCATGATGCAGTCATCTGCCTTACATTTCTTTCTTATTTCATCGTACGGTATTCTATCATACAACGTTTTCCCGCACATTATTTTTAGTGATCTCATTTCTACGGCGTGTATCCTGCTTTTATCCTTCTTTTGCCAGCTCCAAGCTTCACTTCCATACATGAGGGTTGGCACTAGAACTCCATTGTCTACTGCCATTTTTGCTTCTGTGGATATATTTCTATTTGCAGTAATGACTTTGAGTGCACCATTTATTTTATTCTACTATTATAAATTTAAAATTTTAATATTTAACAATTTATAATGATATCCCAAGAATATAAAAAAAAATAGATTACTCACAACAAAACTGAATAACACTTCAGGAAATTTTTCACGTTCTGAAATTTAAAATTTTCACTAATCATTGAAATAAACAATGTTTATGGTAACGATAATGTTAAATATTCATATTTTAGAACAAAGAACGCATTGTTCATATAATAATCACGTGACTGGCAGTACCTCATTGGTCAGCGCATGAAAGGGGGCGGTGGGTGGTATAACCACACCTCCGTCTATTTCCACACATGGAGTGCTGGGCGCTCTCGTGTGAAGGTAGTAATATGGATATACTAGGCCAGTAGTGACTTTACAGCTGACATAGTAAAGCTCATGCAATATGGACGGCAGGATAGGATTTAGGAGGATGAAGGCACATGAAATTTAGATAAGGCCACTGAATTATTTCTAAAGACTTAAACTGAAGTATTGTATCTCCCTATAATAGTTGTTTCCTTAGAGTTGGGGCCTATTCTGATTACATTTATATTTATATATCTCATGCATGCCCATAACACATTATTTAATATGTATTAAATAAATAACTTCATAATAAAAAATAATAATACATTTTAGTTTTATTTCAATTTATAAAAGATTTGATTTACTAGATTCACACTGGATCGTTCAGAAAATTCACACTAGACTCAACTGTATATAAAAACGAATGGTCCTCTTCTTCTTCTATTCTTTCAACTCAACAGACTCTGCAACTATTGACATATCTTGGTGATATTTTTAATGTTCATTAATATTACTTCGGTTAAGGTGAATTTTTTAATATTGAGAAAAATATATTTAAAATTTTAAACAGAAAACAAATATATAATTTATTTGAACAATCAAAACCTTGATTCACTGAGGAAGGGAAAACGTTTGCCTAAGAGATTATTTAAAAATATATATTACACAATATATATTTAAATTGAAAAAATGTATATTCACAAGTATTGTGAAATTTAACATATTATAAATGTTTGATCCTTTCATTCATTTCAATTTAACTAAACAGAGCCGTAGCAACGCGTAGCCGGGTACAACTAATATATAAATAATAATAAGTGAATAAATCTAATTTGGGCACTGAAATAAATTAAGTGTTTAACATTTTTTAGATATTTTTGTAAATACTTTTATTCTCTGAATCGCAAAAGAAAGGTCCCGCCTTGAAAGGTTATATATTTTGCTTCTAACAATTTGCAGTATAACGAAATAATCTATATCAAAGCCTCTTGCATACACCGTAATTCAAAATTGGATACTGCTAGCGCTGTTCGTAAATCCTCCCTGAAACACTATCTTATGCATTCGCTGACACGTTTACCAGAGAGAATTTCAGCCAAGGCAAGGCATGTAGGCGTGGGATAGGTATAGTATTCTATATAAGGTCAGGTTAAAATGCCAGCCTCAAGCATTCTATACATTTAGACGCCTAATTTCAAATATGAGAAATAAACATACAGTCATTTATTTTATCTTCAGTTAATTTATATTAACTGGAACTTCATTTATTCGGACAAGCCAACGTCCTTTATCCAGTACTTTAGAGTAATGTAATTATTTATATGTACATGAACTGGATACATACTTGTTTTTGCAGTAAAAATTGTAATTTCATGATTAATAAATAAGCCGAGAAAAAAAAAGTTTTACTCCTTATTTAGCTCGAAGAATTAGCGGCTGTTTGATTATTTGGAAAAATCAATGTCCGGAACACCTCAAGATCGCATTAGTCCGGATTAACGAAGTTCTATTGTATATTAATTTTAATTTGCGAATTCCTCTTTGTCGTATTAAACAGTTAATATAGTGATTTCTAGGACTGGTAAAGCACAATAATTATTGTAGAAAAATACGTTTGAGGTAAAATCTCTTAAACTATTGTAAAACTTTATATAAACATGATTATAAAGTTACCAATATTGAACTTATTGAACGTTAAGGCATTAACACCGTGGAATTCCATAGTAATTAACTTATGAAATAGAAAATAACTTTGTTTAATCCACTAATTATGAAAAAACTTGATATGTTGAAATTTTATTTCCGCTTATTATTATTATATATTTTAAATAAGTTTTTTAATGGTTAGAGATTTCTCGTCAATAAATTATTGATACATTTTCAAATTTAGGTTACCAACTGTAGCCATTTCCCGCTAAAGGTGACATAACTCAGTTAGCTATTAATTATTTAAACACATCAAGCTAACTTATGGAGCCACGCCACTAACCGCAGCCCATAATGTGACCGAGGTTTTAAAATTCATATTGGAAACTATTAAATGTTGTGAATTTGTGATCGTGGCAGTTGAAGTTGTAACATGCAGAATTTATAAGAAAATTTATATTGTACTTTGGTATGAAGTTTTTTATTGTATTTATGTAGCATTATTAAAATTATTTAAAAACACTTTATTGTTATTATACAACTATATTTGTTTTGACGACCCAACCGGTTTTGCATACGCTAAAGATTGGTCAGGGTTAGATAAATATTCTAATTGATAGACAAAAAAAATTGTACAAGTGGACATTTTGGCGATTATCTACATCTTTACATGAACACATTTTTGACTTATCTTATCATTAAGCGAAAACGTTGTATACGAAAGTTAAATAAGAAAGAAATGTAAGGCAGATAAAATTAAAAAAGAATCCCTGAGATGGTTTGGACATATGGAACGAATGGATGAGAGTTGATGGTTAAAAAGTTGCACATAAGCAGCGTGAGTGGAAAAAGAGGCCGAGGACGACCGAGTCTTACTCTAAGTACTTAATTACTCTCAACAATTGCAGCTCGAATCGATCGAACGAACAAAGCCGGCTAATACAACTTAACCATACCAACAAACTTTATCGTCTATAAACAACCAGTTTAAATTAAATTATGTACCATATATTCTATAATAAAATGACATTTATTTTATATATGTAATATCTTAACACTGGTTGCACTTTCTTTCCAGCAAACAAGCAATATCCTCTAGTTATTCTGATTTAGGATTTTAGGGCGCATAGGTACGGCGTGAATTTTAGCTGCAGCACAAATCACGAATTCCAAAGTGAACAATGCTCTATAGAACTGCAAGCCAAACTAAACTGCATACCTCTTACAATGCGGGTGTTTGTTATGTAAATTGGGGATAATATAATAAATCATACGCATTCCTTCAGTAACTAGGAAGCGCTGTGAATTGAAACCAGAAACAATACAAATTGAAAATATTCATGAATCTACTTTTAGTTTAGTAATGAACTGTGACAGATAACGATAGATCTGTTTAAAGGAGAATCCAGTGGAGACAAAGGGATAAATAACACCGAAACACGAAGAAAGCCTTATGAAAGAATAACATTTATTTTACACAGTAGAGATCCGAGATAAGTGTATAAATATTTAAGAAAAGATTTAAGACAACATTATTATAAAAAAAACTAATAGATAGTTGAAACGATGAGGTAAGGATAATATTAGGCGAAACGAACTACTGAAGTTGAACACTTTTGTTTAAATACTCCCAAAATACAGCAGAGTCCAATCGACAGACAAAAAATATTTTACAACAATATTTCCGATAGGATTGAACGTTTGTTTTATTAATATTTTGGTAGGAGGTATATTTAAGAAGACACAAACATTAATGGGTTTTAACTAAATATACGTTTTGAAAAGATTTTTTAATTTTTTTTTTTTTAATTTTAATCATTAAGTGTACCATATATACAGCTAAGATAATGTTTTTTTTAATGTTAAAACCATTTTATTGAACTGTATTAAAAATTTTACTTTCAATATCTTTTATTAAAACCTACACAATATTTATTATGCATAAACACAACCTTTGCTGGTTCAAAGTAATTTTATCTACAAAAACAACCTCAATTCAAAAACATTTGTTATATATTTATTATAAATTCGTGGAATAGGGGAACAGATTTACAAAAATGTGTAATGACATGTATTTTATCTAATAAAATACGTATCAAATAAAATATTGTATATACTCATAGCTCGTATATCACTATTTTTCTTCCGATGAAATGCAAGATATCAATATAGAAATAAAAGAGCAAAATCCTTTTAAGTACTTTGCGCTAAGCTCCCTGAAGTTACATTTATGGCATGCTTGTGGTTTATAGAAATAATTTTTCCTTTGAAAATGATGAACATAGACGGAGAAAAAGAAAAACACAAATTGAAAATACTCTCCCATCTTGTTTACCAATCGGAAAACGATTTCCAGTCGAGCAGAAAGATTGTAAGTGAGATATTGATAAACATTTTATTTCCAAGATTCGTGTTATAATGTTAAGATAAACGATTATTCTCTTCGTATTTGTTTATTTTCAAAATTGAATTTTGGTGTATTGTTATATCGTTCTGCCTCCATCCGATGTCTCAGAGCCATAGATTACCGAATTGCTCATCTGTACTAAATGTAATAAGTCATAATAAACTTATTCTTTTTGTTGTAATACGTTATTTAATCTGTTGTTAATTTTCTCTACTTCATTCATAATATTAATTATAATTTGCCTCGTTTCTACAAATTTATCTGTCGAGCATTAATTCTAATTAAATTGAATTTTGGTGAACTCATCGAAAACGTTAGTTTAGTAGAAGCCAATAGTCTTAATTGATCTATTTAACTTTTTTTAAAGTTAAGAAAACATGTATTTTAACAATAGTTATATATTATATACGAGTATTCCATAATGAATGCTAGCCATGCAAATAATTAAAATACGATTTAAAAATCTCAGTAAAATTGTATCAATACCGTACCTGTCACTAGGTATTTAACTTTGTTTCATTAATATGCATACTAGCTACTTAAATTATTGCTTAGATTTTCGTAGTTGGTAGCAAAATGTTTTTTGGGACCTTGGGAAAATTCGTGTTATTCGTATTTCTGGATCGACGTTTCGAAGATCTTTGTAGTTTCCATCTTCAGGGTGGTTATAAACAAATATGTGGTGGGTATGCTTAGCTCCTATGACTAATTGAAGATGAAGACTGCAACAATCTTCAAAACATCGTTCCAGAAAGGCGAGTTGCACGGATTTTCTCAAGATCACAAAAAACATATAGGTACTAACTACTTGTATACCAGTATATGAACAGTTATTACAATTAGTTCCTATTAGTATATGTATATTTTGAACTCTCTATCCTAAACCGATCTGATAAATCTATTTGGGATTGGCGAATATACCAGTGCCTGCAAACAATACACTTGCAATTACAATTTCATTGATGAACAACTGTGAATGGATGTAATATCACAAGCAAATCAGCTATTCAGGTGCTTCAATTTAGCTAGTTCAGATTATTGGGATATCAGTATTATTAGTTAATCATGTCATATTTGAATTTGAGAAACACAATCGGATGCAAAATTAATGCGTGGCGTGCTACCGTAATTTGCTAATGCGGTTTGTCAATTAAACCAAGTGTAGCCCAGCCTCTGGGGATTTCGGGAAATGTTTCACGGAAGGGGGCGGGGATGACCCGAGTGCAGACAAGGGACTTTGAGGAGTGCGTTTGAATCATATATATTTAGCCTCAACGGTTTCAAAACAGATTTATTAAACAAATACCAATAATTTTTATGTGTATTTGATTATCTTCTTCTTCTTTTTCTCTTCTTTTAAGAGAACTGTCTCGTGGGATGACGCGAAATCATGTCTCGTGGGATGATGAGGTCCAGCTGTCCCTCTATCTCTTAGGCGGTCTTCCAGGTGGACGGTGTCCGGAGGGGATTTCTGGAGTCTGTCTCCATACATTCGGGCTACATGGTCCCTCCAGTATCTTCTTCTAGATCTACTCCACTGAACGATATTCTTTATTTCACATATTTTTCTTATGTCCGCGTTGCGAACACGATCCCGGAGAGTTTTTCCAGTAATTGATCTCACTACCCTCATCTCAGGTGTTCTCAGCACCCTTGGTTCGCACAATGTCGTCCCGCGTCTCTACAGTGTACGTCTTGGTAGGTCGCACGCATGTCTTATAAATTTTAATCTTGCTGTCGATACGCATGTGCTTGTTCTTCCAGAAGGGCATCGTCATCTTATTAATGCGGCATCGTCTGCATAACAACAGACGTTCACAGTTTTAACCATTTTTAACCCATTTTTTAACCTAGTTCCAAGCCTTTTCTATGATTTCGTCCATAATTAGATTTAACAGAAAGGGGTTCAAACTATTTCCCTGTCTTATACCATTGCTTGCAGGAATTTTCCTAGACGTCTCATTGTCAAGCTTAATTTTTTGTTTTGATATTGGTATACAGATCGTGGACAGCTATCAATGTATTGGATATTCCTCCTTCCTGTAATTTTCTCACAATATGCCTTAGCAACACCCTGTCAAATGCCTTAGTCAAATCGACAAAAGACATAAAGGCTACATTATTATATTCAATTGCCTTCTCTTTTATTTGCCTTAGAATAAAGATTGCATCTGTTGTGGAGCGATTTCGTCGCAAACCCTGCTATAATAATAATAATAATAATAATTATAATAATGATAATTTGCTAACTTTTAAAGCGGCGTTTTTGTGATGTAATCACCTCAAGGGCGCATTAAGACGTGTTTTAAAACTAAATATGAACGCTGCATCTGATTGATATTCGCGATCGATTAGAAAGTATATTAGGAAAATAATATGAAAAATATGGGTTTTCAGCTTAGATCTGAAGTCTGTCGGATCATTTATGCATCTGAGGTGTGAAGGAAGATTGTTCCAAGCGGATGGACCGGCTACCGCAAACGCTCGATGCTCGAGGGCAACGCTTTATTTGATAATATAACATTTAACTGTATTTTTTTTCGAACATAAGTTTATTTCATGTTTCAATCCTGAAAATTGGTTTTGCAGCAAATTATCTCGCTCACTCAGGTCAGGTCAAGTGAGTGAGTTTTCCATATATTTGTATTTTACAGGTTATTTGAACCCAACTTCTGTATAAATTTTATCTATTGATTCTTATGACGTATGGGGGACCTTCGGTGTGTCAGTCATAGCTGTTACAGCCCTGCCATGAAAGCCGTCAAGATTAGCATCATATGAAATAAAACATTTTACGGTACGTCAAATGTTCTTATGCACGATTTTATCTTGACAATTATTCTTCAAATCTTTTTTACGCTCATGAAAACATTTTAAATTCGCAAATAATTTGGTATAAATTGGATAATCCTCAGTCTAAGAGTGGCAGATCCCTATCTCTGTATAATCGTACGCCTGTCAGTATAAATACACGTTTCAAGAAATTCAGATATCTCACAGGATTAGAACAAAGCTTAGAGATTATTACATCAAAATGTTCGCAAAAATCTTTTATTCCGAAATAACAAGATATCTAACTAATTAACAATCACGCCGTTTTCCCGGACAGGTAGGCAGCGAGCATAGATCGCCATACTGCTCTGTCTTCGCATATCTCTTGAGTTCTTCTACATTCATATATCGAAACATGCACACTCGTCGATTTTTTCGACTTCGAATGTGGCCGCCTTTTAGTATTAGTTTAATTTGATCATGCCATGCTTTCCTAGATATTCTACGGTCTCTTTACTCGCTCAGTTTTCTTGTATACAACAATTATCCATTCTTCTCTCGTCTATTCGTTCCATATGTCCATCAAAACCAACCCCTGGAAACTATGCGATGATATTGATGCATAGGCTAACGTGGAATGACACCTCGCCAACCCGTCTGGCAAGCGTGGCGTTGTAATGCCAACCACCCCCCGTATGATATTTCATATATGGAGAAGTATGGGGGAGGCCTAAGTCCAGCAGTGGACGACAACGGCTGTTAAAGAAAAAGAAAAAGAAGATCAAAACCAGGGTTTTCCAACCTTATTTGTACCATGTCCCACTTCAACGATTCAAAAATCTCAAACCCCCCCCTCCTTACCATTTTTTTGTTAACTAACAAATTTTGAAAAAAAAATTTAACTGCCTCAAATAAAAAGTGCACATATGCAATAAATATTTTCATTTAATTTTTAAAATATAAATATGCATATTATATTACATTACTACTCGAAAGAAACTTAGTGCGATCCTTGGGCTTGATGTGAGCTGCAAAGAGTTTTTATGTGAGGAACTAACTTCCTCGTGTATGGAAGTGAAGCTTGTAGCTGGCAAAAGAAGGATGAAAGCAGGATAAACGCCGTAGAAATGAGATCACTAAGAAGAATGTGCGGGAAAACGTTGTATGATAGAATACCGAACGATGAAATAAGAAAGAAATGTAAGGCAGATGACTGCATCATGAATACAATTAAAAAAGGATCCCTGAGATGGTTCGGACATATGGAACGAATGGATGAGAGTAGAATGGTTAAAAAGTTGTACACAAGCAGCGTGAGTGGAAAAAGAAGCCGAGAACGACCGAGAAAAACATGGCATGACCAAATTAATAAATTACTAAAAGGCGGCCACATTCGAAGTCGGAATAATCGACGTGCGTGCATGGTGCGATGTATGAATGTAGAGGAATCACGAGAGGTATGCCAGGACAGAGCATTGTGGCGATCCATCCTCTCTTGGCGTGAAAATCCTTCTTCAGAAGCCAATTTACTATTATGTTAGGAAGTAATCTGATGACTGATATGATCAGCTAACCTGAGAGGGGGCTCCATCTGATAAGCCGCGTTCAAGGTCGTCAGGTGGTCGACGTCACCGATGCGTGTCGTGCCAGACCAAATATTGTGGTGTAGAACCTTGACCTGGTTTCAAGGATCATTGTGAAGGGGCTGTTGGGTGCATGCGGCCTCAAATTTTACCCTTACCTTGATCATGACTATTTCAAATCATCTGTGAGTCGCCTTTAAATATAAGAGTAGAATCGAAGTAAAATTAAATATAAATAAATTATATAGAACTTAGGTCATCATCATAATCATCGTCGTCGAGTCAATGATAAGATAATTTTGTAGATCTTATAGAAGATGATATTTATATTATTATTTTTCCATTATGGTGGAAAGCTTAGCTGCTTTGTGTCGTTTCCAGGGGTCCCGGGAGTTACAGCAACACTACACAGGGAGGCACTTTCATTTCCCCAGAACCACGATATAAAAAAATAATAGAGACTAATTTAAAACAACAACTAAAAATAAACGAATATAACGATTCAAAAAGATTTGGTAATGATTTTTGGAAGAACAATTGGGCAGTCTAGGACTGGATCTGACTGGTATTGTTATGCTTGGAATTCCCTTTGGAAATTGATCTGCTTTCTGCTTTAAAAAAATATTCTTTGATTTTAAACATTGCTATATTTCTAAATAAAAAAATGCATTATTTTATAACAAAACGAGGTTATTATGAGTTTATTTAGCATAACGTTTATGTAAAAACCAAATAAAAAATTATCATCATCATCTTTATCAGCTTTTAGTCGTCCAGTGTTAGACATAGGCCTAAATTTCCGACTTCCACAACTCTCTATCCCTCGCCATTCTGTGTTTTTAACCTTCTGCCACTCTCTTGATGTCATTAGACCATCTTGCCTGTGGTCTGCCAGGACTTCTGTGGCCGGTTCTCGGCTGCCACTCCAGGGTGCGTCTGGTCCACCGATCATCCGCTGTCCTCGCCATATGTCCGGCCTAATTACACTTTAGCACGGCTATTTTGCACGCTACCTCTTCTTTCGCTTAGCCATTTCCTGTTATTTGGGGTCGGCTTTCCTAATACGGCTCAGCCAAGTCTCACGATCCAGGGTCATCTGGCTGTCCAGTCCCAGCACCTTCAGGTCGTTCCTAACTGTGGACATCCACGTTACAGGAGGCCGACCTGGTCCCCTCTTTTCGTCTTCCAGTTGCGGGGTCTTGTGAACACCACCAATATATTATACATTATATATAATATATTAAAAGGGGTTTTTTATAATGGGAATATTGAAAATTCAGCTTACACAATTAACCAATTACTTTTTTGGTGTTTAAAAATCTGTTTCAATACTAAAACATATTGCATCATTGATCCTGATTTACACACAACACCACTTAAGTGAATTTAGTTTTAATTGTATTCCCTAAACGATTTATTTTCAATGTCACCTGTGATGAAAATACCAAACCAATGATTGAATTCCAAATACTTGAAATTGTTCATATCGTAAAATCAAATTCAACCGACATGGAATGCATGAAATGGCATCCGATTTAATAGTGCGCAATCGGATACTTCGTAAGCAATATAAATTGTGAGATGGAAATAATTCAAAAGCTTTTCAATTCTGGTATTCGCGATACCTCATTCAAACATTTTATTCGTACATTGAAATAACGCTTCAGTGATCAACAATAGGTACAGCACGTCGATAACGTTTTATTCAATAGTATTTTATATATTAGGGGAGAATTCAAATTCAAGTAGCAGGAATTGAATTTGTATTCATATTTCAGCCAAATGAATATTTTTATTTCATTCCTCAATTTTATTATAATACTCACATCATCATTTATAATATAATAATGCTGTTAACAATTTTTTTGTGCTTTAAATTAAATGTTAAAATTTGACGGTGAATGTAAAAACATACCTGTATTTGCTTATTTTTATTCTTAATAATTCTGACGATCTTTGGCACAGGAATCATGTCTCTTGGGATGATGAAACCCAAATTTCCCTCCATCTCTTAGGTGGTCTTCCAGGTGGACGATGTCTTGAGGGTATTTCGTAACCAGCTGTATATGGGAGTCTGTCACTATCTATTCTAGCTAAATGGTCACTACAGAATCTTCTACTGGATTCTATCCATATTGGATGATATCCTTAATTTCTCAAGTTTTTCTTTTGTCTGCGTTTACGACACAATCTCGGAAGAGATTCCAGTAATGTATCTTAGGACCTTCATCACATCTTGATCTCAATAAATGTTAGTAGACCCTTGGTTCTTACAGTCTCGATCTGCATAGGTCGCACGCATATCTTATAAATTCTGACATTGCTGGCAATGTGTTTGTTCTTCCAGACCAGATTCTTCAGACATCCTGATACGGCAGGAGCTTTATTGATTTATTTTCGTACTTCATAGGTTGTCTGGATATTGTGAAACTTTTTATGTTGCCGACTGATATAGCTTATTTACTTGTTCGACAAATTCAATATATTTTTAAAATACATATATTACAGTTTAAATATTATATGATGTAGGCTTAGTTTATCTAAGGCATAGATTCCCAACGGGGAACCCTTCCTTGAGGGCGGAAGCGGACCCAGAGGTAAATGGAGAGCTTTAATTCTGTCAAGGGGCGGCCGTGACACATGTACCTATTCTAGAAATTAATATTAAAATTGCTTTGAAAATATAATTACCATGAATAAACATTTTCAATCTTTATCGCATATATTATCATAACTTTAAAAAATTTCATTACGTATTCGCATACGTAATTTTGTTAAGTATTGTCGATAAAAAGCACTTGCAAGTTGGTAAACAGATACGCGATCATGAAATGAAGAATGTTTCGATAGATAGAGAGATAAAATATAGATAATGTGAAAAATTGTATAATTTATTATTAGAATTACCGTTGTGGGAACATCCCATATGTTGGAAACATGTTTTCTTAAGGGGCAGGGGTCCAGAAATGATTGGGAACCTATGATTTAAAGATAATAAATTAAACATATAATACGAATATAAGCTTTAAAATGGTTATAATATAGAAATAAGTGTTTTATTTATTAATAAATGTAATATCAAAACGTTAATAATATGAAAACCTTAAAATTTACTAATCAATTAATAAAGTAAAGCGAAGTTATTTAATTTCAAAGTAAAGCCCTCTGACTCAATGGCGTAATACCCGCAAAGATATTATCTTATTTTACGGCAAATTGACAAGTGGATTAGAAAAAAAGTTAAGGCGTTGCGAAGTTTAATTAAACTTTTTATCATAAAGAGCAATGATGTTTTGAAATTTATTTTATTGTTATTTTTTCCTTATTTATTCTCAGACTGACCATCACAGCTTCTTGCCCTATGAATCTTCAGTACTTCCCGATGGATCGACAACTGTGCCACATAGAGATTGAAAGTTGTAAGTATCATTCATATCTTCATCATTACAATTACTACACTGATCACATTGATGGCTAATGTATTTTGTTTTTGGGTGTTGCACCTGCGCACAAGGCTGGGCCGGTTCGAATCCGGCCCGAAAGTCAATTCTGATAACCGATCGGTTAACAATGAAGTCTAATTCAGTTAATGTTATATATTTAAAATGAATCAGGTTTTTACCAATTAAAGCGTGCTGGGAAAGTAATTCACTGTGACATGATGACAATACATCCCGTGAGCATTTTGATTTATGAATTTTGAAATGCGTTATTCCTTGGTGCCTTTACTTAACTTTAGAACGTAACTATGAATACATTTGTGAGAACCAGTCATATCGCACAAATCAGAAAGTGCAGAGAGGACCACATATAAGCACACCTTGAAGTTATTAATGTTGTGTGTTTTTCTTTTCTAATGTTTGTGACATCCTCTGTTGTTCAGTAATTTGTGTTTAAATGTTGTCAACATAAGGTACCACTAGTTTAATGTTTCGTGTCGGTATTCTCTTACTATTCTTATAACATAATATATTCATAAA
The DNA here is from genome assembly GCA_022606425.2 of Lepidostoma basale. NCBI lineage: Eukaryota > Metazoa > Arthropoda > Insecta > Trichoptera > Lepidostomatidae > Lepidostoma > Lepidostoma basale. Next base: position 17,897 of record JAHDVF020001460.1, on the reverse strand, counting down.
GCTTAATGTATTATATTTATTATTTTAAACATTACTTTTTGAATATTTGTTTCAGTCGTAGTTATCTGTGAAGCTATTTTCCCAGTATCGCAATTTGGTACAATAATACACTACCGTTGCATTTACTTTTCACTTACCTATATATCTATATTATTATATTATATATATAATACGATAATATTATTTTACACTTAAAAACCCTATGTACAGATATACAATGGATAATTTCAATACATGCTTAATATTAATTGGTATAATAATATTATTACTCTATACATATTTATATATTTACTGTTTGTGAAATGTTACGAGAGTCACGTGTTTGCTTCAAAGCTCATTAACACACCCCTATTAATGCCAAGACTGCTTTAGATCGGTGTATGATAACCCCATGCGGTGCAGTCTTTGTGTATTCTCTGAGAAGAGCGCAAAGACTTCAACATGTCGAACAGTTTTTCGAGCAGCGAGGTTTTGAATCAAACGCTTGACTAATATACTTGATGATATGAGAGGCAATGGATGCCCCGTTAAGGGAGAGTGGGGTGACGGCGCATCCAGCGCAGACTGACATGAGAGATATCCACCCCAGAAATTTCTATGATTTCTTATCTTTAGTTTGATTTGGTTAAATGTCGGTCTCCTTCTCAAGTACAGCACCCGCGGAAGGCAGACTGTCTATACAGCTGTGACCACTGAGCGGTGCAACCAATAATGCGACATTACCAATAGCCGTCACGCGCTCCAGGCGGAGGGCCGCCCGCCGCCCGGCGGACTGCATAACATACTGAGAACCGTACTTGCAGGCCGGTTGCCCGGTAGTGCCAGTGGGCCATACCTTAGCGTTTGAAAACTTTAACAAAAGGGAACGAACATCGCCGCATTGTGCATCAATTCCTCAGTAAACCCAGCCGCCGCGTCCTCTAGCCCGCGGAGGCCGTTCTGTCCGGGATCTAGACATGTTGTGGATGTGAACAGTACAACATTATACCTCAGTCTCATCGCCGCCCGAGCACGGCTGCCGCATGCGCTCCACTCGCCACTGGTTACCACACTGCATGGATTGTTTATTTTCTTTTGGACCGCTGGCTTCTGCTTCCTTCCGCTATCTGCCTGGCGCGACTGAGTGAGTGGTCACGTTTGTCTTCTCAGTATTATCTTATACATATTTTATTATGTTTTTTTATTCCCTTTATTTTAATTTTGATTTCTGTAGGTACTTTTTGTATTGAATATTTTTGGTTTATCGTTGATGCGTAGTATTAGTATACCTATATTATTTACGAGATTTTGGTTTTTGTTATTGATAATTTCAAGCCGAGTGTAGCTTTGTGTTTCTCTCATCCATCGCCATCCGGTTCGGAAGTTCGATTAGCCGGTATCATTAAGGACGCCCGTGGAGCGTTTAGTAACGTTAACGGGAGTTAAGCGACCATTGGGTCGGGCGCGACTTCCGAACCCGATAAGCATTTTACAATGAACTGACCTTCATACAACACCCATACTCTCACAGTGGACCTCCAAGTGCAGGCGCCGGCCGCCGGCCTCAGCGGCCCGGCGGCCGGCGGCCGTAGTCTCGCGAGATGGACGGTGTCATGTTGTAATGTAAATGACGGCATTTTGTGTGTTTGCTCTTGTTTGGCTCTGGAGTCGGATACACAATGCGCGATATTCGCTACTTCTGGAAGGACGGCCTCAGTAGCGTGGGCATGAGCAACGAGGTGCAGCTCCCGCAATTCCGAGTTCTGGGCCACAGGCAGAGGGCGACAGAAATTAATCTGAGCACAGGTACAGCCCTGCCCTGCCCGCACCGCACTCCCGCCGGGCGGTACACTCTCACCTCTCAGTCGGTTACTAGCTTCCATCCGCTGCACATTACGTTTCCTTTCTTTCGTATGTACATTGTTTCCGTTCCGTTATGCCCGCTAACGAGGGAAGGTAAGTGTAGGCCCCAAACCGTTGTACCGTGCCAAAACCCACCAAAATGGGTCCGGGGTTACTCATTCTCTTCACTATACAGTCGGCTACACGATGAGGGATATCCGCTATAAGTGGAACGAGGGGCCCAACTCGGTGGGCGTGTCCAACGAGGTGTCCCTGCCGCAGTTCAAGGTGCTGGGGCACCGCCAGCGCGCCATGGAGATCAGCCTCACCACAGGTAACCGTTCTTCACCACCTCTCCGGGGAGTGAACAATGCTCAATCATATTAGACCTAACCTACCCGCAGTGACCGCGATGAGAGCGTTGCCACTATCCCTGTCTCCGGGCTTGTATTATTCTTTCTGGCAAAACAAACCAGGTTTGATGCGCTGTGAGATCGGCTTTAGTAGATGCCCGCGGGAAGTGTTATGTATTTTTTCGCTTTGTTTCGATTTTTTCGATTAATATTTTATTGAAATTATAAATTGGACTTTAATAGATTGTAATTTCTGGCATGTAAATTCGCTTTTTTTTGTCAAAATTCCCTAATTCTCTGTTGGTTCAATAATTTACTATATTGGCATCCAAGTAACATAATTCTCCCTTATTGAACTTTTCTAATAAACGTCTCTTAATAATAACAAGTTAGAAAGAAAACGTTAATAAAACGAATTCAATTAAAGTATATTGAGTACGCAATGAAATATAGGTTCGTTTCAGAAGCTTTTCCCGTAAATTTCTTGTGAGAAATGAGTACAAACCGGCGGTTCCCTTAGCACGCACCGCACTCGGCTTCTCCGCGCTGCCGGCACCGCCAGGCGTCACGCGCCCGAGTACCGCGACCACCGTGCTGTGCGCACTGTCTGTGCTCTCACCGCCAGCGATGGGCGCCCGGTGATCGCCTTGCACGCCTTGCTCTCTCTCTCACTCTCTCGCCCGGTCCCGGGTGACTTATTATATACATACACTCTAATGGCTTGCAAGTGCGAAAACTGGTTGTCCATCGTTGAGACATATACTCTATATATATTTATATATACTGCTCATACATTATATAAAATATTTACTCTTTAGCGCTATCTTATTAAACTGTGTTTACAAGACTTCAAACCGAATAAGTTGCTTTATCAAAATTGATAAATTAACAATTTAAGGCCGTATTTAGATTATGCATGTGTACAGTTGACAACATGTTTCTAACAATACAGAACTTTTATACTTTATATACAATTTGATAAAAAAATGTACTGGAATTAAATTAGTAATACGTGATAATTTTGGTGTAACTATTAAAGAGTAAAACGCAACTTATTTCGTTTACGTCTTCAACACAAATCTTCCTCTTGTCCTGTAATATCTTTTTTATCCTCCATAAGAGATAAAGATTTCATTTGTGAAGTATTCCAAATATAAATTTTGCAATTATGTAATTTACGCAAACTTATTTCAAAGTATTTTTTTAACCTCTGATAAATTTAAAAAAAAATTATTTAAAAAAATCTGAATACCTAAAACCAAAATAATGTAAACTTACGGGGATGTAACCTGCACAAACTAATTCACTCTCTCGCCGTCCAGGAAACTACTCTCGCCTGGCATGTGAGATCCAATTCGTACGGTCCATGGGATACTACCTCATCCAGATCTACATCCCATCTGGCCTCATCGTCATCATATCGTGGGTGTCCTTTTGGCTGAACCGGAACGCCACGCCCGCGCGAGTGGCGCTGGGTGTGACCACCGTGCTGACCATGACCACCCTCATGTCATCCACCAACGCCGCCCTGCCCAAGATTTCCTACGTCAAGTCCATCGACGTCTACTTGGGCACCTGCTTCGTGATGGTTTTTGCTAGTCTACTCGGTAAACATTTGCATTTTGAAGAGCGGAAACACTTTTCAAGCGGACCTCCCATTATATTCCACATTTGAAAAAAAAAAGTTTTCATTTATCGGTCATAAAAATTACAACAATTCTTAATACAGATTATTTTTCTTCGATTTTGTTTGTTTTCGACATTTGATAAAAGGTCAAAATGTGTAAAAATATTATATTATAATAAAATTATATTTTAATGTCACAAATAGGTAATGGAATTTTAGGTGTTACGCACGTGAAACTTGTATTATAAACGGTCACGCAATTATAGGCATTAATTAAAATCCGCTTGAATCGTTGTTCAGCTCGCAATTCTCGCTAGCTTGTATCAAAATTTCCTTTAATTTCACCAAATTTATTTGCCATTTGAGAAATTCTCGCAGCATTGATCGAGTTCGTGTAGCTTGCAAAGCTGGGCACATGTTCTCGAATAATAAAAGCATATTTCGTATTGTGTGTTCAGGTCGTTCGATAAATACTAGATACAGATCACAATAAACTAATTGATAGCAAGAAATACAAAATTATAACACGAAGTAATTGATTAGAACGCCGTCCCGGCATTATGCCGGCCGTCGGCTGCGACTGTGCGAACAGACATATCGGAATAAGGCTATCATGGACCTACGAATCAGAAGCGCGATTATTTTTCTTATAAGGAAAACGTTGATAAGATGATTTTGTCTTTAAGTTGCAGATAATCAAATATCGTCAAAGGCAAATAATTTTCCAAATTGGATATTTGAGATTGTCGGAGCTTCTAATACCACACAAACGAATTAAACTGATTTGTGATCAGGGTCTCATGAAATGCCTAGATCCAATACGTTTGTCATTCTATTTATTTTCATTTATTGCGGTACATCGTTCTCTGTTGCTTGCGTTATTATTATCTGATATTTCTAATGTTATATATTTGCCTAATTTATTACATTTCATAACGAGTACGTTTTGGCGTTAAGAATTGATATTTTGACCGCACCGACGATAATCGACATCTTAAAAAAATTTCAACAGACGACGTTTTCAATTGAGTAAAATAATATTCTTCTGAATTCCTAGGTCCACTGCGTATTTTTCTCCAATAAATAATACGAATAACGTATTCTGATTTTGAATGGCTTCACAATTTAAACATTTGAATGGGTTGCTATGTTAGCAGCTACGATGTCTTCCCTTGACCATTTCAGAGTACGCCACTGTGGGGTACATGGCCAAGAGAATCCAGATGAGGAAGCAGCGGTTCATGGCTATCCAGAAGATTGCTGCCGAAAAGAAGATGCAGGCAGAAGGACCGCCTCCAGGAGACCACGGACCCAAGGGCGGGACGATGAGCAGGCAGGGACCGCCAGGAAGAGCCTCTGTAAGTATCAAGACAACTAACAACTGGCGTATTTTGTCTCCGAGAGATACGTAGACAAAATACGCATTAAAAACATAAACCAACGTTTCGTTATTTGATATCAACACACAAAACAAAATATAATATAATAAAGTATTTGACTGTATGTTTTGTAATAAGATCAGTTCTTAAATTGTTTTGGCCGAAACTCTTTTTAACATCAAGATTATTAAAGTAACTAACTAACTAACCATCTTGCCGTCTCTCCGAAGGGGTAGGCAGAAAGAATGGACTTCCACACTTTTCTTTCCTGACATATTTCTGTCGCTTCCTCAACATTCATACATCGTGTCATGCACGCGCGTCGATTTCTCTGACTTCTCACATGGCCGACATTCAATATTTGATTTATTTGATCGTGCCACGTTTTCCTCGGTTTCCCTCTATTTCATTTACATCATTAACATATAATATTATTAAATGTATTAATTTTTAAACACTTTTTTTGTATAATAATTAAATAAAACGATGTTTTTTAACTACTTTTTTTGTAAGTATCACAATTAATTTTTATTAGATTGTCATTACCGCCTACCTATTTTGGCACCTCCAAGTGCACAAACAATAGAAGTCAGTAAAAATGAGTTTTTGATCTCAATTGGAGTTAAACATAAAGGTATAAATAAAATAATAACTGCGCAAAGGTGCAAAGTGATTGAATAAGTGTAGTTCAAAGTCTCCCTAAAAATGACACCCGCGGTACTTGATATACGCAACAATAAACAAGTTTTCTCTTTTTCTTGTTTTATGTTTAAACCACTTAGCACATTTGTTATAACCAGCCAATAATTATTAATTGTTTTTTGTAACAATCGGCGGTTGGCGACAATCTCAAAAAACATTTAAAAATCAATATTTTACTTGAGCCCAAAATTTTATAGAATCACGAGTGAATAGTTTATAATGTCTTATTAAAACATAATCTATTATATAATAGTGTCTGCCACCAGAAGAGTTCGAAAACCACTAGAGAAAATTCGCTAAACTCCTGATAACCTAACATATTTATAAAAACCATTTCGTTGAAACCCTTACACCAGTACAAGAAACATTAATTTCTCTCGGACTGAGTGATGGAGTAAGTCGAATTCGTAAAACGAAACACGCCCGGTTCGGGGGTATCTATGTACATAGTTGACCTTTCGGAAAACGATTTTGGGAAATCACCGCAATAAATTCTCCGTAGAGAAAGCTCTCGAACACCTGAAGATGAGGGATTTTTCATTTATTCTCACAGAAACCTTGTAAAGGTCTGATTCCCTAAACAACATAGTTAGAGACGTACAAATAAAATAATGTTTTTGGAGATTATCTCTAATTGACTATTTATTGTAATGAAAAGGTATTGATGGTTGAGGTATTAGTTTTGTAAAACTCCATTATTAATTTACAATAGTAAACACGATTGTTTAGTGATTTTACTTGTGACACATTTGTTCCGCCTTACGAGGGTATTCTCTAACTGACAAATGTCACTATATAATTTATATAAATCCAATTAAAACCACTACACAATCGTGTTTACTATTATAAACAAGAAATTAAAAGGATTTCAAAGGCATATACATTGTTAGAAAATTTAGAAAAGATATATAAATATATAATACATTATCCGCAACATTAACATATTCAATGGCGGCTATGTGAAAAGTCAGAGAAATCGACGTTCGTGCATGACACGATGTATGAATGTTGTTGAAGCAAAATAAGTATATCAGGAAAGAAGAGTATGATGGTCCATTATTTCTGCCTACCCTTTCGGAAAATACGGCGTGATTAGATGATTTCGATTAATATTTCTTTGGTGTATGTTTGTTTACAAACGTGGTTAATAATACTTTTGATAGAACACGTTATGTAAATATTACATTTCGTGGTTTTTAATTGTTTACAAATGTGGCAAATACCATTTATGATAAAACCACACATTATGAATTACTCGGCCTTTGTTTATTTACAAATGTAGTAAATAACAATTTTGCTAGAATAACACTGCATGTAATATACGGTGATAAGTATTTTTGGTTTTATTTTTAAATACTATTCAATATAAAAAAAAATGTTTTGACTACTGAGAGAATCAGCTGGTGTTTGGGGCTTGTGTCCCGTGGTATGCCTTTACTTGTTAGTGGAACGTTTGTTCCAGGAGGTGCGATTCAAGGTCCATGATCCCAAGGCGCACTCCAAGGGCGGCACGCTGGAGAACACCATAAACGGTGGAAGGGGCGGCGCAGATGAGGAGAACCCGCCCGCGCCCCCTGCCCATCTCATCCACCCTGGAAAGGTAGTTCGAGTCTCAAATCAACCAAATTTTCTCAACTTCTACAAAGCCAAAATTATCATCCCTTACATCAAATCCTTATTTTCCTACCCTGACATTGAATCTGAAAACTGAATAAATATATGAAATAAAAAATAATAATACGAAAGAAGACGTCTGTTTTCTAAAAAAATTATTATATTTTATGGGAATGACATAATTATCAGCTTCTTGAAAACTTTTATTCGTATTAATTATTTAATATAGAGTATTACATAATTGTTAACGAAATAATAAATAATATGAAAAATAAAATATTTTGTACGCATACAAAATAAGTTTTCTAAAAACATATGCTAAAAAAATCAATATCAAGCGATATTTGAACTTGATAAAACATATTATAGTAAAAGTTTATAGGTGAGGGTATATTTATCTTTGTTAACGCAGATGAATCATATATATAATAAAAAAAAATTAAATGAAAATCAATAAAAATAGGTCAAACAGATTATAATAGATTGAAAAGTGATTTCTTTCAATGATCCAAATTAGCAATTAACTTTTATGAATATCGAAATATACATTTGAATAAAAAGAGAATACAACATTTTGAATGTATACAAATACTTAAAGACGATTACTGGATTTTATTTACCCATTGCGGGTTATCAATTCAAGGAAGGTCCTAAGAAAGGTGGAATGGGGAATGTTGTAATTACATAAAGCGTGCGCTTAACCCAACCAATGACAGGTCATAAGTCCTGTAAACACCTCGATCACCATATTCAGTTTTCAGTTTGCATCTTCGTCTCTATTGAGATAAAATTAATCCTTAAAAAGAGAATAGTTTACCCAAAGTTATACTCGTAAACCTAACTTAACCCCGCATGAACTAACTGATCCAAATGTAACCTTGCATGACCTTAGGCTAAGACCACACCGACGTGTTTCGGTTGGTGACTCGCATGATGTCTGTCCGAATATGACAGAGACTGATTTGTTGAATTATTTTATTTGAAAATGTCACGCTATGGATTAAACTTATATATTAAGTTTAATTTATGAATTAATCAGGTAATGATAATCATGATAGTAAAAGGCATTGATGATTTGTGATCACAAGGTTAATTGCCAATATTTTATAAACGGACATTTATTTTCTGTTTTTCTTTTTTATATACTTTGTATATACAACACTTATATTAAAAAAATAAAATTACATAGACATGTTTCGGACAACCAGTCCTTCTTCAGTGATACATATTATAAATTATAAAATTGTTTACATAATCTGACAGATGTTATAAAGATTTATTTTTAGAACTTGTATGCTATTGTTATAACAAATACAATGATTCAATTTAAAATAATAATTTAAAGTTAAATAATTTCATAATTTAATAATAATTTTAATTTTAAATTGAATCATAATATTTGTTATAACAAAAGCATAAACGTTTCAAAATAAATCTTTATAACATCTGTCAGATCATGTAAATAATTTTATAATTTATAAAATATATCACTGAAGAAGGACTGGTTGTCCGAAACATATCAATGTAATTTTATTTTTTTAATATAAGTGTTGTATATACAAAGTATATAAAAAAAGAGATATAAAGCATCATAACAACACAAAGTATGGCGTATATAAAATAAATTTATTTTCTAATCGAATATTTATTTATTTTAAGTTGAGTAAAATTTGCTAATTACTTGCGCAGAATCAAATAAGTAGATAAAAAAACACAAAATTTTACTCGATGTAAAATAAAGATATATTCAATTTAAAAATAAATGTGAGTTTATAAATTATTGGCCATTTAATATGTGATCACAAATCGTAAGTTCCCTTTATTATAATCGATTAATTAATCAATTAAAGTAAATATAAAACCTTAATCAATAGCGTGACATTTTCGCTGTCAAATCAGTATGTCATTTTCTGACTGACAGCAAACGAGTCACCAACCGAAATACTTCGGTGTGGCCGTGCCCTTACCGAATCTAACAGACCCCTGCATGAACCTTACATTCACATCCCTACAAGACAACCAAACACCCTAGCCTATGAAAGGTTTAGATCGAAGTTTGAGATAATTGAAATATGCAATATATAATATATAACTAATAAATAGTGTTCTTATTAAGACAAATATATAAATAAAGAGAGTTAAGAAACATCACAAACTTCGATTTTTTTCTTGACGGCTTTCTAGCTTAAATTTTAAAACCATAGTACCTATAAACTAAAATCATTATTATTATGGATACTCTACAATGAGAAACAATTATTTTTAAATAATATTTGGAAAGAAGCTATTACTTGGTGGTTTGACATATTTAAAATTAGAATTAAACACTTTTAAAACGTTGTATAAAACCACTTTATTTTGAGTCAGGAGCGCCACCCGGTTTCACTATGTAACGAGCTTCGGCTTACGGCGACTGACTCAAAATGAAGTGGTTTATATACAACGTTTTAAAAGTATTTAATTTTAATTTTAAATAATGTTTAGACTATGAAAGAAAAACTTTTTTCATAATTTTTTTGGTACTACGTAATATCTTTTATACCTATTCAAAGATCTTCCCATCAATAATTAATAATAAATTGTAAAATAGTAATTTCAAGCAATCACATATTTTACATTGCTTAGGCTTCATTAATTTAATATCAGTCGAAAATTTTAAGAAATATTAATTTTGTCAGAAATCATTAAAGAATATTAGATTTTGTAAATTAAATTTAAACCCTAATTTTTCTTTTTAAATCTTTTAAAGATAAAGTTAATACGTTTTTTAATTAGTTTTGAAAGGTAAAAATCTAAAGAGATTTAATTTAGGATCTTATTTTAATTTTTAATATTGCTAGTTGTTCATTTAATAAAAAAGAGAATATTCTTTTTACTCTACATGAAATCGGGCGGGGCAGTTCAAGGTTCGGTCAAAATATTTTTCTTTGCATTCTGTATTCTTATGTTACGTTTTTTTTAACTGTAGCAAATACGCATTTTTTTTATGTAAACGTGTTTTTATCTTCTTATTTTTTTGAGGTTAAGGCGTTAACACTGTGAAATTCCATTGACAATTTGGAAGGAGTAGAAATAACACGGTTAACCACTTTTTTATTAAATAAAAAAATTATAAATAAAAATATTTTACACAACATATTTTGGAGGTGACCTCCATCCTCATATTTAAGCCCGAGTTTGGAGATCGTCTCCGAAATATGTTTTTTTTATTTATTATATTTGTGAAAATACTTATTAATAATAGTGGATATTAACAGTGTTATAAAATCTCCTTCCAAATTATTCAATTGCTGAAAAAAAATTCAATGCGTTTTTTTCTAACTTTTTAATTTTTTTTTCTTAGTGTTTTGGGTAGATTTTATTATTTATTTACTTTAGTAATAATCACTGTGAAGCGATTTAATACAGTTGCACGATACTCTAATAATTGCGTTGTCGCGAAATAGCATAATACTATGTGATTATTATTATAGTTAAAATGATATTCATATACTTATTATACGAAAGCGAAATGCGATGATACCATTTTATTTATTTGAATGTGTTATGTGTTTACAGAAACAATGCGAAATAATTTTAGCGTTTGCGCTTTAAAAATACATTAAAAAAAATTCTATGTATGCGTGTTGACGCAATTTCATTATTAAATATCTTTGAGTAATTGCGAAAAATATATGTAAATTTATTAACAATTTCAATTTTTTTTTATAAAACTTGCCTTCAGATATTTCTATTAATATGCAATAAAAGAAAATATCTTTATTGTGTAATTGATAAAAAACATTAACTTGAATAAATAATTCCTCAAATAAACTTTTTCTCTTTCGAGGTAATCACAAGTTGTGGATGTGGGTATCTACAATTATTGATTTTCACATTGAACTATTCATATTAAAAATAATTACATACTATTTTGTTTTTTATCGCGACCCTCTACATAAACATTAACCATATTATTATTTTCCGGTCGATCGGTTGACATTATTAATGTATGTAGTTACATTCATGATGAACGCATATTAATTTCGCTCAGTTTACAACCTACAATCAAGGTAAGTTTAATTCAAGAATATTTTATTTCATAGATGTTTCTAACTGCTACAGATAGCAGAATACAAATAACAAATTCAACGGTTAATAATAAATTTAAATGTACATCTTTAGCGTTTTAATGTTTTGATGGCTAACTTTTATTTCACGTAGAGTTATGATTATTAGAAATATAAAACGATGAAATTACTAAAATAATTTAACAGTAGTCAAGTAAAATAATATCCAAATGGGTGAAGTTATGCTTTCTCATAACTGAAAGTTTTAAAATGTGCAATAAAATGGTCTTTTTATGTTTGAATAATCCAACTCTACTAAGACCGTTTCTTTACAAAGAAGAACAACCCTTAACTGTCTCGCCCAATTTCTTTCAATTGCTTTTGAATTTATTCAGTTATTGAATTAATGAAAATAGGATGTGAAATGGTAATCTAAATAATGTTACCGTATATTTAATAGTGGGCGTCGGCCCTTAACAATTACTCATTTGTTTTAATAATAACGCTTTAACATATTCAGTTAATACTATCTAAAAAGTAAATTACCTTTATTTCTATATGAAATAAAAATTAGAAAGGGAAGCGAAGTAAATCGTGCTTGTTAAAATCAAAATATATTGTATAATCGTGTCGAATAAGACGCAAATGCACGAACGTTTAGAAATCTACATTAGGTTATCAATAATATGAATCACTTACACGTAATAATAAATTAATAGATTGAGTTGATCAGACATAAATGTTTTATTAGTTGGAAGGAAGTAATTATTATTGAACTTAGAATAGGTACTACAATTAAAATAACTCCTAATTGAAGTTATAAAGAATTAGGATTTGTTTTAAACACAAGGACGCAACTCCGATGGAGATATCGGTAAGAAGTGACTGATGTGTGAACTTGTCCATTGCAGGACATCAACAAGCTGCTTGGAATCACCCCATCGGACATCGACAAGTATTCCCGCATCGTATTTCCAGTGTGCTTCGTGTGTTTCAACCTCATGTACTGGATCATTTACCTACACGTGTCGGATGTGGTAGCGGACGACTTGGTTCTCCTGGAGGAAGATAAGTAGAGGAGCCTGCAACGGGCCCTTCTGATGCTCAGCGCCCCCGCCACCTCTGCTCCCGAGCGCCCCCGCCCCTGCACCCGCCTACACCCCGCCCGCCCGGGCGCCCCGCCGACCGGCGGCGGCTGTATTCGCTTAATAGTGTACAATACGCTTGCCCGGCTTGGAATACCAGAAATCGCTAGTGCATCAATAATTACTCCATACATCTGCATTCATTTACTAACTTGCGTAGTGCCATTCAAAGGTTCACGGAATGTTAAGAACTTTCTTAATGGTTGGGACTGATTGAACTCACATTTTATAACTGTAATCATTTAATTGTATCAATTGTGTAATGATTAAGTTAATATGTAATGTAGATCACCTCATCCTCACCGAACCTAGGACGCATGCTGTATGACACTCGGCAACTTGAGGCATTTTACTGCGCGTACTTATGTACCTCCTTGCTCGAACACTCCATATAAAAATATTTTATTATCTCATAGCTGTTGTGCCAAAATTGTATTTATTCATTAAACTCGTTTAAGTTTCATCATTTGAATGTCTTGTAAAATCTAGCACGTTTAATTTCCTAGCGTATTCGTATTGTATTGTGTAGAGGGAACACCATTGGACGTGGCTGAAACCCTTGTATTATTAATATTAGCGTAGCGATAACCCACCGAAGAAGCTAATCTAGCACCAAAGACAATGTTTTACATATATCTCAATTCAGCAAAATACAGCGTACCTGTTTTAGCTATTAGTAAATATTATATTATATATACACTATTTATCTCAAATAAAAATAAATATTTATCACAGAGTATCCTAGCCTAATTACAAATATATATATATTATATATCTGTGTACTACAAATGTACTTCGAAATTTCGTGGTGACCATGAATGCCACTTATGAATATTTACATATATATTTACAAGGAAAACAGTATTGAGTTCTCGCCTTAATAACAATGAATTTACTATAAATGTTATGAAATAACATATTGTAGAGCCGTGTGACGAGGAGAACACCTAAATGTGCACGTCTAACTTCCCAGCACCGCTGCCGGTGGTCCGTTCACATCCCTCGGGTGTGTCAGAGGGAGTACCTGATAAGGAAACACATTATGAACTAGGTATCGTAATCAAGTTTAAATAAGTAAAGTAATCTATACCTATCCAGCAAATTATTGTACTACTCCCGCGTATTAATTACCCTTATTGTGAATAAGGCATGTTCTCAGAATTATCGGGGTTCTAAAGAATCACTCAATATGACAATATCTCCACAAATAGTATAAAGAATCATATCAATGTATTGACAATATTATATATTCGTGCTTTCTCGCTAATTTGAATGTTATGATAGAAAAGTAAAAAAAGGAGTTATCGAGCAAGTCCTTGATCCCAGTAGTTTCTGGTAGGCCCAGCTTATCCCTAGTATGCTGCAAATGTATACATATTTTTTAAAATTCTAAAGAATGTTTAGGCCGATGAAGCCTCAGAGGATAAAACATTGACTAAACGTACACCTATACAATGTTTTGTGCTGGAAAACTCACTATTACTCGGGTATGTTTACACCCGATGACTAGTAACAAACAGCTGTAATCCGAATCGAGCTTCTTTCGCGCTTATTCGTTTGTTGCTCATTCTTTTGTGATACTACTTTAATTTGTATTATTTAGTAATTTATTATTATAACTTACCGTATTCAGTTGTCTCGTAGTGTTATTTATTTGGTATCGTAAGTGACATTAGCACTCGTATCGTAGCATTGCATATTGGTGGCCCCCCGGCCAGGGCGCCGGTGCCGGCAACGCGATGAAGCCCGTGCGGCGCCGGCGCTCTGGGGGGCGAGTAGACGTAGCCCGGGCAGAGCATCAGAAGAGGCCCCCTCGAACTTCGGCCCGGCAGGTTAACCGAGAGTCGGCCACACTGACACAAGACTGCGAGTGGCGACACCTCAAGCGGCGCTCAACGTGCCGCGTTATATTCTAAATCCTTAATGAGAGCATAAGCATTTCTGTGTTTGATGTAACCTTCACCCACGGTGGCGCCCGGTTCGGCCCTGAGCCCGTGGCGCCCGTCCCACTATTTACATTTTACAATATATACTCGTACTTCAACGTTATATTGTACCCACGTTATTCAATCTTTTTGTAGAGTTTATAAGTTTTATAAATTTTGTCATATTACAACTTTATAATATTTTTAATGCGTGTAATATTCCACAATTATATTGTTGAGTACGCAATCAAACTAATTGCAACATATATAAAAACACACATATTTTCTTTTTACACCACTTTATTCGATTTAAACTACCAAACAGTTTCGCTTTCCCTGCAGCTCCGATATCTGTATAACAAAACGATAATAACAAAAATACCAAATCAAACGTTTGATGAAGCACTGGTGGGAACGAAATTGGTTGATAGTTAACAAAAACAAGATAAATTAGTTTAAAAACAAAGTGTCATAATGTTTTCATTTATTAAAAAAGTCACTCCACAAATCAAATTAATCGTGTTAATGAGTGTGCGGAGTAACTCTGCCTAACAGTAATAATATTTATTGCCACGTACATTGAATTGTTAATGTAATATACATAGATGATATTTACCATAATATATATATTCTACTAGTTGTTTACTTTGCGTAATACGGAAATATGTTTTATGAATTGTTAAAGATATCAGAGTTTTAGACGCCTTGTTTAGCAACTCCTATGTGATGGAACATGGCAATTCTCGCAATAATCTAAATAAAATATAATTTGTACATATCTATTGACTACAACATTTGTTATAAGAAGAATATAATATTTATGTTTCTTCGCTGTGAAAGATTTATACAATGTTTCCTAAGTACTGCGTACAAATACTCTAGTTGCCGTAACTAAACGTAAAGTACAACTTGCGCTGCCCTTGTATGGGAGCGAGTTGTGCACACCTGCCATCTATGTATATTGCATACGCTTGTTAAGAAGAACATTAAAATAATATTATGAAATATGTATGTATCGATCTGTTTTTAAAATACATGTGTGTTATCTATAGTTTCTAAATATGTATTCGTGTCACATTGGTTAAATATACCGACAAACTGTAAATACTATGGAAGACATTAACTTGTACAAGCGCGCCGCGCAAGGACCGTGGGCGCGCGCAAACTCGTAACCGTAATGCACTTAACCCAAGTTAGTTAGGCCAAAACATCTTTCACAATTGTAAATACAATCATCTCACTGTCTCGCGCATGCCTTTATACAACCCGTACTCCAATACACACATGTCCATCGAGGGGGCATCGCCTCACCAGTGGGCCCCTAGCCTCATAATTATCGCCACCAGTAAGGGAGAGATCATTCTTCGTACCAATGTACCCGTGTACATCATCACGATAGGAATATTAGTGACAAATAAATGCACCACATTTCTATGATATCCATTTCTATAACTAGCTAGTGTATCCACGTGTACCTAGACACACATTATGGAGGATAGCGTTGACCGAATTCACTTTGCGAAACTCGCATTGTACCGCAGGCCGAGGAACTTCCTAGTCGCACGGCAAGGCCCTCCCAGGTTCGGTCCACGCTCGGCGACGAACACTCCCGTGCTTAGATAATTAAATGTCGGTGTATGTTTCTTAAACCAGTATCCTATCCTCTCTATTGTAATTTGCATAATATGAATTCGCGTTCATTGTCATATAAAATATATATAATTAAATAACATAGGTAGGATACTAGCCATGACGGAAAAAGCCGACAGGCGGACGTGACTCGAGTCCTCCTCGAGCGGTTTCTTCCGTGTGGCAAACACGAAATTCTAAACTGATATTTAATATAAATATGCGTAAACATATAAGGATATGCTTAGGTCGATAAGTGTAAGGTGAAATATTTTAGATAGGCATATGTAGACGAAACAAATATATTACTATCCTATATTAATTATACACACGACATGTAATATACTTGTGTTTGTAGAAACAACGACTCGGTCGTCGTTTTTAAAAGCATAACTATAGTATTAGTGTACAGAAAACATACCCCCATTAAATCTTGAAATTTGTAAGATTTTTTTTCTGAGAAGTTTTAGGAAAATAAAGATGTAAAAAAGTAATGAAAAAAAGTTCCATGTGAATACCTGAACCGACTAGATTCCTCGAACCGTCCCCCGAGGAGACGCCCCGCGGGACAGCGGGTGGGGCCGTCGCCGCCGCCCGCTCGAGGCTGTCCGCAGCCGATTGCTCAACGATCCCGCTGGTTCTGCTTTACCGTGCCGCCGGCCGCCACCTCCCGGCATAGCTTGTACGGCAAATAAAGAGAACAGATGAGACCGATAAATATTATTGTAACTCGTACATAGAATTACTGAGTTCCAATCAATTGGTACTAGAAGACATTAAAGTACGTTAATTTAGGCACTTAAAATAAAAAGACAGATAAACAGATTAATTAAGTAAGAACCATAGAGAGCAATATTAAATTACTTAAAAGCACTTTTTATGATATTATGGAATGGTCAATAGTTATAATTATTTTATTCCCGATATTAGACCATTCTCTAAGAAGACCTCCGCACGTCTCGCCCGCCGCGCACCGCTCCGGCCTCCTTCCGAGAGGTGGCGTCGTATGTAAAGTCCTTCTACTAAAATAATTAAGACTATCATTTGTGAGGCAGACGAACATAAGGGCGTGTTTCGTATCAGTACGTAATTGATAGAACATTTAGAGATATTGTTTTTAAATTCAAGAGCACCTTTAAATAATTGCATGTCCAGTCAGCAGACCGCGGTGAGTTTCAAATCGTCTCTTCCCTAAGTTCACCGACTCTGATTCAGAGGATCATACCCACCACGATGTCGCATCAGCGCTCAACGTTTATCTTTCAAATACAAGACATTGGAAAACCATATAAAATAAATTTAGATAAAGCGATTGCGAATACTTTACTCTAGGAAATGTTAATTCCATGTTTCATATATAAATAACAACGTGGAAAAGTGCTCAAGTGTCAATTCATTATTGCTTATACAGAAAGTTAGTAATAAATTTTTTAAACGGTGCTTATATTCATAATGGAGGATACGAAACAAGCAACATATTCAATATTCGGCTCCCGGCGAATGGAACACGAAGCCTCCACGCTCTTTCTGTCGTAGTCCCCACTTCTTTACATTAAGACATATTTAATACCGCACTCAATATATTCATATCACTTTCCCAATTTAATTGAAACTCGCACTATCGTATATTGTCTTTTATTTTAACGGGCAACT
>JAHDVF020001459.1:0-59708 GCA_022606425.2 Lepidostoma basale | reverse complement strand
CAGCGACCGCATGGATTGTTTTACCTACCGACCGCCAGAACCAACCTGCCTCTGGTGACACCAGTGGGAAGAGCGATTAATCTGCTGAACGCGTCTTTCATATTAGTGAAAGTACGTTCAGAAGGCAAATACTCTTGATTTTGGAGAGCATCTTGTCTTCCTAATGTCGACCAATCTCTCATGCGTTTCTGGTAGTATATTATATACAATATATTATTTTACTTGTTCTCAATAGATCCCTTAATCCTCAATTTTGTTATGTCTATTGATGAAATAAACTGATTTGATTTGAAAGATAGGTAGACGAAACAGGTGTTGCGAAAAATAAATAAAGTAATACAAAATTGTGATACCATAAACAGCGTTTTATATTTTAACAGTTGAAAAGCTTTACTAAAAATAAGGTGGTTTAGATATATGAAACGGATGGATGAGAGTAAAATGTTTAAAAAGTTGTACACAAGCAGTGTGAATAGAAAATGAAGTCGAGTAGGAGCGAGAAAAGCATGGCATGACCAAATTAATCAATTTCTAAAAGTCAGGCACTTTTGAAGTCTAAAAATTCGACGAGCGTGCTTGTTATAGAGTGTGAATACAGATGAAGCTCGAGAGGTATGTCAGGATAGAGCAGTGTGGCGGTCCATCCTCTCTGTCTTTCCCTCTGGAGAAACGGCTTGAACGATTTGTTAGTTAATGAATATGAATGAAAACGTCTATCTTCTAAAACTAACTTACTAACTAGCCATTAGGCCGTCTCCCCGAAGGAGTAGGCAGAAAGAATGGATTGCCACACTTTTCTTTCCTGACATATTTCTCCCACTTCCTCAACATTCATACATCGTGTCATGGACGCGCGTAGATTTCTCTGACTCCTCACATGGCTGACATTCAATATTTGATTTATTCTTTTGCCAGTGTTATTCTTCGCTTTCACACATAAGGGTCAGTAAAAATGTATTCTAGGAGGTTTACTATATTTTAGATGGAATGACATGCTTCGCCCTTCTTAGGCATTATGAAATGCCTTTTTCAAATACATTTGGTAATGTCTTGGAAGGGCGAAACATGTTATTCCATCTAGAATAAATAAAACTCCTAGAAGACAGATGTTTTCATTCATATAAATTAATTGATAAGGAGTTTTATATCATTGTTCAAGAAACAATAAATTAGTTAGTTAGTTAGTGAAGAGAAGATTATAATAAAAATATTATTTATTCTGGTGTGTGATCATTAGGTTAATTATATTTTTTCAATTAAGCCAAGGTTGACAGTGTGTGCCGGCTGGTCAGAAAAATGACACACTTCAAAAATACTGATACTTTAAGTGACCAAGAGAATGCTGCTACTTAACTAATAAACGAGTTTTTCCACTCTTAACGTCTGTGACTTGCTAAACTCAAGATGTCGGCTATGATGTACGATAGATTAAAAGAATATTTGATTAAAACAAATATTTACCTTATCAAAGCTTAAAAAAATGGGATTAAGTACATATTCAATTTATTTCTTAAATGGGCATTACATATTAAGAATTAAGATTACCTTGTTTATTAAAGTGAAGCATAGAAATGGCAAAATAAGGATGTAAGTAGAATCAATGCAGAAGAAATCAAATTAGTTCATTTCATCAAAAGACATTACAAAATTAAGGTTTAAGGCATCTATTAAGAACAGGTAATATAATGTATTGTAAATAGTATACCTACTACCAGAAACGCATGAGAGATGGTTAGACATTAGGAAGACAAGATATTTTCCAAAATCAAGAGTATGCCTTCTGAACGTTATTTCACCAATATGAAAGACCAACCCATTTCTACACCAATTCGATCATCGAGATGCAGTAGAAATGAGATTTCTTATTCGAATGTGCTGATACTCCTCATCATGCCCAAGAGGAATGCAGTGGGATAGATCCACGGATAGCTACCTATTTCTGCCTATCCTAGGAGAGACGGCGTGATGGTTAGTTAGTTCGTTAGTTAGAAGTAAGATTAAATGCATACTGTTATATGAACCATTTTAAAGGCATTCGAAATAAGGTTGCGAAAAATAATGCTTCGTATACTGTAGACAGATTTGATCAGAATTTTCAATACATACTTAGATCTTCTTTTTACTATACGAGTATATAGCTATTATAAACGTATTTATTTCATCACGCGAATAAATATTGACTTTACATAGAATCTACATTTGAAGCAGCGCATGGCCACTATATATCGATCTGTGTGGGAGACATTTGCATCACGATTTGTGTATAATAATATTATCTGTAGCAAAACTAATCAAGGAATTTATTCTGGTTACACAAACGCCATTGACATTGGTGTTTGAATTACCATATAAATATTTACGTTCCACGGCCCTTGAGAAACATATTGGCTAATATTTAAACTTATCGAAATTTAAAACACATCACAGTGTAAAGTTGTCTGAAAACGGAGTGTAAACAAAACTGATACTGACAGTTGTTCTCTTTTTAAAGTAAACACTGCCAGATTTAGAAATAATGGAGACATTATGTCTTGGTTTGATATCATAAAGGATATTAAACAGGGCTGCGTGATGTCTCCATGGTTGTTCAATCTGCATATGGACAAGCGTATGAAATAACTTCTTCTTATTATTCTTAATGTAGGCCTTATGGTTTGTTTCTTAAGAGAAATAAATCAGTAAAATAATCACCTCAAGGGCGCATTAAGACGTGTTGTAAATCTAAATGTGAACGCTCTGTTTTAAATCTAAATCTGATTGATATTCGCGATCGATTAAAAAGTATAATAGAACAAAATATACAGGATTTAAATTGGGTATGAAATATGAAAATGATAGGTTTTCAGCTTAGATCTGAAGTCTGTCGGATGATTTATGCATCTGAGGTGTGAAGGAAGATTGTTCCAAGCTGATGGACCGGCTACCGCAAACGCTCGATCCCCGAAATTTGTACTAGGGCAACGCTTTGGCTCAACTAATCTTCCTATTGCCGAGGAGTTCGTCAAGCGAAGTATGGATTTCCTTGTATTTAGGCTGTCCGTTATACAGAGTTCGGATTTATAATTTGGAGTCATTCCATGTAGCGCTTTGAAGACTGTCCAGCAGAGTTTATACTGGATTCTTTCTGGACTCTTAAGCCAGTGAAGTTCTTTGAGATGTTGTGTTATATGGGACTTTTTGGAATGCCTTTAATGAGTCTTGCTGCTGCATTGAACGCAGATTGAAGTTTGTTTAATTGTTGTTTTGGAATGTTTGCATAAATTCCATTACAATAGTCAAGTCGTGACACAACGAAAGAATTTACAAGAGTTTTGAAAGTGTCATGGGGAATACTCTGAGAAATGCCCCCTGGTCTCAGGTTTGAGGAAAGGAAAATCCTGATCTATTCCTTCCCGTGGTGGGGAGTGAGCAACGACCTCAAGTCGGCAAATATAGACAGGGACCGAGCGTTGGCCGGAATAAGCTGACCACCAACTTTCGCCTTACCGGGCGACTGTTGTTTAGGGCACCCTCTTGCCCTGGAGAAGTAAATAATCTCCAAAAGCGGAAGAACCTTCGTGGTCAACGGCATAGGATGTGGAAAGAAACGGGAAACTACCACATTAAAGGCCCAAGTGGCATCCCAAGAATCAGCAAAACATGATTCAATCTCAAGTAAAATTTTCCGGAGGTAAAATAGTCCCCCGTTCGGATCTCCGGGTGGGGACTGCTCGAGATGCTAGAAACACAAAGTTAATAGTGAAACCAAAGCCAAATACAAAGAATCAAATAGCGAGATGGGCAACGTGGAATGTCCGCACATTACTACAAAACAGCAAACTGGATAATCTGAAAGCCGAAATGCAAAACGTTAATTTGAATGCTCTAGGTATAGCAGAGATGAGATGGCCCAATTGTGGAGATTTCTGGAGTGGCGACTACAGAATCATCCACACAGGATGCATAAAGGATAAACCTGGTCAAGGAGGAGTAGGCGTTGTGCTGTGCAAGGAGTGGGGAATACGGGTTAAGGGATACGTGCAATATAGTGGAAGAATTATCCTAGTCAAAATAGAAACTAAGCCCGTAGACACTGTTATTATCCAAGTATACATGCCAACATCTAGTCATAGTGACGAAGAGGTGGAGGAGGTATACAGTGCGCTGGATAAACTTATATTAGAGATAAAAGCAGGTGAAAATCTGATTCTCCTAGGAGATTGGAATGCTGTTGTAGGAGAAGGACGTGAAGGAACTTGTGTTGGGCCCTTTGGGCTAGGTGCAAGAAATGACAGAGGAAACAGATTGACAGAATTCTGCGAAAAACACAAATTAGTGATAGCAAACACTTGTTTTCAACACCACCCAAGACAGCGATACACCTGGAAATCCCCTGGAGAGCGACAAAGACTGCAAATAGATTATATAATAGTTAGATATAGATTTAAAAACCAAATAAAAGACTGCAGAAGTTATTCCGGTCCAGATATAGATAGTGACCATAATATGGTAATGGCCAAAAGTCTCCTTAAACTGAAAAAATTAAAAAAGAGAAATAATTTCAAATGGGATACAAAAGTATTAAAGATAAAAGAGGTCAGTGACAGTTTTAAGGAAAAGACGCAAGAGTGCAACCTAATGGAGGAAGAGAACGTGAATGTGACCTGGAAAGAGATAAAGACAAAGATCAAAACTACGGCAGAGGAAACTATAGGCAAGGAAAGACCCCAAGCAAGGAAGGAATGGATAACCAATGAAATCCTAAGTATGATAAAGGATAGAAGAGAGCTCAAAAATGATAAAAGAGCTGAATCACAAAAGAAATACAAAGTGCTAAGAAATAAAATAAATAGAGAGTCAAGAATAGCCAAAGAAACTTACTATCAGAACAAATGCAATGAGATAAATGACGACCTCAAGAGAGGAAATGTAGAAAGAGCTCACGCTGCGGTGAAAGACTTCTTTGGGATGAGAATTGGAAAGGGTAATGCAGTAGAAGGAGAAGACAGCAAAATACTTTTCGAAAATGACCAAATAGGAGAAAGATGGAAAAGATATCTCGAAATGCTGTACAATGGAAAGGGAAATATTGACAGCGAAACACTGATAGAAAGAGACAATGAGGTAGACGCGGATGATTTGGGAGATCCAATCATTAGAGAAGAGTTTGACCTTGCACTGAAAAACCTCAAAACCGGGAAAGCACCCGGAATCGATAACGTCCCGGCCGAACTAATTAAGTCAGCAGGAAAAGGAACCACAGATGCCCTGTTTAAAATGATACAGACAATGTATAATACCGGGAAGATACCAGAGGACTTCGAGAAATGCCTAATTGTCACACTACCAAAGAAGGCAGGTACGACGAAATGCGAGCAACATAGAACTATAAGCCTAATATCCCATGCCTCAAAAATATTAAATAATATTATTCTAAAAAGAATAGAACCAAAAGTAGAGAACATCCTTTCCAGTGACCAGTATGGCTTCAGAAGAGGTGTAGGAACCAGAGAAGCAATATTATCACTGCGAATGCTACTAGAAAAGAGAGTAAGAAAAAACCAAAACACATACATCGCATTCATAGACCTGGAGAAGGCTTTCGACAGGGTGGAATGGAGGAAGCTCTTCGAGATTTTGAAAAAAAAAATTGATATTAAATATAGAGATAGACAAATAATCCAGGCGCTATACAAGAATGAGGCCGCCATAATCAGATGTGACGAGGGTACAAAGGAAGCCAGTATAAGACAAGGTGTAAGACAGGGATGCTCTCTGTCACCTGCTCTTTTTAACGTTTACATACAGAATGCGATTGACGACTTGAGAGAGAGAATGAGTCACAGAGAAGGTGTAAGGATACACGGGCAAAAGATAGACATGATAAGGTTTGCTGACGATATTGCTATGGTTGCTGAAAGTGAGGAGGAACTGCAGGAGGCCTTAGATACTTTGCAAGACATTCTTCAAGATAGCTACAACATGAAGATAAATAAGGACAAAACAAAGCTGCTGACTGTAGGCCGAACGCAACATCAGATGAGAGTAGTGATGTCAGGAGTTCCACTAAAGAACACCAAGGAGTTTGTCTACCTCGGGAGCAAAATAACATGGGACGGTCGGTCTAAGAGCGAGGTCGACAGCCGTATACATCAGGCTAGGCTTGCATTTAATAAAAGGTCGAAAATAATAGAATCAAATAATATAGACCTAAAACTGAGAATACTCCTCATCAAGACCTATGTATGGAGTGTCTTGATGTACGGCTGCGAGACATGGTGCCTATCCGAAAGGGATAAGCGGAGACTAGAGGCTTTTGAGATGTGGTCCTATAGAAGACTCTTTGGAATTTCCTGGAGAGACCACATCACGAATGAGGAAGTTCTTCAAGGAATCGAAGGAGGAAGGCACCTGCTCAGGACCTTGTCCGAAAGGCGTGCAAGATGGATCGGCCATGTAATACGTCAAGAAGGTCTCTTGCATGCCATAATGGAGGGTATGATCGAGGGGACAAACTCTAGGGGACGCCCACGCCGAGAGTACCTGGAGGACCTGTTGGTGGACGTACGCTGCTCATCATATGCAGATCTCAAAAGAGCCGCACAAGACAGGGAAAAATGGAAGAGAATAATGGAGGAAACTGCTGCAAACCAATCCCAGGATTGAAACCAGAGAAGAAGAGTTGGAAGAAATTAGCGCTGACCGTGTTATTAATTTAAGATTTCAAGGACAGATTTGCGTCAAGATAAACACCAAGAAGCTTGTGGAGTTTTTGGGAACGATATAATTGTCAGCTGTCGAAATTGAAGAATGATCAATAAGATGTTGACGCTTTACGGAAGCAGTCCAGAGAAATTCCGTTTTTGGTGGATTTAGTTTGAGTTTGTTTGATGCCATACATTTAGATATGGCATCAATGCAGTTGACAGTTATTGACGTAAGATGTTCGATGTCATCGGGGTTGCAGAAAAAATAAAT
This sequence comes from Lepidostoma basale, assembly GCA_022606425.2. Lineage (NCBI taxonomy): Eukaryota > Metazoa > Arthropoda > Insecta > Trichoptera > Lepidostomatidae > Lepidostoma > Lepidostoma basale. The sequence goes on along the minus strand of JAHDVF020001459.1, from coordinate 52,751 downwards.
TTGTTGGTCATCAGCATAGGTGAGAGGAGGCTAAATGATTCTATTATGTCCTGCCACTAATAGTGGTGTTTCTCACCCTGTACGTCGTATTGTTTCCCAAAATTACTATTTCCATAGCTCTTTGAATAGTTCTCAATATACATATGATTATTATTAAAAAAACACGTTACTAAATTTAAAAGATATTTAAATAACTCGTCCAATGACAGGTAGAGGCAATCACAAGTATGAATTAAGTATTAAAATTGCGTATTTTATTATATTGATGCAATATATACTTTCGTATAATTAATTAAACAACTCCATGAATGCATTAATTAAGTGATAATAATTTTGACACTTTTATTTTCCAAAATTTATGCAATTACGTATATTTAGATACGTGTGCAATATTTTTACAAGTTCCAGTGACATTTGGATTGCAGACGCAAGAAAAAGTTTATGGTCATAATAAAAGACTGCAATATAAATTATTTCAGACAATTTACGATTTAAATGTAAGAGAAAAATGCATACGTGATTAACACATACGCAAAATCAAAAGTTTCTTTTTTAAGTTTATCTATGACACTCGTTTTGTCTTATTATTTTTTTCATTGGAATATTCTAAAATCAAGTCATTTCTAAATTATACACTTTAAACATTTTTTCCAAAATAATAAAAACAAAAAAACATTATGTTTGCGAGGTCCCGTTTTACTCGTAAAAGTTAACTTTAGGTTATTAAACTTTTTTTTTATTGCATCTAGTAGTGGATGTCCAAAAAACTAACTAACTAACCATCACGCCGTCTCCCCGAAGGGGTAGGCAGAAAGAATGGACTGCCAAACATTTCTTTCCTGACATATTTCTCTCGATTCCTCAACATTCATACATCGTGTTATGCACGCGCGTCGATATCTCTGACTCCACACGTGGCCGACATTTAATATTTGATTTATTTGATCGTGCCACGTTTTCCTCGGCCTTCCTCTATATTTTTCATTCATTCTTTCTATGTGTCCAAACCATCTTAATGATCCTTTCATTATTTTGTTCATAAAAGTTAAAGTTGAAATAAGTTTAAAGTTTTTTATTTTTATAACTATTTTTGAAACTGTTTTTGCCATCGCCATTGGGACCGGTTTTGACAGTAAGTTTTTTTTAAAACATTATTTTATAAAAATTGGTAAAATCACTAGATTTTTGACATAAAGTAACATGAATTAAAAAAATATTAAAATAAAACATTTAACAGTGGTTTTTGTAATTAATTATAAAACATTTATTGCTTTTTCATAAAAAATACAGATATAAGTGATAACTTATTCTTCTTATCGGCGCAACACCCTGGTGTGGAATTTGGCCTCCTCCAGTCCTCCACTGGCTCCTGTCCCTGGCCATCCCTCTCCATTCTCCAGGTCTTTCTAGATTCTTCCAGTCCTCTTTCACGCAATCTGCCAATCTTTTTCTTGGTATGCCTCTTAGTCTCTATTCGCGCGTCACCTTCTGGACATAATCTTCCGTGCTCTATCCTCGAGGTTCATAATTATTATTATTATTATTTTGTTGAAAAACTGTTTACTTTATTATAGCGCCAGCCAAAACGATGGGTTGAAAAAAAAACATCAAAGGAAATATACATACATATAGTAGAACATACCATATATAACATTTAATCATTCTTTGTCGGAGTTTCAAGTTAAGATAATCGTTGCATTTTATTAAATGCAGCTCGTGCAACTTCAATTCTGCATTTTATTTCAATGTCCGGGTCGGGTCCCCCCGACGTTGGCGATCACCTCGGCGAACCTGTCTCTGTCCTGCGCCGCTCGGAACAGCTCCTCCACACTTCGGATGCCGGTCCACTCTCTCACGTTTCGCAGTCAGGACATTTGTCTCCTACCGGGCCCTCGGCGTCCCTCAATTCCCCCCTCCAATATCAGTTGGTGAAGGTGGTACTTTTCCCCACGCAGTATATGACCCCGATGTGAGATCTTTCGAACCTTGATAGTTGATAACAACTCCCTGTCAACTCTAGCTCGCCTCAGGACTTCGGTATTGGTAACCATGTCTGTCCAGGGAATTCTAAGCACACAGCTTTAGTGATAATGCTGCCATATTCACGAATTTGCTATAATTGCATTCAATAGACGAATCACTTTCAATGCACTAGAACTTCGAAGCGCCTCTGTCCGGCAATTTGGGGCATAAAATAAGATATGCCCCTTTGCTTTGCTGCTGTGGAGAACGTATAGATCAGTATTCCGGGATTGTAAATAGCTCCGGTAATATGATATCATGTAGTTTTATGATTTGCCTTTTAAAACAATCAAGATTTATTAATAATCTGATTGTAAAAGTGAAAACAAATCAATGTGATTTTTTTTAAATATATAAAGCAGATTTAACTGCATATTGTAAATAACGTTTTCTAAGTGTAAAATAATTCCAAATTCGATTTTCCAAATGGATCCAAATTGCCCCAATACTTTCACTAGAAGTTCTTACGTGCCTTATTATCCAAACAAGTATACGTATGTGGAAATAATTTCACCAAATGACCACAGCGTTTACAGGTAGATTATTTACTCTTATAAATGTTCAATTAGTGTCTCCGCCAGACATTACGAATGCGATAATACTTAGACCTCAATTTGGCACATACTAAGAGTACGTGAGTAATGATATCATATTAAGAACGCTGGTATTTGAAAAGTAAGAATTTATGACAATTTATGACATAAGCGCGAATGGTGAGACACTGGAGCAAGTTACCGAATTTATCTATATTTGAAGCAGGTTTAAAAGAGATGGAAAAATGGAGAAAGATACCGAAAGAAGAGTCGGTGTTGGGAACAAAATTAATGGCGCTCTCAAAGTCCTCACTTCCAATATAAATATTTCAACTAAAGCAAAGATGGCAGTACATAATGGAGTTCTAGTGCCAACCCTTATGTATGAAAGTGAAGCTTGTAGCTGGCAAAAAGGATGAAATTAGGATAAATGCTGTAGAAATGATATCACTGAGAAGAATGTGCGGGAAAACGATATATGATAGAACGCCAAACTACGAAATAAGGAAGAAATGTATGGCAGATGATTGCATCATAAGTAAAATTAAAAAAAGGACCCCCACATGGTTAAACATATGGAACGAATGGACGAGAGAAGAATGGTTAAAATGTTGTATACAAGCAGTGTGAGTGAAAAGAGAAATCGTAGAGGACCAAGGAAAGCATGGCATGACCAAATAAATCAAATACTGAAAGGCAGCCACATTCGAAGTCGGAAAAATCGACGAACGTGCATGTTTCGATGTATGAATGTGGAGGAATCAAGAGAGGTATGTCAGGACAGAATGGTATGGCGGTCGATCCTCTCTGCCTACCCCTCTGGGGAAACGGCGTGATGGTTAGTTAATTAGTTTAAGAACGCTGAATGCGTTCTATAATTGAAATTTCCCTCTTTTAAATCATTCTTCTACTTCCTTCTGTCAATAGCAAGCTAGTTTTGTAAGGATGATCCTAAAAATACTATCTATCTCTCCTCTTCTCTTGCCATTGTCATGGAAAGTTTGGCTGACATTGTGTCGTTTCCAGAGGCACCGGTTTCTATAGATATATTAACAGTTAATGTGGAGGCATCTTTCTTGCCCCCTTATTTTATCATTTATAAGTTAAAAAAAATCGTTTTAATAAAACGGGGCATTTTAAACTAATTCCACACTTGTCTTTATTTTGACAGCGACCGGTTTCGCCAGGCTCGCTGGCATCGACAGACTGGTGCCACTGTTACAAACTTACTCCTTTATACACATACAGATCAGGGGTGGTAAACATGATTCTATACAAAAATAATTTTTAAATAATTATGTAAATTTAATGAATTATTAAGCATTGGTATTAAAGTTACTTGAGGATTATTTATGAGGACTCGTATTCAATATAATGGAAAGAAATTTTTTATTATGGAATTTAAATTATCAATTTAATCGAGTGCGTCCGTGTGCGCTCATGACCGTGTGCGCTCATGTCCGTGTGCGCTCAAATCTGTGTACGCTCATGTCTGTGTGCACTCATGCCCGTGTGCGCTCATGTCCGTGTGCGCTAAAATATGTATACGCTCATGTCTGTGTGCACTCAAGTCCGTGTGCGCTTATGTCCCCGTGCGCTCAAATCTGTGTACGCTCATGTCCGTGTGCACTCATGTCCGTGTGCGCTCATGTCCATGTGCGCTCACGACCGTGTGCGCTCATGTAGAATATTCTTGACTTGAGAAAGAGTATTTTGTCTCCAAAGTCTAACCATCTATCATACGTTCATGATATTTTACCTGTTCTCAAATTCAATCTATAAACATGTTGATATCTTTAGAAACTAAACTGATTTGATTCGATTCACATTTGTGTATGCTCACAGGTCCACGTCTGTGTGTGCTAATGTCCAATGGACGAGTGTGCCATTACAATAACAAAGTTTGTTTTAAGATCATGTTTACTTCTCCGCTAAAGTATAAACTCATTCAGTTGCCTTTAAATTTTCGTCAAGACGGGGATAATGTAATAAGTGTTTTTTCTAATTGTATGAAAGAGCTGAAAGGGTTGGATGTAGGTGCCAAAATGAGCGGAATGTCAGTAAGCTGTCTCTTGTATGCGGATGACGCTGTCCTACTTGCTGACAACGAGCATAAACTACAAGTCCTGGTGAATTGTATGTATGAGGTATGCATGCGAAATGATCTGATGATGAATGTTAATAAGTCCAAGGTAATGATTTTTGAAAAGGAAGAAACCATGACAGTCTGCAACATTAGCGTGAATGGTGAAAACTTGGAGCAAGTAGTTGAGTTTGTGTATTTAGGTAGTATGTTTACAAGAGATGGGAGAGTGGAGAGGGATATTGAAAGAAGGGTTGGGGCAGGAAACAAAGTGAATGGTGCACTTAAAGTTGTCATCGCAAACAAAAACCTATCCAAAAAGCTAGAATGGCAGTGCACAATGGTGTTCTTCTACCGACCCTTATGTATGGAAGCGAAGCATGGAACTGGCAAAAGAAGGATGAAAGTAGAATAAATGCAGTAGAAAAGAGATCTCTTAGACGAATGTGTGGATACTCTGTGTATGATAGAGTGTCGAATGAAAATATAAGAAGTGATTGCGGTGCGAATGGTGGTGTCATGAACAAAATAATGAAAGGATCATTTAGATGGTTTGGACATATGGAAAGAATGAATGAAGAAAGAATGGTAAAAAAATTATATATTAATGATGTAAATGGAACCAGAAATAGAGGAAGACCGAGGAAAACGTGGCACGATCAAATAAATCAAATATTGAATGTCGGCCATGTGAGGAGTCAGAGAAATCGACGCTCGTGCATGACACGATGTATGAATGTTGAGGAAGCGAGAGAAATATGTCAGGAAAGAAAGGTGTGGCAGTCCATTCTTTCTGCCTACCCCTTCGGGAAGACGGCGTGATGGTTAGTTAGTTAGTTAGTTAGTGTTTTTTCTAGCTCCTCATTAAGTAAATACTAAGTTCTATCCGTTTATATTTCACCTTACAAATTGAATGAATCCTGTTGCTGCATTCTTATTATAATTTAAAATTCAATGGTGCCATACTTCAAAATTTGTAATTGCCTACTTAAAGCAGGAAATTGCTTGGGGATTTGAATATGCTATTAAGACAAATGCGAATGAATGATTTAATGCACTTGAAAATGGTAATATTTGATATTTGATTTCTTTGTGTATGCCTATTAACGCAATAATAACTTTAAAAAGAAAATATCACTATTTTCGATTTAAATTGTTCATTGTTTTGGCCAAAGCACTATGATACGTCAACATTATAATCTGATAAATTAAAAAAACATTGTTTATGTATCACATTTATATATATTTTTATATTTCGCGACAGCTGTTTCGTCAACCTTTGTTGAAATCATCAGGTGTTACAATAATCTTTTAACTCTGTAAATTTAATTTTCGTGTTTTTTTAATCTTTGTGTATTTGTTCCTATGTCAATTTGAATAATTTCTTTGATATAATTTTTAATAAAATAATATAATTAAGTAATAATAATATTTAATTATTTATATATTATTATTACTGTTGTTAAACTCCTCATATACAGCCGTTTAGGAGGAGTTTAACTACATACGCCCGTAAAGAATAATTATATATAATATATAAAGATATATCATAGATTATGGCGTTCCCAAACGATGAGTTTCACATAAAAAATACTGGTGATGTTGTAATTTATAACCCGTTTTATAATAATAAGTTAAAACGCGCGTCTTGCGTAAAGCTGGGGACATAAATTCACAATCGGGCGAGGACTTGGTGCCCCCTTGGTGCCCACTGGTGCCCGCTGGTGCCCGCCCGCGTTACGTGACGCGGCTGTGGATGTTCACACCCCATTAACTCGAGCTGGTACGATATAATTGTACTCTTACTCAACGCAATCGTTTACCTGTAATTACATTATGTCAATGATACGAAATAGGCCCAAGTGAAAATTCAATTCATGCAATGACGTAATTTTTTGTGGCTTCGATTTCCTTGGTTAAAACATCCCAAGTTACTTGTGTATCTGGTAAACGTTTTTATTGATAAAATCAATAAAAATATATCTCGGCCACGTGAGGAGTCGGAGGAATCGACGTGTGATTGAAGAATAGAGTGAAGTATATTTATTTATTTATTTGTTATAGCCAGAATCAATTCCAATACATTTTTTTTATGATGCAGACAGCTAACTTAAATCAAACAACATTTTAAGAATAACGGTAAAAATTAACTATTGTTTCTTGAGCAATGATGTAAAACTCCATTTTAAATAAAATACGAATGAATACGTAATTTTATGGGAATGACATGTTTCGCCCTTGTAAGGCATTATCAAATGTGCCACATTTGATCCTGCCTTAGAAGGGCGAAACATGTCATTCCCATGAAATATAATAAAACTTTTAGATAAACTTAAGGCGTTAACACTGTGGAATTCCACAATGAAGAATTTTTATGAATTAAAACACTGTTTTTTCTACTTTTGAGTTAATTTTTCGCGACACGCAGAATCAACCTGTCTTTGGTGATGCCAGTAGGAAGAGTAATTCGGACGTTGAATATAATCGTCTCGGATTTGGACATTTTCAGTATAAGTGAGGCAGTATTCGTAAAAAAAAATATTACAAATTCTGGAAAGAGTACTGCCTCACTGACGTCGACATATTTGGGTTTCTTCTGATATGTATGATTTTTTAGTTTCATGTTGTTTTATCTTATCTTTGTAACACCGTTTTGTGTCCAAATTAGTCGCCTAAATGTTTTTCTTTTGTTATGTTTCATTTGTGTATTAAGTATAAATAAATAAATAATCGCCAACGTTGGGGGGACCGAACACGGCACCGAAAGAAGAAAAATACTGTGGTTAAATACAAACTGTTTTATTGTTATATATCTAAAAGTAATAAAATAATAGAGTCAAATAATATAGACCTAAAACTGAGAATACTCCTCATCAAGACCTATGTATGGAGTGTCTTGATGTACGGCTGCGAGACATGGTCCCTATCCGAAAGGGATAAGCGGAGACTAGAGGCTTTTGAGATGTGGTCCTATAGAAGACTCTTAGGAATTTCCTGGAGAGACCACACCACAAATGAGGAAGTTCTTCAGGGAATCGAAGGAGGAAGGCACCTGCTCAGGACCTTGTCCGAAAGGCGTGCAAGATGGATCGGCCATGTAATACGTCAAGAAGGTCTCTTGCATGCCATAATGGAGGGTATGATCGAGGGGACAAACTCTAGGGGACGCCCACGCCGAGAGTATCTGGAGGACCTGTTGGTGGACGTGCGCTGCTCATCATATGCAGATTTCAAAAGAACCGCACAAGACAGGGAAGAATGGAAGAGAAGAATAGAGGAAATTGCTGCAAACCAATCCCAAGATTGAAACCAGAGAAGATCTGAAAGTTTAAAATGGCTAACTACAAAGTGAGGGCTTCATATGAAAAAATAAAATTTCTGTTTTGAATTGTTCTTACAAGTGTTATCGTATTCAGTAGTGTATTCAAATCCTAACACATCATTAGCACCGGTATTTGTGTTGTATGTACATGTAATTACGCTCAGATGGTACAGAGTAATGCGTCCAAACAATGCGACTTTTCCTCATTTCCTTTGGTCTAGAAAATATTCCCATTGTTGGCAAACCTTGGCCAATATTTCACGAACAATACGTCAATTATCTGTTCGCCCTGTCGGCACCTTGTCTTGTGGGATATTTGCATCACACTCCACCGGGAAACGGATACGTCCATTGTGTTCCGCCGATAACTTCTTCAATAGGATTTGACGTGTGTAGATAGAAATAATTGGCCTTTAATATGTATGCACCTACACGCCAATCAAACTATTATTATTATTTTAATAAATTTAAAAACACATTTACTAGTTTTTACACTGCTTTATTTTTGTCAAAATAACGTACAAGGTTTTTGTTTACAGCTTTTATTTACAATTCTTTACAGCTTCGAAGAGATGGGCATCTCGTTACCCATTTCTTTAAATTAATCAGGGGATATTTCAAGAACTCGGCCGTGCTAGAGGGTGTTGGTCTTTTTGTTCCTGATAGATTTCTCCGACAGCGACAGCACAGATTGTTTTACCTACCGGCCACCAGAATCAATTTGGTGACACCGGTGGGAAGAGCAATTAGTCTGCTGAACGCGGTCTTCTCGGAGATTGACTTCTTTCATAGTAGTGAAGGTACGTTCAGGGGACAAATACTCTTGACTTTAGAAAGTATCTTGTCTTCCTAATGTTGAACCATCTCTAATGCGTTCCTGGATACCTTAAGCATTTTGCTGTTTGTAATGTCTTTAGAGTTAATAAATTGATTTGATTTGATTTGATATTTGATAGTGTATACTAATCATTTTAATTTAGTTAACGTACAAACTATTAATTACATAATGTAAAAAATTTATTTTAAAACGTAAAACTATTTATTTCAAATCCTAAACCATTTAAAAAAATAAATATTTCAAACTCAGAGGGAAAATTATTAGTTTTAAATCCGAATAATTCATTTCGAAGTGCAAAATATTATTATTTAGTGTAAATAAATTATCTAACTGGCAACATTTTTTCGTAAGCATAATATTTGTTGTGAAATAACTTTATTATAAGTGAATTAGCTATAATTCATTTTGTGTTTGTTTAAAATTGAAATCGGATATGTTATAGTATATAATACAGTTAGTTAGTTAGTTAGGACATGTTATAAACAAGTGCGAATAATCACAAGTAGAAAAATTTGTATTTTGGTGCCGTATTGTCACATTTCAACACATCACTTCAATGGTGTAATGTCATGCAATACACGAATACTCGTCACCTTAGCAAGATTGTTTCGTCGGACCGTCAGTGTTTTGGATTTATGGTTTTCGATAACAGTAAATCAGCCAACACACTTCCATCGGTCAAGCTTAGAAATAAGGAAACCATTGTTCAAGAGATGTTGCCTGGAATTGTGTCGATGTAATATTTGAAAAATATGCATTACGATCTATCTCATCACGTGAAGGTATGTTTTTACATTGTTGTTGATTGTATTTACATTCTATTTGAGCGTGTTGTAGTCATGAAAGTTGATTAAGTAATTATTCATAATTCCGTTGATGAATATTCAAGCGTAATGGACTATTATGCCTCTTCCAATTATCAAAAATATTACTCCTTTTGCACGCCATCTATGAAAATACGATAAAAAAGAATTAACTAATGTTGTCGTGTGAATGTTACGTTATTTTAGTTAAAATTAGGTAATTTTATGATATTCCTTCTTCTTCTATCGTATACTCACCATAAATTTGTGTTGCGGATTCATTGAAAAATAAAAAAAACATATAAGATGAGAAATCGTGTCTCGTGTCCAGCTGTCCCTCCATCTCTTAGGTGGTCTTCCAGGAGGGCGGTGTCTGGAGGGGATTTCATAAGCGGCTGTATATGCAAGTCTGTCACTATCCATTCAGGCTACATGGTCCTTCTAGTCTAGTATCTTCTTCTGGATCTACTCCAGCGAACGATATCCTCTATTCCGCTAAGTCTTTCTCGTGTCTGCGTTGCGGACACGATCTCTGAGAAATTTTCCCGTAATTGATCTTGATCTTCGTATTTTTGTCCTGTCACACCTCCGTGGTGCATAGGGCCTCAAGGAACCTTCTCCACCCGACTCTATCGCAAACCTTAACCTCGTCCTGCAGGGCTCTTTCTCCAGGTGGCTCTAGGTCTGCCTCGCTTTCTCTTTCCCCCCATAGGGGACCAGTCTAGTGCGCCCTGAGCGATGCAGGCTGGGTTCCGTCTCAGAGTGTGACCGATCCACTGCCATTTGCGTCTAGCGACTTGTTCTCTAATTGGCTTTTCTGGACTTTTTGACTGGAGATATAATAACAATATTAAAAGTTTCAGACTTTCCGCATTGGACCAAAATTATTTTTGAATTCGTTGTTCTCTCTGAGTGCATTACCTATGCACTACTATAAGTTCTTCTTCCCCGGAGAATTGAGAACAAAACTGCCGAATAAGAAATGCCGCAGACTTGTGGTACGTTCGTGTCCTGAAAGGATTACACCCTTGCAGCCTTGGCGCGAAGCCAGAACACGGCGGGACATATAAATTTTTGTAGCATCTACATGTAATTGTGTAAAATACATGCCTGCATCTAGGGTCAATAAAGAAAATCCACTGCGGCGTCCAGCCACAAAAGAAATTGAAAAATCGATAGGACTATTGTACCAATTATTTTTAAAATACATGTTTTTTTTTAGAGGTATACAATACATATTCAAAATGAAAAAAAACACATTAAAATAATGTTAATGTCTATGATATTGGCTTTATTTAAAAGATAATTTATGCCATTATTGTTTAAACATGATTTCGGACATATGAAGTTCAATTTTCGACAATTGTCGTCTTTGTGGATGCGTATTATCCACTAGAGCAGCGGTCGGGGAACTTTTTTTAACCATTACCCCAAAATGCTTTTGCGTAAGTCGATATTACCCCCTCCTCCTATTAAAAAAAAACAGTCAATGTATATTTTAAATTAACATTATTTATTGAATTAATTTACACGGAAAATAAAAAACTTACTTCTCACGCACACACCTGAATTGTTTAAGTTTGTAAAAATACTAACACGTTTATGAAATAGCAAACTAGAACAATTTCCTTATTACCCCAAAAAATTCATTTTTACCCCATTTGGGGTAATTTACCCCGGTTCCCCAACCGCTGCACTACAGTGTACGTGGTGCGAAAACGATCCATGGTCTTCCGAATAACTTGCTCGGATGGACGATTATTTCGACCGTAAAATGACGTAGTGCACGTTAAGTTTGGCGAACCAAACCATGATTCAACAAGCGCTGTTCGCAAGCGCTGTTCTGACGTCAGTCTATTTATGGTGGCAAAATGGCAAAATGTACTAGCTATAAATCAATTGTCAATTGTAAAATTGACAGTCTGTAGAAACAACGTTGCCAGTTTAAAAACCAAACCTCTAAAAAAACACCCTATATATTCTACAAACAAAAACTAAAAAAAAAGCTTAAATGTAAGTGCACAATGGTGTTTTTGTACCGACCCTTATGTATGGAACCGAAGCATGGAACTGGCAAAAAACGGATGAAAATTGAATAAATGCAGTAAAAATGAGACTACTTAGAGAATCTGTGGATACTCTGTGTATGCTAGAGTGTCGAATTAAAATATAAGAAGTGAATGCGGTGCGAATGATGGTGTCATGAACAAAATAATGAAAGGATCTTTAAGATGGTTTGGACACATGGAAATAATGAATGAAGAAATAATGGTGAAAAAATTATACATTAACGATGTAAATGGAACTAGAAATAGTGGAGGACCGAGGAAAACGTGGCACGATGACAAATCAATTAAATATTAAATGTCGGTCACGTGAGGAGTCTAAAAAATCGACGTGCGTGCATAACACGATGTATTAGTGTAGAGGAATCGAAAGATGTATGTCAGGACAGAACAGTGTGGCGGTCCATTATTTCTGTCTATCTCTTCAGGGAGACGGCGTGATGGTTAGTTAGTTAGTTAAAATAATAATTTGAAAACAATTCTCCATATTTTCCTATGAAGCACTTAATTTGTGGTGTGACATTATAAGTAATAATAATACACTTTTATATTTGTCTATAAACCACTTTATTCTTTATAACCATTAACCGGTTTCGCTCCCGCCGGAGTTTCGTCAAGGTTCAGTATATATTCAGTATATTCAGTATATATTGCAACCCTGACGAAGCTCCAGCGGGAGCGAAACCGGTTGATGGTTGTAAAGAATAAAATGGATTATATATGATACAAATTTTACAAGTGTGTTATTATTATTATATATAATTCTCAATATGTATTTTTATTGGAAACCTTCATATAGAATACTGAAATACCTTACTGATTTGTACAACTTCATTTATTTATTCATTACCTTTATAAACATTGTATTCATTAATTTAATTTAATTTCACTAGTTCTAGGTAGTACGTTCCAGTATTCTAAGGTTTTTGCTATAATTATTTTAACCACGAATTAAACCACATCAATTACCTTAATAACTGTATTCTGCACATTTAACTGGTGTATAAAAACAATAACGCGTTTGATTTTCACTACTTTTGATAATGTCTTAAATCGCCGAAACATGTTATTCCCATAAATTATAATATAACTACTAGTAAACAGACATTTTCATTCGTATTAATCATAAAAAAAAATTAAATTACATATCGTTGATTCACCTTGCATTTGCAATATCAAAATAAGTCGAAGAAGTGCATTCTCACATAATGTATTCAAGTGGTCAGTATAATTGCGGATCAATTTTTTTAATGCTTACCTCCATGTTGAGATAGATGCCTGTAAGGTCATAGAATGAAGAACAACTTTGAACCTGCCGATCTGTCGCTCAAAGCGATATTTTCCAACCTTAAGGTTACGTTAAAAAAACTGATTGTCTTCAACAAATATGGTAACTAACTAACTAACCATCACATCGTCTCCCTGTAGGTATAGGCAAAATTAATAGACCGCCACATTGTTCTTTCCTAACACACTTCTCTCGATTCTTCAACATACATACATAGTATCATGCACGTATCGATTCCTCCGACCCTTAACGTAACCGACTTTTAATATTTGATTATTTGATCGTGCCACGTTTTCCTCGGTCTACTTCTATTTCTAATTCTGTTAACTTCGTTTACATGTACTTCATTTACCATTCTTTCCATATTACAAACCATTATAAAGATCCTTTCATTATTTTGTTATATATAATACTTTCGCACTGCGTTTACTTCTAAGTGTTAACCGCATTAACTCCACCCCGAACGTCCCAGGTTTGATTCCCGGCGATGGCAGTGTGATCATCACAATCTTTGGCCTAGTGCAGAATTCACGTGACAGTAAAATGGCAATAGATTAGCTACCTATCACATGTCACGAGAATCAATATAATAGATATACCCTTTTTATCGATTTGGCTCGCCCTGTAATTATGTAAAGAGCTTCTTCTTCTTCTTCTGATTGTAGATATTGCGATTTATTTATGCAGGATATTAACTTTCTTTCTGTGATGAAGACGACCAGCGTTCTCTCCATCTCTTTGGTGGTCGACGGCCCTGTGGAGTCTCGTGCATCACGATCTTAGAAATTCTTGCTGGATCCATTCTCTCGATGTGTTCCCTCCAGAATCGTCTTCTCTGCCTACTCCATCTCACTATGTCTTCAATTTTGCAGGATTAGCGAAGTTCTTCATTGAATATCCTATCTCTAAGGGTTCTCCCGGTAAAGAGCGATTCAACAAAATAATAAAAATAATTATAATATATATATTTTAAATTTTTAGATAAACTTAAGGAAGATGATAATGACGAATATTTTATGAATTAAAACACTGTTTTTTCCACTTTTGAGTTTATTTTTCGAAGGCTTACACCTTCATCGTGAGAAGAACGATATAAACTGAATCGTTTGAAATCGTTCAATAGTAGAAAAAACAGTGTTTTAATTGATAAAAAAATCTTCATAATAATAATATTGTAATAATATAAAGATTAACATACATTCGTCTAAGAGATCTCATTTCACGAATATGGTTATCTATGGAATTCTTTAATCGCTGTTGAAATAATTCCATTCAAATTATAAATTTGATTCAGTTCTTGAATAATAATTAGAGTACTTATTTCCGGCTTCTGGTGATGGTATCTCCGACCTTCGGACACTCGCAGAACAGTAATAATATGTTCCATTGAGGTCATCCTACGCAGCATCGCACAGGAGAGAGAAAGTGCAGATTCATCCGCGGTGCCGTACCTTTTTTGTTTGCATACAATGGCGGAGTTTGCAAATAGCATTACTACGATATTCGGCATTGCAAAATCGATACATATTACGCTTTAATGGGTGTTGACTTATTATGCTATTTACCTTGCTAATTATGCAAAAGGCTTGCGTTGTATTGCATTGAGATTTCACTTTGTTATGGTATAAGCACGAGAATCGTATGGTTTACAATAGTTTACAGATAAGGTGGATAAACGGTGGATACGTGTAACATAAATTAAATAAACACAAAAGTCCGGATCGTCCATGTCAATAAGTGCAACATCGAAAAAAACATGTGTTATTACATTATGTGCTAAATTAAAAAACCGGTGGATTCGTGGAACATAAATTAAATAGTCAATACGTGCCCCATCTAAAAAGAACATTTTGTGTTAAATTATTTTTATTTTGTTATTTTATTTTATATCATTGAATTTTATATTGTTTGTTTTAGATTTATTTTGTGGGTGTTGGGCGATCGAAGTGTGCGCGGGAGATGCCTATTGGTGGCGATGAGGTTCGCAACCCATCACACCGCGTCTCCCGCGGGGCGAAAAGAGAAGGATGGAGTGCCGCATCAGTAAAAGTGTGACAGTCCATTCTTTCTGCCTACCCTTTCGGAGAGACGGCGTGATGGTTAGTTAGTTAGTTTTTACAGATAAGAAGGGATGGGTGCACACTTACCCATTTCTTCAGACTTATCAGGGGATTCTTTTAGAATTCCGTCATCTTGGAGGCTATGTTCCTTTATGTTCCTCCATCTTTATGTTCCGGATGGTTATCTTCGACAGCGTCAGCACATACTGTTTTATCTCCCAGCATGCAAAACCAACCTGCCTCTGGTGATACCGGTGGGGAGAGCAATCAAACTGCTGAACATGATCGCTTCGGAGATAGATGTCTTTCATATTCGTGAAAGTACGTTCAGAAGACAAATACTCTTGACTTTGGAGAGTATCTTGTATTCCTAATGTCGAACCATCTCCATCTCATGCGTTCCTGGTACTATATATTTATTATATTTTACCTGTTCTCAAAAGATGTCTTAAACTATAAAAATTGTTTGTAATATCTTTTGAGAAAATTAACTTATTTGATTTGATTTGAATGGTGTTAGAATCAAATGAAAACTATTAAAATAATACTCACGCGAATATCAGATGCAGCGATCAAATTTCTTCTTCTTCTTCATCTTCAGCCTATACCCGTCCACTCCTGGGCAAAGGCCTCCTCCATTCGCTTCCATGTCACTCTGTCCTGTGCCGACTGCATCCAGGTTATTCCGACGTGTCAGTTCAATATGTGAAATGTTTCTCCAAATGGTAGCATATACTCGTATACAACTTTCAAAAATAATTATCAGACGTGGTGTTCGTAAGTAGGGCGGAACGGGATATATTGTATTACATAAAGCGATCGCTTAACCCAACCAATTACAGGTCATAAGTCCTGAAAACGCCTCGACCACCATATTCTGTTTCCAAATAATTTACATCTTCGTCTCTATTGAGATACAATTAATTCTTTATGATTACAATGATTGTTTGTTTTGTTTATGATTGCTTTGGCTCCCTATTTCAATTATACATTACATAATAATAAAAAAAGAGTTTGTTTAGTACTTCATAACTCACAACGGTGAAGAGTTAAATTAGACACGCGCTGATGGGAAGGATCAGGAGACCATAAGGTTACGTATTATTGTATAACACCACATTATTCTGCGCATCTCATTAGCGCCGCGTCTACGATATGCGAAGAAAAAAAAAACGCCACAGGCACCTTGCCATAGTGACGAAATATGATTCATGTATTGGGAGAACAAAAACTCGAAGGAATTCGGAAGAATTAACTCTCACTTTGCAGTTCCGGCTTTGAAATACTTTTTTTATCGTTTGTTCGAAATTATTAAAATATATGATAACTGTACCTAAGAGCCGTAAAGTCTTGAGTGAATTTTGATAATGCGCAAAGCGATACATGTCATTTCCATAAAATATAATAACACTTCTAAAAACATTCGAAATTCATTTCATTTCATCACAGTGCTACTAAACTGAACCGACACTGTCTTGTCGACGCCTCTAACGCGAAGGATATTATTAATATCTCAATATTACGTTTACCATTATTAACGAGACGGTTCAATCAACGACTTTCACCAATATATTGAATGGAAAATACTTTCTTTCGTGTTTCAAGTGAAGCAGATTTTATAGATAATATTTTGACAACCTTCGAAGCAGAGTGGCCACAGTTTCGATTCCCCTGACGGTAAATCTGGGAAAATAGAAGGAGTTTAAATCATTGGCCCAGAATTCTACCGCATTCACATTCACACTGAGTACTCACCATCACGCTCGCACTCACACCTACACCTCACACTCACACTCACACTCACACCTACACCTGCCACTCACACTCACACTCACACTCACACTCTGCCACCACACTCACACACTGACTTCACATACCTCCCACACTCTACACCTTCACATCACACTACCATACTCACACTCCTGCCACCCCCCAAGCACTTCCACACTCAAGACTCACACCACACTCACACTCATGAATTCTACACCTTTCACACTCACACTCACACCCTCACACTCACACTCATCACACTCACACTCACACTCACACTCAAACTCACACTCACACTCACACTCACACTCACACTCACACTCACACTCACACTCACACTCACACTCACACTCACACTCACACTCACACTCACACTCACACTCACACTCTCACACTCACACTCACACTCACACTCACACTCACACTCACACTCACGTTCAAGTTTACGTTTACGTTCACGTTCTCACGCTCGGTTTTGGGGTGGCGATGATACGCCTACGCCCTCTTAGTTTTTTTTAATATCAGTATATAACGACACCTACCTAGTACGTCAATCTATTAAAAATAATGTTAACACTCTAAAAAAAAAACGTTAAGCTATTTTTGCGTCATTAACCTTTAGCAAAAAGACCTTTAAAAATACGTTAATTGAAGATATTTATGGATAATTTGATAAGAGTGCGTAAGATGAATTAGTTAGGTACTCAATAAAAAAAAATATTCAAAATATTGTTTCCTCGATTAAACCACGCAATCCATCACAACGTTTTAGTACCAATTAAAATCAATTTATTCATTTGGTATTTACACTGGTTGACTTGATATTTTGTATTTTACAGATATTAGGTTTAATTAACTGTTGTCTACGCAAACCTTCGAATATTAATCATTTTGAATGAAACTGTTTTTAATGTTTTTTACTACAGCCACACCGAAGGTATAGTCCTTCACTACAGGGAGATAGTTTGGAAAAGTATGAATGACAGTGCGTTTACAAAAAATCTAGACGCTATTTTTATTTTAATTTTTATGATTGGAAAACCAAAAAATGGTTCGATCATATATTAAAACATTCAAATAAATAAATAACTAACTAACTAACTAACTAACCATCACGCCGTCTCCCCGAAAGGGAAGACAGAAAGAATGGACTGTCACACTTTTACTGATGTGGCACTCCATCCTTCTCTTTTCGCTCCGCGGGAGACGCGGTGTGATAGGTTGCGAACCTCATCGCCACCAATAGGCATCTCCCGCGCACACTTTGATCGTCCAACACCCACAAAATAAATCTTAAACAAACAATATAAAATACAATGATATAAAATAAAATAAAATAACAAAATAAAAATAATTTAACAAAAAATGTTCTTTTTAGATGGTGCACATATTGTCTATTTAATTTATGTTCCACGAATCCACCGTTTTAATTTAGCACATAATGTAATAACACATAATGTTTTTTTTTCGATGTTGCACATGTTGACATGGACGATCCGGAATTTTGTGTTTATTTAATTTATGTTACACGTATCCACCGTTTTTTAAATTAGCTGTAATTAGGCACTTAACCAGCAAGAACTTGAAAATAATATTGAAGAAATTATTCAAATTGTCATTGGAACAAATGAAAAATTTATTTTTACATCTGTCAAAATTCTTTATAAAAACGATAAAACTAATATAATTTTAACAGCAAAACAGTACAAATCTATAACGTGTCACAATTAACTATTATAAAGTGCGACAACAGTTAAATTGACCAAAACAATTCACATATACACGAAATATATCCAAATTTACAGGAGCACCGCACCACATGAACCAAACCAAATTTTCAAAATCCAAGTTATATGTAAAACTCCAATATTAATTTATAACAGTAAACACGATTGTTTAGTGCTTTTACTTTAATTTAATTTATATCAATTAATTTATATAAATATGTTATTTTTATTATTTTTTTATTAAAAAAAATCCTATTAGCTTAATTGTAATGATGATAAAAATTAAGTTAATAAAAAATTATAATTTGTTTATTGATTTTTCCTTGGAAAAGCGGCTTAGGGTGATACTTATATTATATTTATTCATAATGATATATTTTTCCTTTATTGCTTTCAATTGCAATATTTGATTTTGTATTCGCTCTTTGGGTCACTCGTAGTTTCTCGGCACTTTGTTTGGACAATGTTGCAGTTTCAAGACCATAAGTACCAAATGGCAGAACACAGGTTTAACACAACAACAACAACAACAAACCATCACGCCGTTTCCCCGCAGGGGTTGGCAGAGAGAATGGACCGCCACACTACTCTATCCTGACATACCTCTCTAGCTTCCTCCACATTCATACTTCGAGTCATACACGCACGTCGATTCTTCCGGCTTCTGACATGACCAACCTTTAATATTTGATTAATTTGGTCATGCCATGTTTTCCTCGCAGGAAAAAATGCAGGCTTAACACTATTTACATAATTTACATAAATTAAATCCAAGTAAAACCACTAAACAATCGTGTTTACTGTTATAAATGAATATTGGAGTTTTACAAAACTAAAACCTCAACCATCAACAATAGGCGGTAGTTAAGCTACATATCACATGTCATAAAAATCAATATGGTAGCAAATCGATGTAAAGCGTATGCTTTTCATCAATTGGGCTAGAGCCTATGTTCTCAAAGTAGGCGATAACGCCCCCTTGTGGGCGTTTGAGACTTTCAGGGGGGCAGTAAAAGACCCAGAAAAAATATGGAGAGCGGGCAGATAAAAAATATAGTCTAAATGGACAAAAAAAACAAGCTTATCACGTAGGTACTAATAAAGCAAATTAAACCTTAGTATTGGTTTATTTTGTTATTGTATGTACGAGTATTGTAATAATTTTCCCTTTTTTTGAATAACATTTATGGGAGGGGCGCGTTGAACGTTTATTTTTCTTGTTAAGGGGGTGGTGGCCCAAAAAAGAATGGTAACCAATGGGCTAGAGAATCAATAGCTAAAAAGCTTTATACAATAATTGAGTTCAAATAACCTCATGTATACAAATGTGGAAAGCAACGGTAAACTACCACAAAAGAGGCTCAAATGGCATGGCGTCTATGAAAGCAGGATTAACGCCGTAGAAATGAGATAACTAAGAAGAATGTGCGGGAAAACGTTGTATGATAGAATACCGAACGATGAAATAAGAAAGAAATGTAAGGCAGATGACTGCATCATGAATAAAATTAAAAAAGGATCCCTGAGATGGTTCGGACATATGGAACGAATGGATGAGAGTAGAATGGTAAAAAAGTTGTACACAAGCAGCGTGAGTGGGAAAAGAAGCTGAGGACGACCGAGGAAAACATGGCATGACCAAATTAATCAATTACTAAAAGGCGGCCACATTCGAAGTCGGAATAATCGACGTGCGTGCATGGTACGATGTATGAATGTAGAGGAAGCCCGAGAGGTATGCCAGGACAGGCCATTGTGGCGATCCATCCTCTTTGCCTACCCCTCCGGGGAAATGGCGTGATGGTTTGCTTCAAAACCAAACCCTTGGATTACAACTAGCGAAGCGGATTACTTAGCAACCATTTTCATGGCATTGAATATAAGTAGGATAAATCGGTCACACATTCTCTTCTAGTTTGTACCCCAAGATGGACACGAGATGATACCCAAGACATTTAACTTAGGTACTAAAACTATAATATTTACGCTGCACCTGATCTCCTTCACATTTGCTCTGTGCACAGAATGCTGCAATTCCAGTTTAAACACAACTTTACGTAATTAGTTTATCCATCTTCAAACTAAACGAAACTTGCTATAATACAAACCACTACCCACACTGAGTTTGCAAATTTAATAGACATGCAATATCGATTAATTTATGTACCTGAGATCGACGATCACTTGTGATAACAGGATTAGTGACGAAAAAGCGTGTCTTCTCAGTCAAAAGATGCTACTTTGACCTCCATAAAATCTACAACTCATCCGTATATCGAAGAAAACAAAACATTGCATACATAAAACAATTATAAGGCCAGTCTTGATATACGAGTATATAGCGGAGACCTGTACTTTGAGTGTTGTGGATTGCCAAAACTTGCGGGTGTTTTAGCACCGTAAGGGAAAGGTTAAATACGAGTATATCAAATGTCTTTTGGCCCAGTTACTGGTGCCTGGGATTCAATCTTCTTCGTCAATTCGCTGGAGATGTCCCAACCATCTAAGACGCTGTATTTATGTAAACTTCACTATGTTAGACTTGTTGTAAGGTCCTTCCAGCACCTCACTCTCCACACTCCACCTTCACAGAGAGGCTTCGAAGATTTTTCTCAAAATCTTCCTTTCAAAGATCAGCAAATAAATTTAAATAAATAGCAAAAAACTATGAAAACCAACAACAACACCAAACATCACGCGGTTTCCCCGCAGGGGTAGGCAGAGAGAATGGACCGCCACACTACTCTATCCTGACATACCTCTTTGGTCATGCCATGTTTTCCTCCATTTACTTAGTACTCCATTTACATCGTTATCGTATACTTTTTTAACCTTTCTTTCTTCACCCATGCGCTCCACATGTCCGAACCAACGCAGCGATCTTTTCATCATTTTGTTCATAATACCTACATTATTGATAATAAATAAATAATGAAAGGATTATTAAGATGGTTTGGACATATGGAAAGAATTAATGAAGAAATAATGGTAAAAAAATATAAGTTAACGAAGTAAATGGAACCAGAAATAGAGGAAGACCGAGGAAAACGTGGCACGATCAAATAAATTAAGTATTGAATGTCGGCCATGTGAGGAGTCAGAGAAATCGACGCGCGTGCATGACACGATGTATGAATATTGAGGAAGCGAGAGAAATATGTCAGGAAAGAAAAGTGTGGCAGTCCATTCTTTCTGCCTACCCCTTCGGGGAGACGGCATGATATTAGTTAGTTAGTAAGTTTACCTACATTCATTTCTAATATCATCATTTGAGATTCTGTCGTACATCGTTCTACTACACATACGTCTTAGGGACCTCAACTCTACCGCATTTATTCTGCTCTAATGTTTCTTCTGCCAGTTCCATGCTTCGCTTCCATACGTAAGGATTGGGAAAATATAATACCATAATAACTATGAAAATATAATACAATACAATGTTTGAAAACAGAAATTCAAATATGAATGTTTTATTTAAGATATTTCATTTCTTGTTCTATCATTTTAACTTGACGTTGAGTGGAGACTTTCTAGACATATTATTGTATACTTTCATGCTTTATATGTGGGTTGACCTTTCGCGATATATCTCTGACGAATATTCCCTATAGTTGTGGTGGAGCCCTTCCAATAGCGTAGCTCTCACCTCCTCCGAAGTTAATCAGTACAGACGCAATGTTCCTATCTCGTATGTAGATTTATGTATTGCAATGCGACCATTTGACCGTTGCAGGGCGATACGATCTGTGTACTCCGGTTACATGAAATGTGCATTTGTCCTGGTTGGACGAGGAGAGGTCAAACACATGATAACAATAGGCTAAAGTTATACCTAAAAGATATATATTGTGTATAAATAAAAGACAATGTTCGTTACTATATAATAATAATAATAAATTGGATAATTTACAGAGCGCCATTTTTATGAATTACTCATCTCAAGGGCGCTGTAGAAGATGCTCCGTTTTATCAACTAGATAATAATAATATAATAATAATGATAACAAAAATAATAAACATATTTAGTATGAGGGCTGCACCTGACGAAGTCGATCAGCCCTTCCTGTCAGGAAATGATAATTTGAAAAGGTACGTTTTGAGTCTCGATATAAATTATATATATAATTCTCAATGCACTTAAGGTCTGCTTGAAGACTGTTCCAGGCTGAAGGGCCAGCTACCGCGAAGGCTCGGTCGCCAAAGTTTGTGCTTGGACAGCGTTTTGGCACAGTCAATCTACCGATCGCAGAAGACTTAGCTGATCGCAATGTAGACTGTCTAGCATTCAGGTTCTCGTTGATGCAGAGTTCAGATATATAAGCTGGTGCCATTCCATGCAACGCCTTATAGACCGTCCAGCAGAGCTTGTATTGTATCCTTTCTGGACATTTCAGCCAGTGGAGCTCCTTAAGATGCTGTGTTATGTGACAACTAGATTTTACTCAACTATAGGATCGATAGACTCGACAAAAACTGAACCGATTGCTTTAAAAATTTTCACTATTTATTAATATAACTTCAGCGAAGGTTTAAAAAAATTATTAATTTGATACGAACCGAGTTAAAATGCACTTTTTAATGCATTTTAATGAATTCAAAGTGTGGCAGATAAAGAAATCTCGTAACGCAAGGACGGTACAGTCTATATTTGATTAAATTTAATTTGAACACGTAGAGATTGACCGAAAATATTCTCACAAAACGATTAACTATTATTATTTCCAAAATTATAAAAATTAAATAAACAATTTTTTTTTGGTTTCCTTTCATTTTCTCTCTCGTGTTAATTGTCCAAGGTAAAATTAAAGGAAAGCGAAGTGTCGGGAAAAAAATATAATAATTTGTATTATATTTAAACCCATTTATTTTTTACAACAACCAACCGGTTTCTTTCAACAACTCCCGCCGAGGCTTGTCAGTGTTATAAAAATGTTACAAAAGACTTCTGTGTATTTTATAACCCTGACGAAGCTCCGGCGGGAGCGAAACCGGTTGGTTGTTGTAAAGAATAAAGTGGTTTAAATACAAATTTACAAGTTTATTAATATTATATTTAATAATGTCACACCACAATTGACGACTTTCGTGGCCGAGTGGTAAGTGCTTTGACTGCCACCCCGAAGGTTCCGGGTTCGATTTCTGGCGAGGGCAGTGTGATTGTCTTATTGTCTTTGGTCTGGTGTAGAATTCACGTGACAATAAAATGGCGGCGATAGATTAGCTACCTATCACATGTCACGAGAATCACTATGATAGCTATAATAAATACCCTTTACATCGATTTGGCTCATGCTGTCATGATGTAAAGAGCGATTCAATTTAAAAAAAAATTAAGTGAATTCATGTGAGAGTATTAAAAAAAGTGTCTATAAAACCTTTAAGAATGGCTCAGTTGCAGCACAGCACACATATTAAGAGCTGCTGCATCTAAATTAAAAATAGCCATTCAAAATAGCATGTTGTCAAACTTCTAAAAGGAGAGGAACAAGAAGAAGAAGAGAATAATTGTTTATTCGCAAAAGTATTGATCTCACCTCGTGCAGTGGAATAAAACCGGAATACCGCTCTATCCTGGTTACCTACCATGCCTATCGGTACATCTTACTTTCTATATGAGCTCCTTTTATGTAACATTTATCTACCAAGAATAATACAATTATATGTATCTTGCACATTAGAGGATTACTACACTTATATAATTCAAATGTATTAGATTTAATAGATATCAACTGTAGCGATTGTAGCCAGTGAATTATCACTTTTTTTAAGTATTACATATATTTGTTGTATAATGTGAGTCCTTAAAATTATATATAAGATAAGAAAATACCGTTATGTCTCAGTGATTACAACAAATATATATTTTACGGTATTAAAACATAGATTATATCAAGTCATTACTTCTTCTTCTTCAAGTGCCCTGTCGGGTCCATCCAACGTTGGCGATCACCTCGGCGAACCTGTCCCTGTCCTGCGCTGCTCGGAACAGCTCCTCCACACTTCGGATGCCGATCTACTCCCTCACGTTTCGCAGCCAGGACATTTGTCTCCTACCAGGCCCTTGGCGTCCCTCAATTTTCCCATCCAAAATCAGTTGGAGAAGGTGGTACTTATCCCACGCAGTATATGACCCAGATGTGAAATATTTCGAACCTTGATAGTTGATAACAGTTCCCTGTCAACTCTAGCTCGTCTCAGGACTTCGGTATCGGTAACCATGTCTGTCCAGGTAACTCTGAGCATTCGGCGATGGAGCCACATTTCAAATGCTTCCAGTCTGTTCATTGAGTTAACTTTCAAGGTCCACGTTTCACATCCGTACAATAAAACAGACCACACATAGCATTTCATCATTCTCTAGCGGAGTTTCAAGTTTACGTTATCATTGCAGAAGAGTGATTTCATTTTATTAAACGTAGCTCTTGCTGCCTCAATTCTGCATTTTATCTCTACATCTGGGTCAAGAGATTGTGTTAGTATGCTGCCGGGTTTTTAAATGTTTCCACCCTTTCAACGTTACGGCCGTTCAAATGCAATACTGACCCACTGTAGTCAAGCCGTCATTACAATCTACTTACTTTTCTTCATATGGCCTGGAACTCTTGAAGAGTTTTAGCCTTCTTGATGATGTTATTCCAAGCTCCTAAATACTGCCCATTTCGCTCCTAGCAGTCCCTTTCATTTAGCATAGAGGTGACCAAACTTTTTTGTCCCGTAGACCCCTTACCGATTTCTTCTATTTTGTGTAGACCCCCTGCTTTCCTAAAATAGATTTTTTTCAGGGCAAAAAAAATCCGAAACAAAAAAGCCGGAATTCGTTGTCGACCTTATTTTTTAAGCTCATTGGGGAAAGTTTGTGGGCGAAATCTTCAGCGACCTTTTTTTTTCGAATGTCCGATCTTTGCCGAATGAGCTAAAAAAAAAAGGTAGCCAACGATTTCGATATTCGTTTTGCGTTTCAATATCCGGCTTCAATTTAGTTGAATCATCTCGTGGACCCCCATTTATATCTATTAGCCCCCCATTTTTTTTTTACAATTGTCGTAGACCCCTAGGGGTCTATATAGACCACTTTGGGAATCATTGGTTTAGCATATCCAGATCAGCAATTCATCAGGACTTTCCAGAGCTCTTATTCCAGCTGGTTTTGACGCATGAAGGATTTTGATTGGTCTGATCTATTCGTTTCTGAATACGTGCCCAATCCATACTAAGCTTTCACTTTGCTCGTTATAAAATCCAGAAATAATCCAGTATAAATTCTGCTGGACAGTCTTGATATACTGTAACTTAAATTCAAGGAAATCCACGCTTCGCATGGAAGAACTCCTCTGCAATAGGTAGATTATTTGAGCCGAAGAATTGCCCTAGTACAAACTTTGGGGATTGAGCCTTTGCAGCATCACATTGGGACAATCTCCCAACATACCTTAGATGACTAAATGATCCGACAGATTTCAGATTTAAGGTGAAAACCCATTCATATTTCATACCCAAATTAAAACTCAATTTGTATACTTATCAGGTAATATTATTTAAAAACTGGTCCCAAATATCAGATGCAGCGTTCATATTTAGATTTTTAGATATAATTCACATCTCAATGCGCCCTAGAGGTTAGTAACAGTTACAACCCGTGAAATATTAAATATTTAGAATTTTCTGTCCTATAAAATCTTGGTTTTAACTTTTAATGAAAATCTTTTTTTTTCACACATGTTAAACATTTCACAATTAACAACATAAAATTGTTATCCTTTTGTTTTCTACACTACTGTCATACAACAATAATCAGAACAAATTTCAAAATAATCCAGCTACGTTCTCAGGCATGCGCATCGTGGACATTTTGAATTAATTTCGGAGAGCATCAAAATATTCCTCTCTGGCTCTCTCGTATTCAAAATATTCTGGTAGTATTTCAACTGTTCTCTGGTTAATCAGAACTTTGAGTTCAACGTGGGTCTAAAAATTTTCTCAGAATTTTCATCTCAAAATCTCCCAACTGCGTTAGAGACCATATCTCACAGCCGTAGGTGACTACCGGTCTTATAATAGTCTCATTTATCAAAAGTTTGGTATTCCTGCTGAGTAACTTAGACCCTAGAAGCTTCTTACACTGGTCTCAATTTCATTTAATTCGCAATTTTTAAATGTTTAAAAACGTTTTACGTATTACCGTATTAAGAATTGCCTAAATAAGTTGTTTGATTGTTGTATGAGTACGTATAGTTTAATACATTTCAATTAGATGATATAAAAAGAAACCGTGATGACTGTCGACTTTCGTAAGACGTAGGTACTCGTGTACATCTCGCGGAATGGGTTGTGCTCTTGTTGCAGAATCTAATTGAGATGAATCCGGTACGCCCCAATAATGGAAATTGAATAACTCGTGACTTGAATAAGTAATGAAGACATTGCCATTTGATTGTTTATTCAAATCACTATTAACGCCCACTGAGACTTCTTAAAGTACAAACCAATTCATCTATAATAGAAATATGATTCTATCAGATTAAATAAGACAATGGTTGTATTTTTTATTATAAACCTCAAACATTAATGAAACAATGACAACAATCCAACGGCATTTCTCTTGGGTATGCTGGGGTGTAACTCCCTCGAACTGAGGAGGGAAGGATTAATCTCAACGCATTTTTTCAAACTGATTCGGGGCTTAGATTCTCTATTGAGAACCCCTATGTTCTGGAGCATATAGGTATTTTTTTCCTGATAATTACCTGCGACAGCGCCGACATCAATTGTTCTTTGCTCCGTCACGCAGAACCAACCTGCCTTTGGTGATGTCAGTAGGAAGAGCAATTCGGGCGTTGAATCTAATCGTTTCGGATTTGGACATTTTCAGTGTCATTGAGGCAGTATTCATAAAAATAATATTACAAATTCTGGAAAGAGTACTGCCTCACTGACGTCGACACTTTTGGGTTCCTTATAATATTATGATTTTTTGGTTTCATGGTGTTTTATCTTATCTTTGTAACACCGTTTTGTGTCCAAATGAGTCGCCTAAATGTTTTTCGTTTGTTATGTCTCATTTGTGTATAAATAAATAAATAAAATGATAGCTTTCAGCGTGCCTAAAAAATTCTGACTATGTTGTCACTACGCATGTATTGGTTCTTCAGGACAAGATTTTTTAGACCCCTTGATACGCCTTTATTAACTTATACTCGTACTTCATTCATTCTTTCCATGTGTCCAAACCATTATACTTGAGAAGTCGGAGAAATCGACGTGCGTACATGACACGACGTATGTTGAAGAAGCGAAATAAGTATGTCAGGAAAGAACAGTGGTGGTTCATTATTTCTGCCTGCTCCTTAGGGGAGACAGCGTGACGGTTTGTTAGTTAGATTGTTATAGGTCATTATGGCTGCAGGTCTTTACTCGGAAATATCTGAAATTCATAACTTGCTCCAATGTTATATCATCAACAGTCAGCTCCGTTATATGGGTGTTTTTTTAGAGGTGTACAATACATATTCAAAATGAAAAAGAAAAATTAAAATAATGTGAATGTCTATGATATTGGCTTTATTTAATAGATTATTTTATGCCATTATTGTTTAAATATGATTTCGGGCATATGAGCGCCACGGCTAGCTCGAATGAAGCGCAATCGTGAAATCCAATTTTCGACAATTGTCGTCTTTGTGGATGCATATTATCCACTAAAGTGTACGTGGTGCGAAAACGATCCATGGTCTTAAAAATTACTTGCTCGGATGGACGATTATGTCGACCGTAAAATAAGTTTTGCGAACCGAACCATGTTTTCAAAATAATTTTGCACAATTTGCAAGTTCTTTTGTGACGTCAGTCTATTAACGGTGAAATGGCAAAACGTACTGACTACAAATCAACTGTCAACTGTCAAATTGACAGTCTGTAGAAACAATGTTGCCAGTTTGAAAACCAAACCTCTTAAAAAAAGCTATATCAGCAACAGTCAGCTCCGTTATATCAGCAACAGTCAGCTCCGTTATATCATCAACAGTCAGTTCCGTTATATCAACAGTCAGCTTTCTTATATCTTTAAAAGTCACCTTGTAGGTTGTCTGGACATCGTAAGACTTTTTGTATTGCTGAATCGCACTACTTGAAATTTGCATAGCATTATTTGTAAGTCACCTTCAAAATATATTCCAAATAATTCTATTTTGAATTGTAAATTGATATCTTCCGATAGATAATTTTTCACCCATAATTGCCCAACCTGCAAGCTCACTAAATCCTTCCGGCTAGCGGAGCCTCATTTGATCATCTCACCTCGCCGGATGCTGTTTCCGGATCACCGGCCTTCACATCCGGTCCGGTGCCACGTGAAAGATAATATTCCCAAATATCCGATGTCTTGTGAGATATTGAGTTATAAGCTGTGCTCATTTGACTCGACTTATTTAATTTAAACAAACAAACCGGACTCAATATTATATTAATTTTTGGATAATTTCGGAAGATGCAAATATTTAGTTTGTGCTGAGACAACATAAATCGAAAATAAAAATCGCCTTGATCGAAAATCATCGTAATGAATAAATGTTCGATCATGATTGAGCTTCTATGGTTGCCATAACTTAAATTTAAATAAATATTTATACAGTTAGAGAAAAGGGATATCTTCTTCTTCTTGTCAATGGGAAGCCCTTATCTCTCCTCTTTCTCTTGCCATTTTATTGGAATATTTTTCCAGGGGCGCCAGGTATTACATTTTAGTAACACCACACGTAGAAGATGGCGAGACAGTTGAACATCTACATACCAGGAACGGGCTTCAAAAAAATTACTAGACACAGTCCTCAATAAAGCAGCAGAAGAAGAAGAACTTACTTCTATATTCGCCATAATTTTGTTGCGGATTCATTTAGCTCTGTTTCTTATTTTTTACTTTGTACACAATACTTTATTTAAAAATATATACGAGTATATATTATATATAAAAATATTTAAGATAGATCATTCTGAGTAGGTCTTCTTCTTCTTCTTCGCCTTATTGTAGATCATGCGATCTGTTTAGACAGGATATTAAATTTCGTCCTGTGATGAAGACGTGCAGCTTTCTCTTCATCTCTTTGATGGTCGACGCCCCTCTGGAGTCTCGCACATCATGATCTTTGGAATCCTCGCTGAGTCCATACCTTTGATGTGGTCCCTACAGAATGGTCTTCTCTGCCTACTCCATCTCACTATGTCATCAATTTTGCAGGATCTGAGAATCTTTTTATTAAGTATCCTTAATACTCACGATATATCGCAATATTTTAGGAGATGTTTGGTTCTGACAGTGTCTGCTCTAGCTTCGATTCCGTAAGTCATAATAGACCTGATGTATGTTTGTCAGAGTAGGTAGATCTAATATATAGTGTATTTCTACGTTCATATTTTATATTTGATAGCTTATAACAGTTCACTTTCCCTCTTAGTACAAGGAATGCGCTTTGAGGCATAGTTCTATTTTCTAAACCATTTACCATCCACAATATACATTGTACCGCTATCTTTCTTCCACTATAGACAACAGTAGCGTACCGTCTTATTGTTAAATCTGTCAATAATTATTTCACTTTTTCAATTAATTCATTGAACACTTAGAACAAGAGTCTAATTCAAACAGACACACTCCAGCCCACGCTTTGTATTGGATGAAGGAAAGGGCTGCTCATTGTTTGGAGTCTATTCAACATTCCCAAAAACTGTTTTTTTCTTATCGGGGATAAATTTTACAAATTCGATTTATGGCCGGCTAATTACAGGAAATGCCACTAAGTGCGCCGTCTTCCCGAAGGGATAGACAGAAAGCGTGGACCGCCATATTGTTCTTTCCTGGCATATTTCTCTCGTTTACTCTACGTACATGCATCGTGCCATACACGCACGTCGATTTCTTGTTCCGTATACATTGTTAACGTATATTTTTTTTCTTCCAAAAAATGAATTAATTAACAAAACTGTTATAATTTTAGATAAACTTAAGGCGTTAACACTGTGGAATTCCATAATGACGAATTTTTATAAATTAAAAAACACTGTTTTTTCCACTTTTGAGTTTATTTTTCTCGACATGTTTCGAAGGCTTACACCTTCATCATCGGGAGAACGATATAAACAAACCCGATGATGACATGTCGAGAAAAATAAATTCAAAAGCGGAAAAAACAGTGTTATTCATAAAAATTCGTCAACACTGCTATAAATAAAAAGCATTTTTCTGTAAAAAAAATATATTACGTAATTAACATATTTTTTATGGAGCTGACCAGTGAAATCGTAATTATATGTAAATCTTTTAAAGAAATGGGTATGGTCAAAAAAGTTTCACGGTACACCGCTGCTAAACTGTAAAGTTACTTCCTTCCTTTCTCAATGGAGCTTTCTAACGTTAACCTGCTTTAGTTTAAAACTCATTTCATACAATAAACGGTACAGGAGTGTTTTATATTACCAGACTAACTTAATTGGGTATTCTTCCAAATACGCCATTATGTGTTTTCGAATTATGGCAAGATATATTATAAAATTCCTTAGTAAGAAGTCGGCTGGAATATAGTTCCTTTATTTAGTCACCGCATGAGATCCGATATTCTCTGATGGTGGAGTAAGTGCACAAATTTTTTTGCGCTTTCTTTACCCCAGGGAGCGCGGTTATTACCAGTGGCTCTTTTCGACTAAATTCTTGCTAGGCATGCTTAACAACAAAGTAGGCCTCCTGTATTTTCCATTCCGTTCGATCTTCAGCGATCTGCATCTACATCTATAAATAATCTACTGTTTCGCGGTTTATTATACCTTAATTGGACCGAAGGAAAATATTTCTCACTTGATATTATCCGTGATTCTATCGAGCACTTTTTATTGTTTCATGAACAATGGTGTAAAACTCCGTATTAAATAATTAATATGAATGAAAACGTCAGTTTTCCAGAAGTTTTATTATATTTTATGGGAATGACATGTTTCACCCTTCTAAGGCATTATCAAATGTCTTATCAAACGTCATTTGTATGTATTTCGAGGGGTTGATAATACAGAGAAGAGATAGAAACCTTTTTTATAAAGTGTTAAATCGTAAATATTTTAGGTTCGGTGGGAAAGAACAATAAATTCATATTATTTATTGTTTCTTTAACAATTATGTAAAACTCCATATTAAATAATTAATTCGAATGAAAACGTTAGTTTTTCTAGAAGTTGACATGTTTCGCCCTTCTAAGGCATTATCAAATGTGATATTGCCTGTGAAGGGCGACCTTCTAAGATATTTGATAATGCCTTAGAAGGGCGAAACAAGTCATTCCCATAAAATATACCAAAACTTCTAGAAAACTGACGTTTTCATTCGTATTAACTTTCGAACACTGCCAAATATGATATAAAAAAACATTCTATAAATATAATCAACTCTTTATGGAATGCACAGAAACGTAATTCAGTTACAGTACGTTAACGGATTATTTTTGATGAGTATTTCAATCTATCCAATTAATATATATGTTATTAATTTAATGTTATCTGTTCCTTGGCGCCCAATTAAGAATTCCATGTGTAACTTTAATATGCCAGTCCAAAGCTTTAATTTTTCAAACTTACAAATTGAATACCATTGACGACTGCCAACTTTAGTTTTTATAATACACTTATATTGTTTTGAAAATCATTTAGTATCACTTTATTCTCAAATTTCTCATAATTCGTATGTTTTAATATGCGGAATTTGAAACAATAGTGAAACTAATATTAGTAATAAATCAAAAAGATCCCATCTGGTGAAGAAATATTACTTTTTAGGATAAAATATTCATGCATGCAAATGTCAATTCCATAGATTTTGTATATTTTTTATGGTATGTGTGAAACTATGATTAATGGAAATGTTCCAATAGATAATAAACAATTTTTGTGTAGGTAAATTCATGATACTAACATTAAATTATATTGTCTACTTACCAAATATAATTAAATATTTAAATTTACACGTATCTAACTGAAAATGTTTGTATTTACACGTACACATTAAAATTTATAATTAGATTAATCATAAAGTGTAAAAATTGTGAAGTTTTATAATATCACACGTAGCAGATAGCTGTTTTGTTAGGTGTAGTCAAAATCTCACAAAAATACATGAGTATTAAGTTATTTTTGTTTAATATTTATGATAATAGAATAATTAAACAAATGAATCAATCAATTATATGGTAGATTATAAAGATAAGTGTGTACTCAACTCACATGCATGTAATAACAGTAAAGATAATTGATCATAAGGGCAATGTAGGTTATTTTAGTACAACCATTGCTTATTGTTCGACTGGTATAAATCTTTCATTGATACTACACACTAAACCCTAGAGGCATTTTTAGTTTATTTATGCATTATATTATGCCTACAGTATTAATCTAAATACATACATTCAGATATTTATAAATCTATTTGATTATCTGATAACAATGTCAAATACTACAAGTATATGGACAGATCCGGCTCTGTAAGATTTTATTTAATATTTTTTTTTGATCAGCGTATTTTTGTTCAAAGACAAGGCTATGTTTATCCTTTTTCTCTCGCCATTGTGGTGGAAGGTTTCGTCGACGTTGTGTCGTTTCAGAAGCTCGGGATATAAAACTTTAATAACACCACAATTGGAGGTACATTTTTTTCTATTTATAAATATGCAATGGGAAAGCTTAATGTGTCTTAATTCTTAAATTCAATCTAAAATAATAGAATTTCGCAATGTTTTCAAAGAATTAAAATAGATACAAGTAATGTCAAGAAAGTTGCGTACGTTTAGTATAGTTTAAATTATTAATATGAACGAAAACGTCTGTTTTCTAGAAGTTTTATTATATTTTGCGCGAATGACATGTTATTCACATAAAATACAATAAAACTTCAAGAAAATAGACGTTTTCATTCGTATTTATTGTTTCTTGAACAATGATGTTAAACTCCATATTTTATAATTAATACGAATAAAAGCATCAGTTTTATTTAAGTTTTATTATATTTTATGGGAATGACATGTTTCGCCCTTCTAAGGCATTATCAAATGCTTCAACATTTGATAATGCCTTAGAAGGGCGAAATATGTCATTCCTATAAAATATAATAAAACTTCTAGAAAACTGACGTTTTCATTCGTACTAATTGTTTTCATTCGTATTAATTATGTAATATTGAGTTTTACATCATTTTTCAAGAAACAATAAATAATTATTTAAACTTTAAAACTATACGTATATTCGTAGGTCACCAAGTTTTAGTTTACTTGTGATATCCCCGAGGACATATATTATATTTTATTGAACCGGAACATTCTATTCTAACTTGCATGGGTTAGATTGTATCATAAGTTGTAGAAACATGCGTTTGAAATTCGTTAGTATAAAATTTGAAATTGGAACATTTCCTGACGTCGTTTGTTTCGCCTCGCAGACGAACTGGCGAGGCAGAACCGGATCACGCAGGAGATCCTCGAGCACTACTTGCAGAGGCGCCTCTTCCCGGGCAAGGCGGCGCGGCGCCCGCCCACCGTGGCCGACATCCTGCCCGCGCCGCCCCTGCCCGACGGCGCCAGAGAGGAAGAGGACTCGGAAAACCTGCAGAGCGTGGAAAGCGAGCAGGTCAACTCGGTGTACGAGGAAGGCATGTGCTTTTATACTAAATTCCCATTTTGATAAACCTAAGGCGTTGTTAACACATAAATTCCATAATTACTACTTTTTTTATTTATTGTTTCTTGTGCAATGATGCAATTCCAAAATTCCAAAACAAATAATTGAAAAATTCCAAAACAAATAATTGATATGATTGATGTATTTTATGGATGACATCTTTCGCCTTGCTGAGGCATTATTAATATTCGGTAACAAGTATTTTTTATCATTTATTATTAATTCTATTTTGATGAATACAGCATGACCAAATCAATGTTAATTTAGATTAAATATAACAAAACTTATAGAAAACGAAATTTTATATGAATTAAAACACAATTATTAACAAACGAAACAAACAAACAAACCAACGATCACGCCGTTTCTCCGCAGTAGGCAGAGAGAATGGACCGCCACATTACTCAATCTAGCTTTCTTCACATTCATAGCGAGTCATACACGCATCTCTATTCTTCCGACATTTAACATGACCATTGGTCATGTTAAATTGTCATTGACCAACCTTTAAAATTTGATTAATTTGGTCATGCCATGTTTTCCTCAGTCTACCTCGACTCCGTACTCCATTTACATCGTTAACGTATACTTTTAAACCATTCATTCTTCACCCATGCGCTCCATATGTCCGAACCAACGCAGCGATTCTTTCATAATTTTGTTCATAATACCTTCTTTCGCTCTACATTTCTTTCTTATATCTGCATTTGAGATTCTGTCGTACATCGTTCTACCACACATACGTCTTAGGGACCTCCTCTCTACTGCATTTA
Source organism: Lepidostoma basale (assembly GCA_022606425.2). NCBI lineage: Eukaryota > Metazoa > Arthropoda > Insecta > Trichoptera > Lepidostomatidae > Lepidostoma > Lepidostoma basale. The sequence continues at coordinate 17,767 of JAHDVF020001459.1, read as the reverse complement.
TTCTGCTCTCATCCTTCTTCTGCCAGTTCCATGCTTCGCTTCCATACATTAGGGTTAACAGGAATGAAAAAACAATTATTAATAGAAATTAAAACTTCGCTTCTTAGCAGTTTTATTTGTTTTTAATGGAAATAACATGTTAGCCTTGCTAAGGTGTTATCTAATAAATCAATTTTATAATGCTTTAGCAAGGCGATTTTTCTTCCATAAAACACGTACTCATCGTATAAATTATTTGGTATGGAGTTTTAGATCATTATCATAAAACAAAAATTTTCCCTCTTTTTGTTTTAGAAACTAACTAACTAACTAACTAGATTAAACTAAAAAATGGGAAGTATTTCTCAACATTGTAGCATATATACATCTTTCAAAAATTTGTCAGACGTGGTGGTCGTAAGAAGGGAGGAATGGGGAATGTTGTTAACATAAAGCGATCGCTTAACCCAACCAATGACAGGTCATAAGTCCTGTAAACGCCTCGACCACCATATTATGTTCCCAGTTTTCTTCGGCTCTATTCAGATACAATTAATCCTTAAAAATAATAAAACAAAAATAATACCCATTGTACGTGAGTACGAGCATCAGGAGCACAAAAAGAATTAGGACTGCCTTCTGTGCCAACTGATGTGACCATATAGTCTTTTGGATAGAAATCTCTCTACATTCCAGACAAGGATATTCTGCCTCCACGGCTGGACCTCGTCCTCTCCATCTCTTCGTCCCCTGACACGCAGCGACGACTATTATCCACTCCACCCATTCGATTGCCAGCTGTAACAAGTCTGTTTGATGTGTGTACGGCGGGACATCGAGGGAGAGTAGCGTAGCTTAAATGTGGTCTGGGTCCCCCTTGGTTGCAAATACACATATAGTATTATTTTTTTACGTAAGTCCCGCATGGACGGATGACGGGCCTAGGGAGTGCACGAGTGAAGCTGACGAAAGGCGCCGCTGTGCCTATAACAGCTTCGGGTAAGCGGAGGGAGCCCTTTATGGCTCGGCCATTATAGTCTGTTTGCCAGACGGATAGTACAAAGGCCTAATAAAAGCCCATGCGGCATCTCAAATTAAATAAATAATACATCGTTACATCGAAAAATAAAAGTGATATTGTAAATATGATGTGTGAATGCAAAGGTATTGCTAATATAAGATGTTTTTTTTAGGTATACAATACATATTCAAAATGAAAAAAAACACATTAAATAATGTCTATGATATTGGCTTTACTTAATAGATAATTTGATGCCATTATTTTATGATTTCGGGCATATGAGCGCCACGGCTAGCTCGCATGAAGCGCAATCGTGAAGTCCAATTTTCGACGATTGTCGTCTTTGTGGATGCGTATTATCCACTAGAGTGTACGTGGTGCGAAAACGATCCATGATCTTCCGAATAACTTGCTCGGATGGACGATTATGTCGACCATAAAATGGACGTAGTGCACGATAAGTTTGGCGAACCAAACCATGATTTAAAAAAAAAAATTTACAATTTTCAAGCGCTGTTCTGGCGCATTTATGGTAAAATGGCAAAATGTTCTGATTACAAATCAACTATCTACTATCAAATTGATAGTCTGTAGAAACAATGTTGTCAGTTTAAAAACCAAACCTCTAAAAAAAATACTCTACCCATTAGAAGAGTTTTTACGTGCAAATATTTCACTGCTTACAATGTTGAAATCTTCGTTTGTACACATTATGTCTCACTCTCCCTAATAGTCTGATAATTAACTTTGATTAGTCCAGCGCAGTTTAGATCAACGTACGTAGATTACAAAACTTCATCACCATAATACGCGAATGCATGTAGTCCAGTATGCAATGTATAGTTTGTTGTAAACGCAATTACAAGCTAGTTCGTTAACAAATATACCTGCTGTTATTGTCATTGCGAACCGCTGGCGAATGTGCATTCAATGCAGTGACGTGATGCCATAAAATGTAATAATTTATATAAACTAACTATAAACAAGAATCGTAATTGGCAACAAAACATTTTTCGCTCTACTACCAGCGCTCAAATCAAGAAATGTACACTGGAAAACCAAAATCATCCTGTATAAAACAATCATCCGAACAGTAGTGACCTATGGATGTGAGGCGTAGACAATGACAGCGAAATCCGCAGAGCAACTGGATAATTTTGAGAGCAGGGAGCTGAGCAGAATTATGGGACCTGTGAATGACGGTGAAGGCTGGAGAGTACGGCATATATGACGAGCTGTACGGCATATATGTATTTACAAAGCTCCCAGTCTCTCTACACAGGTCAGACTGAATAGACTGAGATGGGCCGGTCACGTGCAGAGGATGTCGTCATCGCCAACCCCAAAAAGATTTCTGGAGTGGCACCCAGGTGGTAGAAGACCAATTGGACGACTAAGGCTGCGATGGGAGGATGAAGTTAGGAGAGATGGGGCGAAGTTGTTACGAATGTCAGATTGAAGGGTCGAAGCGAAGGATAGGAGGAGTTGGAGGCGAAGAATACTGGAGGCTAAGGCTCGATATTAGCTGTAGGGCCATCGAAGAAGAAGAATAAATTAACTAACTAATTAACCATTACTCGTCTTCTCGAAGGGATAGAGGGAAAGAATGGACAGCCACACTGTTATATTCTCTTGTTTTATCTTCAGCCATATCTTCACTGCTGGATTATATATTCAAACAGTCTCAATTTCCATTTTCAGTCCATTTTTTTGGGTTCGAACAATGCCTTTATTTATTATTTATTATTTATTTATTTATATGTACATAATACACAAATGAGACATAACAAACGAAAAACATTTAGGCGACTCATTTGGACACAAAACGGTGTAACAAAGATAAACAAAGATAAAACAACGACATGAATATACACATCAGAAGGAACCCAAATATGTCGACGTCAGTGAGGCAGTAATCTTTCCAGAATTTGTAATATATTTTTTATAAATACGGCCTCAATGATACTAAAAATGCCTAAATCCGAGTCGATTAGATTCAACGTCTGGCATTACCAAAGGCAGGTTGGTTCTGCGTGACGGAGTATAGAGCAGTTTCCCGGAAAGGGTAGGCAGAGAAAATGCACCGCCACACTACTCTATCCTGACACATCTCTATAGGTTCCTCCACATTCATACAGCGAGTCATACACGCACATCTATTCTTTCAACTTCTAACATGACCGACCTTTAAAATTTGATTGACTTGGTCATGCCACGTTTTCCTCGGTGTGTATCGTAATCTTTTTTTTTTCTTTCGCGACAGCTGTTTCGCCAACCGATGTTGGCATCATTACAATATTTTTTTCGTTTAAAAAAAAGATTGTATCACCTGATGGTGCCAACATCGCTTGGCGAAACAGCTGTCGCGAAAAATAATAATAAAAAATATGATACCATAACAGCGTTTAAATTTTAACTCTTAGTATTCTTATTTTGATCATTTTATATAAACTTTTGAACGCCACTGGAGCAATGCTGACATCGTTAGTCAGGTCGGGATAGGACAGTTATCTCAGTAAATTATTAGAGTATGCCCGTGTGTCATGATACAAGCACTATTACTTGGTTACTGCTATGCCATATGCCGTCCATATCCGTACCATCGGACCATGCTCATATCTATGTACAAGTACTTACGCAATGGTATAATCCAGTGGTCGGCAAATTTATTAATAACTTACAACTAACCATCACGCCGTTTCTCTGGAAGGATGGATCACCTCATGGTTCTGTCCTGGCATAACTCTCGCGCATCTTCTACATTCATAAATCGTGACATGCACGCTCGTCGATTGTTCCTACTTCGAACATGGCCGCCTTGCAGTAATTGATTAATTTGGTCATGCCATGGCTTCCTTGGCCTTCCTCGACTTATTTTTTCATTCACACTACTTGTATAAATCATTGCAACCCTTATTCCTTCATCCATTTGTACCATATTTCCAAACCATCTTAGCTACCCTTTCTTAATTTAATTTATCACGCATTCACCCGCTTTACATTCCTTTCTTACTTCATCATTAGATATTCTATCATACATTGTTTTTCCGCACATTTTTCTTAGTGACCTCATTTCTATGGCATTTATATCCTACTTCCATCCTTCTTCTGCCAACTCCAAGCTTTACTTCCATACATAAGAGGCGGCACTACAACTCCATTGTGCACTGCCGTCTTGGTCTATCTTGCTTCAGCCGATATATTTCTATTTGCGGTAATGACTTTGAGTGCACCATTTATTTTGTTTCCAGCTCCAACCCTTCTTCCGATATCTTTCTCCATTTTCCCAGGTAGACGAATTCAAAATTTATAAAAATATCTTAAGTGAACGACCCAGCTGACTTTAAAATTATAATAAACATTGAAGTATTTTTGTCAAAAAGACGAACATTCATTTTCCATTTGATAATCTCTTAGCAAATTAAAAACACGTTATTCCCATTAAAAATAATAAATCGTTTTCCTTCTTATTCCTTTATATTTCTTTTTTGCGGAAAATATCACTCTCATACACTTATAATATTATGTGTTTATTATAAAGTTCGCATTTTGCTAATCATTTAGAATAAATTATGTTTTTAATTGAAATTTCTTGGCAGAAATTCATTTTAAATAATGAAAACATATTTTTTTAAACAAAAATTCTTTATTATTATATATTTAGTGTGCTTCCACTTGTGTTTATGTTCGACCGGTTTCGGCAGCTTGCTGCCATCTTCTGGTGTTTTTAACTAAATTTCTCCGTTTTTAACTCCATTTCTCCGATTTCTCCATATTCCAGAAGATGGCAGCAAGCTGCCGTAACCGGTCGAACATAAACACAAGTGGAAGCACACTAAATGCATAATAATATTTTATGTTTTTAAATAGTCTCGCCACTTTGCCACCAATTTTATGTTTTATCCTTCAGGTGAGGATTTTTGGGATGGAATAATTTCCAACACGATTTAATTTTTAAGTAGAGAACTTTATTTAAGACGATGTTACACGCAAGAAATTACAAAGATATAAAGATGTGTTACAAGTAAGGAGTTGTAATTGTATTTAGACTTGTTATTATTAAGGAGTCGCAATTGTATCTGATTTAATCCATGATGCGGTTCAGCTTAAATAGTGTGCATTTCTTTGTTCGATGACACATGTACCTGTGGGAACAGATCAATAAAAACATCCTCGCGTTCGAGCCCTTATGCTTACAAAAATATTAATAATATAAACAAACCTCCAATGAGTCAGACGAAGACGTGGGAACAGATCAATTAATGCATCTCTGAATCCCCAAATGTTTACTTAATATAATATAAACAAATCTTGATTAAAAATATAGACGTAGGAAAGTGATTCGTGAGAACGGGTGGTTAGGTACATAACAAATAAAGAAATTTTGTATAAAAAAATAGATTTCATTCTTTAATCATTTAGAAGTCACGTAATTTTACGTCTGAACCTTATATTAGTCTGCATCACAAGTTGACTACACGATATCATTATTTTGCTCTGCGTATGCTCAATAATAACGCAATTGGAATATTGCCAACATCCATGCGCGTCAATTAACAGGTGTATGTATGTTAATGTACCGAAGTTATGTAATCATTTATAAATGAAAAAAAAAAACTCCGAATGTCAACTTCATTTTGGAATGTATCTATGTCGAGAAAAAACCTGATTTTTTTTACCATACGCCGGCATGATGCGGTGTGTTATATTAAGCTTAACCGAATCTCCGTAGTTGTATATTGGTTATACTTTTTTTTCATATGTGTCTTGTATTAATCATTTGGAATTTTTGTCGAGATTTATACAAAGTAATGTCTTGCGGCGTATAAATTGTGAACAACAGTTCGTAATGCATAACAGTTCGTACATGCTTTAAGAAGTATGATCTAGTTTTTAATATCGTGGAAATGGATTTATTTTACGTTATTAATTAGAATTTAATCTGTCGGAATCTGTATGGCTTGTGTGAGAGTTTGGAAATTATTTTATTTATGAAAAAGATTTTTTTTATGAATCAAAACATTGTTTTTTCCACTTTTGAGTTTATTTTCTCGCCAAATTTCGAAGGCTTTGCACCTTTACCATCGGGAGAACGATATAAACTAACCAAATTTATTACAAAACGAATGCAAGAACCTAGAAACAAATAATATTTTATATAACATGTGTTAGTTAATATAATAATTAATACGAATAAAAACGTCAGTTTTCTAGAAGATTTAGGTATTATAATTAATGGGAATGACATGTTTCGCTCATCTAAGGCATTATCAAATATGACGAAATTTCAGCTCGTTCCTGTTTATATACACTAGTAAAAAACTAACCAACTAACTAACCATCACGCCGTCTCCCCGAACGGGTAGGCAGAAAGAATTGACTGCCACACTTTTATTTCCTAACACATTTCTCTCGCTTCCTCAACATTCACACATCGTGTCATGCACGCGCGTCGATTTCCCTGACTCCTCACATGGCCGACATTCAATATTTGATTTATTTGATCGTGCCACGTTTTCCTCGGTCTTCCTCTATTTCTGGTTCCATTTACATCGTTAACACATAATTTTTTTACCATTCTTTCTTCATTCATTCTTTCCATATGTCCAAAACATTTAATGATCCTTTCATTATTTTGTTCATAACACCATCATTCGCACCGCATTCACTTCTTATATTTTCATTCGACACTCTATCAAACACAGGGTATCTACACATTCGTCTAAGAGATCTCATTTCTACTGCATTTAGTCTACTTTTATCCTTATTTTGCCAGTTCCATGCTTCGCTTCCATACATAAAGGTCGGTAGAATACTATATTTTATGGGAATGACATGTTTCGCCCTTCTAAGGCATTATCAAATGTGACGAAAATTCACCTCGTTGTTGTTTATAAACACTAGTAATGGAGCAGAATATGGTAATTAACGAAAATTTATGTGACTTTATACATTATTAACAAATAAGTATTTGGGTTGGTCCAGAAATATTGGAAAGTGTTTCTTGGAACTCGTTAAAAATATTATGACAATGATTACATAGTTAGGGGATACTAAATGTTTTTATATAAATCAAAAATAAGTTATTTGAGGTAGGACGAAATAATGCGTTTCTAAGAAAAACAAAGAAACATGTCTAACTAACTAACCATCACGCCATTTCGCCGGAGGGGTAGGCAGAGAGGATGGATCGCCACAATGATCTGTCCTGGCATACCTCTCGTGCTTCCGCTACATTCATAAATCGTACCATGCACGCACGTCGTTTGTCCTGACTTCGAATGTGGCCGCCTTTTAGTAATTGATTAATTTGGTCATGCCATGTTTACCTCGGTCGTCCTCGGCATCTTTTTCCACTCAGGCTGCTTGTGTACATCTTTTTAACCATTCTACTCTCATTCATTCGTTTCATGTTTCCTTCACACATTCACGGCGACCTTCGTGGCAGAGTGGTTACGAGCTCTGACTTCCATGTTGAAGGTCCTGGGTTCGATTCCCGGCGATGGCAGTGTGATTGTCACACTGACTTTGGTCTGGTGTAGAATTCACGTGACAATAAAATGTCAAATGGCTACCTATCACATGTCACGAGAATCAATATAATAGCTAAAAAAAATAAAAATTGTACACAGTAATTGGGTCCAAACGACCTGTTGTGTACACAAAAAAAAAAATAATAATGATAATAATAATAATGATAATAATGTTACCAAACCATGTCATTCCCATAAAATATAATAAAAGTTCTAGAAAACTGACGTTTTCATTCGTATTAATTATTTAATATGAAGTTCAAGAAACAATAAATGTGTTAGTTAACTTAGGCATAGTACCAGGGACATAATATTACAATATCAATGGGTTAAATTTTGAAAAGGATCTTCTGAACGGATGTTTTGGGTTGAGGGTATTTATTACTCTAAACCTATCGATTTATTAGTAAAGGAATACTTCATATTTTAAGACAATAACAATATTTTCAAATACTCTCGTTTTCCAAGAGATCTTTTCAATATTTTCTTTACAAACTTTGCATTTGAATACATATTTCAAAATTTTCGAAATGGATTCGAATGTAAACGTCTGTTTTCTGGAAGCTTTATTAATTTTATATTTTATAATAATGATATGTTTTGCCTTCCTGAAACATTATGAAACATTTGACGACCTTCGTCAAGAGCTATCGTTGGCAAGAGCTATGACTGCCACACCGAAATAAAACCATGTTTATTTTAAATTACTACTTTCACTTTTTGTCTTTATTTTGCCAGCCATTGGTTTCACCAGGCTAGCTGGCATCAATCTGTCAATGCCAGCTGGCCAGGCGAAACTAGTCGCTGTCAAAATAAATAAAAACAGTAAAATAAGTTTCTATAAAAAATGTCGATTAATTTTATTATTATTTAAAATGAACTTCCATCTCTTGATGGAAGTTCATTTAAAATAATAATTCAATAAAACGATGCTTGTTTGTTTTTTAAACTGGCAACATTATTTCTACAGAGTGTCAATTTGACAATTGACAGTTGATTTGTAATCAGTACGTATTGCCATGAATAGACTGACGTCAGAACAGCGCTTATAAATTATGCAAAATTATTTTGAAAAACATGGTTCGGTTAGCCAAACTTATCGTGCACTACGTCCATTTTACGGTCGACATAATCGTGCATCCGAGAAAATTATTCGGAAGACCATGGATCGTTTTTGCACCATGTACACTCTAGTGGATAATACGCATCCACAAAGACGACAATTGTCGAAAATTGGACTTCACGATTGCGCTTCATTCGAGCTAGCCGTGGCGCTCATATGCCCGAAATCATGTTTAAACAATAATGGCATAAAATTATCTATAAAATAAAGCCATTAACATTATTGTAACGTTATTTTCCATTTTGATTATGTATTGTATACCTCTAAAAAAGACCCTTTACTTCCACTTTTGTCTTTATTTCGACAGCGACCGGTTTCACTAGGTTCGGTGGCATCGTCAGACCGGTCTTATTTGTTTAAATACGTGATTTTTTAAGCATTTATCCCCCCGCCACTGGTTTTAAGACATTTGAGTTTCCATTAAAACTCCGCCGTGCACATGAATGGAATGATATACATTTTCATCTTGGCATTTCTTGTATTTACAAGATACGAGTACCTTATGTCTGTTCACGTATCGCCTTAAATGTCAATTCCATTTTTTACCACCAGTAAAATACTTTCGGGACATAGTAACGTAATAATTTACAATGTTTTAACGATGTAATAAATACCAAGTACGTCGGATGGGATTTTCTCACTTTAAATAGAATAGTAAATGGTGCACAGTGGTGTTCTTGTACCGACCCTTAGGTATGGAAGCAAAGCATGGAACTGTTAAAAGAAGGATGAAAGTAGAATAAATGCAGTAGAAATGAGATCTCTTAGACGAATGTGTGGATATCCCGTTCTATCTTTGGCCGCCACCTCCCAGTCTTGCTGCTCCAGGACCCGAGAATCTGCCACGGCACCATCTAGCCATCACAGTCTCGGCCTACCGATGCTTCTTCGCCCTGCTGGATTGTCATACAGCACTCTTTTGGTGGGCTCCAGATCTCCCATGTATTGCAAGTGCCCTAGCCAGCGCAGTCTGTTAATCTTTATAAACTTGACCACGCTGACGTCCTGGTATAGATCGTAGAGCTCTGTGTTGTATCTCCTTCTCCACGTCTGACCATCCTTAATGGGTCCGAAGATTCTGCGGAGGATCTTCCTATCGAAGCAGTTTATTTTGTTTTCATCCCGTTTAGTGAGGGTCCAAGTTTCCAAGGCATATGTTAGGACTGGTCTAATCAGCGTTTTATTGCGTAACTGACATTTTCATTCATATTAATTATTTAATACATGTATGATCATAAAATGAAATATTGATTTTAAACCCCTATATCATTTGTAAACAATAAAAAATAGAGATTTATATTATAAAGTTATATTTTTTTATTCTATTTGCTACTTAATTCCTTAATAATTATGATCAAACAACTATAAAGTCGCCTGTTTTGTACGATTTAAGAACATATCTACAAGGTTTCATCGCCAGATTATTGTAGGTATTTGCCGTCTACAGTCAATAGTTATTCTGCCATCAATGACAAATATAACGACCCATTGCTGAAATACAAACACACCTGACTTTTATACTATTTAAAATATCATTGAGATCACTTGGCACGTCCGTCTGTTGACATTCTGTGATATCTCAATTATGCCGATTTATTTGCAAAGATCACGTTAAATAATTTGACGTTATTTCACAAATAATAAAACTGCGTCAAGTGTGTTTTCCAATTGAATGTTCAAATCTCTTCTTCGTCGTGTCAATAGCAACTCGGTCATACACCGTCGGTCTAGAAATCCGGAAGCTGGATCGCACTGCAAGATGTCTGAACCAGATCTTCCGTTGTGCATATCGCAGGACAGCAAGGGCACTCCATTATGCAGCATGGATTGCTCCATACTACAAATGCAGAGCGTCGTACCGCCCTGAAGAATACTCCATCTCGCCATATTGTCTCTGAATCTACGGTATGTGGCGGTCTTTTATATCTAAGTATTCTTTCAGTCAAATGGGTAAGTTAATTTATAAATTAATATTTTAAAATAATTTAAAACACTGTAGTTTGTTTTTATACCATTTATTTTATTTTATCGAACCAACTTGTTTCACTCTCGTCGGAGCATCGTCAGGGTTACAAAAACAAACAAATCGTTATATTAATCTTCTTCTTCTTCTTCACTTTTGGTAGACTCGGGAGTCTGTTATTTCAGGTGGGTTCTTTTGAGATGCTGAACTCCAGCTTTCTCTCCACCGTTTTGGGGGTCTTCCTGGTCGGCGTTGTCCATTTGGCGTTCCATGGAGAGCTATGTATGGTATTCTATTTGAGCTCATCCTTTCTACGTGTTGATGCCAGTATCGCCGTCTTTGACTTCCCCATCTGACCACATCTTCGACCTCGCAGATTTCTCGGATTGCTGTATTCCTAACTCGATCACGTCTTGCCAGCTATAGCGCGGAGTGTGTTCATCTCAGTTGTCCTGAGCATGCTCTTTGTCTTGACAGTGTCTGCCCTCGATTCAATGCCATATGTGAGGATTGGTCGCATACAGGTCTTATAGATGCGTACCGTTATATTAATATTATTTGAAATTTCATGGTAGAAGTTCATTGTAAATAATGAAAAAAAAATATCATAAAAGTATAATATACCTATACAAAGTTTGATTTCTTTGGGTTTATGGCTTAGACAGCTCTCTGCCGTCTTCTTGTCTTCTTTCCAGAAGATGGCAGCGAGCTGCCAAAACCGGTCGAAGCCATAAATCAAAGAAAAATCAAACTAAATATGTATTATAAAGAACGTTTTATTTTCATTATTTAAACTGATTATTGGTTCCATAAAATAATGTTTACTGGTATTTAAACAAAGTACAAGAGTTTTATAAGTTATTTTTAATAATGCCAAACCACAAATTAAGTAATAATTCAATAAAACGATGTTTTTTGAACTATTTCCACTTTTGTCTTTATTTCGACAGCGACCAGTTTCGCCAGGCTCAGGGGTGGTAAACATGATTCATTCAGAGCATAACCCAATGGAGTAAACGTAACAAATTATTCTTCAACGTCTCCAAGTGCTTTGTTATGTCATACACACGGGCATCGAAAACATTATACTTTCGCTATCTTATGGATGGGGTACAGCTTGAAAGAGCTTCTACATCCAGAGATCTCGGTGTTCTGTTCGATGCTCAATTATCGTTCAATCTTTACATAGTTGCTCTATGTAATAGTTCCATTAAAATGCTTGGATTTGTTTTTAGGAATGCCAAGATATTTTCGAACACACAGGTACTTCGGGTGTTGTACAATTCCCTGCTAAGAAGTCGGCTGGAATATAGTTCCGTTATATTATATATCCGATATTCTCTGATGGTGGAGCGAGTGCAGAAAAAATTTCTGCGCTTTCTTTACCTCAGGGAGCGCGGTTATTACCCGTGGCTCTTTCCGACTGAATTCTTGCTAGGTATGCTAAGCTACCAATCATTGGAGAGAAGGAGGAACATTCACTTGAGAGTTCACTTCTTTCAGCTGATTGGCGGCCGTATACAGAACTCGGATGTCCTGAGTGATGTAGGTCTATTTGTCCCTGATAATTACCTTCGTCAAAGACAGCACAGATTGTTTTATTTGCCACGCTGCAGAACCAACCTGCCAATGGTTATGCCTGTGGGTAGGGCAATCTTATTGCTTAATCGGATCGCCTCGGAGGTCGACATATTTCGTGATAGTGTGAGTTGCCTCAGGGATGCAATATCAATGTTATGATTATTTATAATTCTTAAACTTTTTTATTTATTTATATGTTTTTATGCTTCTCTTTTAAATTCTTATGATGTAATTGCAAACGATGTGGAAATATTTCTGTAATGTTTGTATTTTTTAGTAAAATAAATTAAATGATTCTGTACAAAAATAATCTTCAAATCTTTATGTAAAATTTACTTAATTCAAATATTGATATTACAGGTTTTCAAGAAGATTCATATTCAGTAAAATGGATTTTGTATTTTATTATAGCTTACTTATTTACTGCCTACGTATTTATATATAATATATTATATTATAACGTTTGATAAAATGGTACTTTTATTTTTATTATTACTAAATTTAAATAATATATAATCTGTTATGGTATGTGGTCCATAAGATTATGGTTTTTCCCATCCATATAGCTGTTAAGGTCTGGAATCAAACAAAGCAATTTTTCGGCAGTAATCGATTCCAGGATTATATTTGTTTATATTGAGTATATCAAAGGGGAGTAAGCAAACGGTCACGAAGGACAACTTGGTCAGGGGTGTTGTTTTAAGCCTATTTATTTCTAAAAAAAATTAATTAATTTAATTATTATTTAAAATGAACTTCCATCAAGAGATTTCAGAAAAATCATTAGATTATCACAAATTAAGTGTTTAATACGAAAACATAGTTATAATATTTTTACTCTTCTGCATTTCGCCGTAACCATTGACTATTGAAAGACATGGTTTGTGCATTTGTGTGTTCATTTGAAATCTTTATATTACAGTTTCTTTATTTTCTTATTGTCATTGCCACATACCTGTACTCTTCAATCCTAGATGCTATTACATTTAAGAAATGTTCGCACAAACTTTTTTGCACCTTTCACAAACATGTTTCGGGATACAGACTTCCCTTCTTCAGTCTATGAATTTTTAATACAGGAACGGAAAAAATCATTCACTGAAGAAGGGAAATCTATGTACCGAAACACGTTTGTGAAAGATGCAAAAAAGTGTTGTGAATACACAATGTTTTCAAAAACTTATTCAAAGTTACTCGTATATTTTGGTACTCTCTTTTTGATACATTATTATCTTATATTGACGATTTGATAAATTTTCATGTATTATTAGGTATATATTACATACAATTAAAAAAAAATTTAAAACTATAATTTTTCCTTATAGAAATGTTCCTATTGTTTCAGGTACGTAAACACAACTGCCTACTACCAACTACCCGTAAGATTACAAGCAGATTGATCTACTAATGTAAGTCTTTTTTATTCATATATTTGCTAGATTATGTTTAAATTTATATGAATTTTATTACAAAAACAAAATAACAAAACGATTCTGAGGGAACAAAATGCTTTTACTCCTAATCCAAGGGAACTTGGGTTATATCCTGGACACGATCGGGTCTTTCTTCATAATAATACAATACTATTTCTGCTCATATAAATAATTTTCTAAAAATATACCACGGAAATTTTGAAATGATTAGTGTTAAACATGTTTTGTCTTTGAACAATGATGTAAAACTCCATATTAAATAATTAATACGAATGGAAACGTCAGTTTTCTAGAAGTTTTATTATATTTTATGGGAATGACACGTTTTGCCCTTATAAGTCATTATCAATCGAAATACATTTGATAATGCCTTAGAAGGGCGAAACATGTCATTCCCATAAAATATAATAAAACGTCTAGAAAACTGACGTTTTCATTCGTATTAATGTATTAATTAACTAAACATATATGTTTATTTGTATAGTAGAGTTAGAATAGAAAACGTCTGTGTGTTGAACTTATATTTTATTTTAAGGGAATAACATATTTCGCACTGCAAACGTATTATCTAAACACATATGTATATCAACTTATCGAACGCTAAGGCATTAACACTGTGGAATTCCATAGTATTATAATATATTTAGAAAATTAAAAATAGTTTTTTTTAATCCATTAATTATTTTAAAAATATATGTATTAAAAAATACGACATGTTAATATTATTTAGTTCTTAGTGTTAATTTTTTTTATTAGTACTTACAACAAATAGCCTAGGTTCATTTTTGAATTTGAATTATTGTATCGAATTTTAAACGCCTTTTATATATTAGTCATTCTTTTTTTAGTTTTTATTATATGTACCTGAAGATGGAGGTACCCTCCAAAACATGTCGTGTTTTTTAAATATTTTTTTAATAATTAGTGGATTAAACAAAGTTATTTATAATTTCCTAAGTAAATTACATATGTATATTATAATTCACGTCATTTTTCGCATATGGAACGAATGGATGAGAGAAGAATGGTTAAAAAGTTGTACACAAGCAGCGTGAGTGGAAAAAGAAGCCGAGAACGACCGAGGAAAATATGGCATAACCAAATTAATCAATTACTAAAAGGCGGCCACATTCGAAGTCGGAATAATCGACGTGCGTGCATGGTACGATGTATGAATGTAGAGGTATGCCAGGACAGAGCATTGTGGCGATCCATCCTCTCTGCCTACCCCTCCGGGGAAATGGCGTGATGGTTAATTAGTTGGTTAGTTTAGTTAGTCATTTTTCGCCTTGATAATGTCTTAGCAAGGCGAAATACATAACTAACTAACTAACTAACCATCACGCCGTCTCCCCGAAGGGGTAGGCAGAAAGAATGGACTGCCACACCTTTCTTTCCTGACATATTTCTCTCGCTTCCTCAACATTCATACATCGTGTCATGCACGCGTCGATTTCTCTGACTCCTCACATGGCCGACATTCAATATTTGATTTATTTGATCGTGCCACGTTTTCCTCGGTCTTCCTCTATTTCTGGTTCCATTTACATCATTACCATATAATTTTTTTACCATTCTTTCTTCATTCATTCTTTCCATATGTCCAAACCATCTTAATGATCCTTTCATTATTTGTTCATGACACCATCATTCGCACCGCATTCACTTCTTATATTTTCATTCGACACTCTATCATACACAGAATATCCACACATTCGTCTAAGAGATCTCATTTCTACTGCATTTATTCTACTTTCATCCTCCTTTTGCCAGATCCATGCTTCGCTTCCATACATAAGGGTCGGTAGAAGAACACCATTGTGCACTGCCATTCTAGCTTTTTTGGATAGGTTTTTGTTTGCGATGACAACTTTAAGTGCACCATTCACTTTGTTGCCTGCCCTAACCCTTCTTTCAATATCCCTCTCCACTCGCCCATCTCTTGTTAACATACTACCTAAATACACGAACTCAACTACTTGCTCCAAATTTTCACCATTCACGCTAATGTTGCAGACTGTCATGGTTTCTTCCTTTTCAAAATCATTACCTTGGACTTATTAACATTCATCATCAGATCATTTCGCATGCATACCTCATACATACAATTCACCAGGACTTGTAATTCATGCTCGTTGTCTGCAAGAAGGACAGCGTCATCCGCATACAAGAGACAGCTTACTGACACTCCGCTCATTTTGGCACCTACATTCAACCCTTTCAGCTCTTTCATACAATTGTCCATATACAGATTAAATAACCACGGGGACATTATGCAACCTTGTTTGACACCTTTATTGATATCAAACCAGGCTGTAAGATCTCCATTTACTCTGACACTAGCAGTGCTTTCCGTGTATAGTGACTTAATGGCCGTGATCAGTTTAGTACTTATTCCATATTCAGACAATATTTTCCACAACTTTTCTCTATTAACGTAATCATATGCTTTTTGTAAGTCGACAAATGCACAGAAAAGTTTGCGATTTTTGGCCAGAAACTTCTCTGTCAATGTACGAAGTCCAAAAATTTGATCCATACGTCCTCTGCCATTCATAAAGGCACTTTGCACATCCCAAACTTTGTCACTCGTCAATTTTCTTACTCTTTCTATTAAAATTCTGCCATAGACTTTACCAACGACACTCAAAAGACTAATAGCTCTGTGGTTTCCACATTCATACGCGATCCTTTTCCTTTGTACAGGGGCATAATTACTGCTCTCCTCCAGTCTAGCGGCGTATATCCCTCCTCCAAGCACTGGTTAAATAACTTACATAACCATGTAGAAACCACTTCGCCACCGCTTTTAATAAAGTCTATGGCAATACAATCAAACCCAACAGCTTTTCCACTTTTCATTGCACTCACGGATCTTTTCATCTCATTCGTAATTATTTTTTCAATATTATCATTCATAGGTCCCGCACTCGCACTAGCTGTCATATTTTCGATCACGCTTGTATCACCACCATACATCTCCTTAAAATATTCCATCCATCTTTCTTGTATGATCTTACTCTCCGTTAACATTCTTCCCTCGTTGTCTAAAATTGTTTTCACACATCCACTATCAGGAGGATTTCGGCTTTTTTTACTTCTTTCCAAAACATTTTTAAATTTGCTTGGAAGTTGTTTGTCATTTTGAGCCCTTCTTCCTCCTTCAGCTTTTCCTTCCGCGCTTTCACTACCGACTTCACTCTCTTCTTGCATACCTTATACAAATCTTTTGCTCTTTCATACTTAACTCTGTCATTCTTATTTATCGACAACATATTCAACCAAGCATCTTTCTTCTCTTTAACAGCAATCTTTACGTCATCATTCCACCATGTATCCCCTTTCCTTCTTCCTTGTACACACACACCACACGATTCTTTCGCTGATTCACACAAACTCTCCTTCAAGTATTTCCAGGTCTCGTCAATACTCAACTCACTTACATCCCGCTCACTCAATCTATCTTTCACTTTTCTTACGAAATTATTTCTTACGTCATTGTTTTGCAGTTTTTCAACTTTGACTCTAGTCGGTGCGGCTACTGTTTTGCTTCTTCTGGTTCACCATCCCCGGAATAAGATCACTTTTGCCACTACTAAAAAATGATCCGTTTCCAGTTCGGCTCCCCTGAAGACCCTTGAATCAACAGTATCCGCCCGTAATCTAGAGTCTACAATGACGTAATCTATAATGGACCTTTCAAATCCTCTTTCCCAAGTATAGAGATGGATTCTCTTATGATCGAAGATGGTATTTGATGCAAAGAGACCCCATTCTATACACAATTCAAGCAGTCTCCTTCCATTATCATTTATTCGTCTATCACCAAACGTACCCAGACATTCCTCGTACCCACTCCTACGGATTCCCACCCAACCATTCATATCACCTGCTATTATCAATCTTTCGTTTTCACTCTTACACACCAATGTCTCTCTCACTTTGTCCCAAAACTCATCTTTACTCGCCTCATTTTCGTTGTTACCAGGGGCGTATCCAATTAAAAGGAAAACTCTTGTTAACCCGATCTTGAAGCGAATCCACATGAGTCTTGGGCTAACACATTTATAACCTTTCATACATTCTACCATCCTTGGAGCTAGCACCGCTGCCACGCCTTGGCATGCTCTGTGG